>CM060274.1:5484020-5602979 GCA_030684275.1 Acipenser oxyrinchus oxyrinchus | reverse complement strand
ATATATTGTAACAACTTCATAGGCTGTGTAGAATATGCATACAGTACTTTGTAGCAGGACAGTATGTAAACAGAGACAAAATACTGTGAAGTTAATTCCAAACAGGGCGGTACCTGTTAGTGCTTTATTTATATGTCCATCCAGCATAGAATAGTCGGTGAAACAGGCAAAGATTCATACACAATCCAGGGTTTTCAAAACAGTCCAGGTATAAAGCACAAAGAAGGCAGTCAAACAATCCAAGGTCAATAACAAGTAATCCAACAATCCCAGTACTCACTTCCTGTAGCATACCGCTTCCCCCCACTCTTCTCTCTGGTACTTGCCTGGACCTGCCCTTTTATCCCCCTGGGAACGCCCTTTTTGATGATGTGGCATTAAAACCGGTCACTTCCAGTTCGGCGGCCATTTTGTTTCCGGTATGACCGAAGCCAATCGTCACTTCCTGTTTGGCAGCCATCTTGCTTCCGGTATGACTGAAGCAAGAATTTGCCATCAAGACTGCCCTAATGTATCTCCCATTTCGCACCAATCCCCTCGTTCTATCACACATCTCCCCCCCTAGCTCGAGCTTCTGGGGTCGAGCTACTGTAGAAAAGAAGGAATGAATTCTAGAAAGTCCATCAGCATTCCCCATTAGTTTCCCCGCTCGGTGTCGTATGCTGTATTTATACTGTTGGAATGATAGAAACCAACGCATTACCCTAGCATTTTTCTCTTTTGCTTGGTTCATCCACGTTAGGGGAGCGTGGTCAGTAATTAAGGTGAACTGTCGTCCCAGCAGATAATACCTCAGGCTTTCTATAGCCCATTTTATTGCCAGGCATTCCTTCTCGATCACTGCATAATTGTGTTCTCTGTCTTCCAGTTTTCGGCTGAGAAACATAATGGGGTGTTCTACCCCATTGACCTCCTGTGACAGTACAGCTCCTAGCCCTACTTGGAAGCATCCGTTTGGACCAGGAATTCTTTAGAAAAGTCTGGTACCACCAATACCGGGCTGCTACAAAGAGCTTCTTTTAGTGTGGTGAACGCTTTTTCAGCTTTGGGGCTCCATTTCACCATGAGGGGGCATCTATTTCGGGTTAATTCAGTGAGGGGAAAGGCAATGGTGGCAAAATCTGGAACAAACCGGCGGTAATATCCCGCTATACCTAAAAATGCCCGGACCTGTTTTTTGTTTATCGGACGTGGCCAATTTTTAATGGCCTCAACTTTGCTTTCCTGTGGCCTAATCATACCCCTTCCCACAACATACCCCAGATATTTTGCTTCCTCCATGCCCAGAGTACACTTTTCAGGATTTGCGGTCAGGCCAGCTTTGTGAATCGAATTTAAAACTGCCTGTACACGGGCAAATGACCTTCCCAGTCTTCACTTTGTATGACGACGTCATCCAAATATGCCGCCGCGTATTCTCTATGTGGCCTTAAAATCTTATCCATTAACCTTTGGAGCGTGGCGGTGCTCCATGTAGCCCAAATGGCATGACAGTATATTGATACAACCCGTCTGGGGTGGAAAAAGCCGTTTTCTCCTTGGATCCAGGGGATAAAGGGATTTGCCAGTATCCCTTGGCCAAGTCTAAAGTGGAAATGTATCGGGCTTTCCCTATACTTTCCAGTAATTCATCTATTCGGGGCATGGGATAGGCATCAAACTTTGAAACGTCATTAACTTTGCGGAAGTCATTACAAAACCGCCATTTGCCATCTGGTTTGGGCACCATAACTATAGGGCTTGACCATTCACTTGTTGATTCCTCTATTACTCCTGCCTCTAACATTTCCTTCACTTCTTCTCTTATGGCGGTGCGGCGTGCCTCAGGTACCCGATACGGTCGCATACAAACTTTTACACCAGGTTGTGAAATGATTTTATGACTAACCAAGTGAGTTTTCCGGGGACCCTGAAAACACCTCTCTGTTCTTGTGCACAAAAGTCTTGACCTCATGTTTTTGAGCTGGGGAAAGTGTCTGTGCTACCCTTACTTCGGAGTAATTGGCGAAACCCGTGGTATTGTAGCTGTGAACACCTCCCTCTCCTTCCAGTGTTTAAGTAAATTCACGTGGTAAATTTGTATTTCCGGCGTCGGCCCGGCTGTCTCACCCTGTAATTCACCTCCCTATTTTCTCTACTACCTCATAAGGTCCCTCCACTTAGCCAAGACCTTACACTCCACTGTGGGAACTAAAACCACCACCTTATCTCCTGGTGCAAAAACCCTCACTGCAGCCCCCGATTATAAGTACATCTCTGTCGCTCTTGTGCTTGTCTTAGGTGTTCTCTCACTATGGGAATTACTGTGGCTATTCTCTCCTGCATGTTATTTATGTGCTCAATCACCGTTTTGTAGGGAGTGTTCTCCTGTTCCCAAGTTTCCCGTGCAATGTCTAGGATTCCCCTAGGGTGCCTCCCATAAACCAGTTCGAAGGGGAAAACCCATTGATTCCTGTGGGACTTCCCTAATGGCAAACATTAAGTATGGCAACATGTGATCCCAATTCTTCCCGTCTTTATCAATCACTTTCCGCAACATGGATTTCAAAGTCCGATTGAAACGCTCTCTGAGTCCATCGGTTTGGGGTGATACACAGAAGTTCTAAGCTGTTTGATGTTTAACAAACCACACAAGTCTTTCAAAATTCGTGACATAAATGAAGTCCCATGATCTGTCAGGATCTCTTTGGGGAGGCCTACCCGGCTAAACATTAACCATAGTTCTTTGGCTATTCCTTTGGTTGCCATTGTTCAAGCGGAATGGCTTCCGGTATCGGGTGGCATAATCCATCACAACGAGGATATACTGATGACCTCTAGCCGATTTTGGCAATGGGCCCATCAGATCCATTGCAATCCTCTCAAAAGGGGTTTCTATTATGGGCATCGGTATCAAGGGGCTTCTAAAGGCCGGTTTCGGGCGGTCAACTGGCAGTCGGGGCACTCACCACAGTGTTTTGTAACTGCAGCGTGTACCCCAGGCCAATAAAATCGTCTTAGAAGACGGCTCCTTTGTTTTTTTCTCCTAGATGCCCCCTAAAATATGCCCATGTGCTAAATTTAACACGGTGAGGCGGTACCTATTGGGCACCAATAACTGCTCCACCTCATCCACCCCTAACTTATCCACCCGATACAACAACCCCTTTTAATTGAAAAATAAGGGTACACCAAGTCGCGCGGTATAATGCCAATTTTATTGCCATCAATCAGTTTCACATTTTGCCTGGCATGTTGTAGCGTAAGGTCTCGTAATTGGGCTGTCCCAAAGTTCCCAGGGTTCCCCTCTACATCCTCCAATTCTAGGGGTTCCCCAAGTTCTAATTCTGGCCTTTCACCCTCCTGTGCGCCACTGGTACTTGGCCGTTCCCTATCAGGCTCTACTCCAACCTCCACTTCAGTATCATCAGGTTCAGAGCCTGACTCATCCTCCTCCCCACAAATACCGAAAAAGGCAGCTAATTCCCCGTCCTGCTCAGGGAATGAGGTCATGTCCTGCTGGGGCTCCACACTTTTGGAGTAACTTTAGAAATACTTGGGCCTAACTTTCCAAAGTTAGGAAAGTATCGTCCTAATATCACATCATACGGCAGGTTTGGCACCACTCCGACCTCATACTCTAGCTCCCCTTCTGTTGTCTCCAGAGACACTAAAGCTGTGGGGTATGTGCGTGTCTCGCCATGCACGCAGGTGATATTAAGAGTTTGATCTTTTTCCAATATGTTTGAGGGCACTAAATTAGCCGCTACTAAAGTTGCCATACTTCCTGAATCTAGCAGAGCTTTGACCTCTTTCCCTCCCACCTTCACGACACACATATGATCATGGTTCTTTCTTTCCTCCTTCACCACAGTTACAACCACAGGACATGCATAGTAAACAGTCTCATCTTGTTCCCCAAGTTACACTCCATGGGCTCGTCCTTCTCAGGGCAGTATGCCGCTATGTGTCCAGTCTTGTGACAGTTATAACAGGTCACACGAGACAGGGTACTAGGGTTCCATCTCCCTCTTCCCCTTGCTTCACCTCCCGATTGTCCCCTACACTTTCTTTGCCCTCGGTAGCCACACGGTCTTTCCCCCCCCCAGATGTTAGAACGGGCTTACCGGGCTTGTAGGGACGGTTGGTTCGGGAGGCCTGGGGTTCTGGTTCCAGCTGCTTCTCCACTGCTGCTGCTGTCGCATAACGTTCCACCAATGCCACCAGCTGGTCTGCGTTTGTGGCGTTGTTCTGGCCCACCCAGCGCCGAAGATCCTTGGGTAATCCTTGCTGGAACTGGTCTAGTACGATTAATTCTACGATCTCTGCCGTTGTTCGTTCGTCCGGTCGAAGCCATTTCTTTGCAAGATTGATTAAATCAAACATTTGGGAGCGGGGGTTTCCCTATGTTGTACCCCCATTTGTGGAACGGTGCGCCCGCACCGCATCGGTAACTCCCAGGCGATGTAGTATCTCTGCCTTCAGTTTACTGTAATCCTGGGATTCTGCGAAGTCCAGGTCGTAATAGGCCTTCTGTGGATCCCCTGAGAGGTAGGGTGCCATTAAGCCAGCCCATTCAGTCTTTGGCCACTTTTCTCTTTCTGCTGTCCTTTCAAACGTCATGAGAAAGGCCTCCACATCATCTTGTGGGGTCATCTTCTGTAAGAAATGGCTGGTATTTCTTCTATTTGGGTTTGTAGGAAGAGCCTCCATTTTGGCTGCTAGTGAGTCAATACTGGTTTTACAAGTGTTTGCTCTCCTTGCATTACCTGGTTTGTTTGCTGCTGCACTATCAGTGCCTCCTGATGCATCCTCAGAGCATCCTGGTGTGCCACCTGCTGTGCCCGTATAGCCTCTTGTTGGCTAGCTACACTCTGTAGTAAAGCTTGGAGGATCGCGTCCATCTTTGTTTCCGACATTATATTTTCAAAGTATTCTTTGTCTCAAAACTGTGCCCGCATTCTCCACCATATGTAACAACTTCATAGGCTGTGTAGAATATGCATACAGTACTTTGTAGCAGGACAGTATGTAAACAGAGACAAAATACTGTGAAGTTAATTCCAAACAGGGCGGTACCTGTTAGTGCTTTATTTATATGTCCATCCAGCATAGAATAGTCGGTGAAACAGGCAAAGATTCATACACAATCCAGGGTTTTCAAAACAGTCCAGGTATAAAGCACAAAGAAGGCAGTCAAACAATCCAAGGTCAATAACAAGTAATCCAACAATCCCAGTACTCACTTCCTGTAGCATACCGCTTCCCCACTCTTCTCTCTGGTACTTGCCTGGACCTGCCCTTTTATCCCCTGGGAACGCCCTTTTTGATGATGTGGCATTAAAACCGGTCACTTCCAGTTCGGCGGCCATTTTGTTTCCGGTATGACCGAAGCCAATCGTCACTTCCTGTTTGGCAGCCATCTTGCTTCCGGTATGACTGAAGCAAGAATTTGCCATCAAGACTGCCCTAATGTATCTCCCATTTCGCACCAATCCCCTCGTTCTATCACAATATATATATATATATATATATATATATATATATAGGGGTCCATTGTGCTGGATCGCACCCAATCCCAGATCTGGTACCTTTTGCTGACAGGCGAGAATTAGACCGTTTTCAAACGATGAACCATAGTTGTGTACCAAGTGTAGTGTACCGATATATTTTAGGATGTGATGTCTTTGAGTAAGAAAATGACTAGTTTTAAAATGTTTTTACATTTCCTTTGTTTCCCGGGACTGGGGTTGTGAGAATGGTGTCTTATTGAAGTTCAGTTGAGCTGCGTCGGTTCAGGAGGCAACATGTTCTGTTTGAAGTGATGGATTTGCTCACCCAGGCCAGAATTATGTATAAAAACATGTATCTTATCTTATATTTATCTTGGTCTAGTTGCTATGCCTCACTGTCATTGTTGTGTTACTATTTGCTGGTTCCTGTTCCTCGTTCATTGGTTTAATATCATTATCAAATTCACTCAGTTACTCCACTGTTTTCATTCTGAAAAATGTTTGAAGTGAATGATAAATGAATGATAAATCTTTGTAAGTGTTTTACTTTTCGTGCCGCATTTAAAAGAAAAAAAAAAAGAACTACAGTAGATCTTAAACTGAAATACAGTAAAATTAGATTTGGCTGAGGAGCAAACCGTACTTCTATTGTGACGAACACACCCAGACGAACATAACACATTATTTTTTGCTGTGACGCGCATAACTCATGTTTTTTTTTGCTCTGACATGCATAACACGTTAGTTTTTGTCAAGCACAGACAAAAATATGGTTTATCTATGGACCTGTATTCTTGTATTCTCACACACACATTGTATGTATGTATGTATGTATGTATGTATGTATGTATGTAATATATATATATATATATATACACACACACCCACATTAATATCCATCTTATTTTCTCAAAACAACACAAACGTTACTCTGACCAGATCAATTATAATGTCATTAAATAGCAAAGCCACTCTCGCAGATTTCACAAGGACAGACTGAAATGGCTCATTGCCGTGACCCAGAAGACATTCGCGTAAGTACATCCTACAGGGTCAGGGGTTGTTTGAGCCCAAGGGGCACGTTTATAGAGCTGCACAATCAGAGCTAATTAGGAAAAGAAGAAGATCTGGATGTCTTTGAAATGTCACATGTTGAAATATTCAAAGGTCATTTGTAGTCATGAAAGAGTTTTCACCATAACATTAAAAGGCATAAAAATAGCCACAGGCTTCTTCCAGCTGTCTACTCAAACCTACTACCTTCCACACTGCAGCCCAGCACTTTAACCACTGAGCTACTCAAACCTACTATCCTCCATACTGCAGCCCAGTATTCTAACCACTGAGCTACTCAATCCCATTACCTTCCACACTGCAGCCCAGCACTCTAACCACTGTGCTTCTCAAAGCCACTACTTTCCACAGTGCAGCCCAGCACTTTCATCCTCTAATCACTGAGCTGCTCAAGCCCACTACCTCCCACACAGCAATATTATGATACGGTAACACTGTTTACTACTGATGTGGTACCATGGTACTACACTACCAACAGTGGGTATTACTTGTTCATACTATGTCAAGATGTGATACGACTGGGTATCAATGGCAGCCTGTTCCCACTGCAGTTGCCTTCGTTCTACCATTTGCCATTAGCACAGAACCGTTATAGTACTGCTAAAGTGCCACTAAAGATGATTTGGTAAGGGGTTATATTTTTGTTTGTTAATGTAAAATGAAATAAAACAGTCAGTGCTGTCACATTTGTCTCCAGTGGTGCTTATTCCCTCTTCTAGTAGAGCCAAGGCCAACAAAACGGGCATGATTTTCAAAAACAGTGTTGCTGTATCGAACTCACGGGATAGTAACAAGAGCTTTAGTAACAAGCGATTTTCAGAAGAAATGTGTTAATTAAATCAATCCGTTAACGCTTTGAAATTGAGTCGATGAGGTTGTTAATGAAAGCATTTCTCGTTAAAAAAGCTTAATTTATTTAGATAAATTCATATCTACAGTGCTGATTTACGGTTATCTGGTGTGTGGGTAAAAATCGGATGGCACAGATTTAAAAAAAAAAAAAAAAGTATTTATATTTTGGCTGGGGGGGCGGGGGGTGGGTGGTAAGCCAGCTTTCTATATTGGCTGGAATTTATTTTCTTATTTTGACATCGATTTTTGTATGTATTTTAGTGTGTACGATTGTAGGCTGTAAATACATGTGTTTCAAGTGTCATTGGTGTTTGTAGATGTTAGTTATTATACAAGTATACCATGTATGTAACACTTCATTATACATTTATTAAGCTTTATTAAGCTTTTATTAAGCTTTTAAAATTATGATAGAACTCCCTAACCCAATACACAATTTGTTTATAGTTAATTGTTCGGTGGATTCCTCTGGTCATGCATTTTTTCTGGTACTTTTTGCTCGCCTCCGTGATAAATAAACTAAACATGAATAGAAGTAGCCACCGAACACTTACAGTATTATAAGCTGTTATAATATGTGCAGACAGACGTGTGACGGTGAGAGTGTACACTGAACATACAGTGTGGGGGGAGTCCATGTCAATGATCTCGATCACATCAGGGATTCCATTCATGTCTGTGGTGATATCTTTTGAAAACAAGCCCCATATTGCACTTTTTAACTATTAGACGAAATTTTTACAGAAAAAAAACTGTGACAAAAAACTGCTATTAGGACCATGCTGCATGATTTGTTTATTATTAATGGCGTTACAATTAAACTATACCAAATCACGTTTTTATTTACAACACAGGGAAAGCATGTTTTTGCTGACTTTATAAGCATTTGGATGACACAGTATAGGTTACCTTCATTGTAAATAAAAAAAGTGATTTGGTATAATTTAATGATAATGCTATTAATAATAAATGAATCATGATTATATATAAACCAATGGAATACCGTGTATGTATGTGTGTAGGTGTGTGTGTGTGTGTCATTGGGCAGTGCGTTCTGGGCTTAAGGTTACAAATTGTTAAAACAAGTGAGCAAATCTTATTCATAACCACCAGTATATAAAAGTGTAAAATATTTTCATAACTACAAATATTGAATTATCTAGGTTGTCTATGTATCGTCGGCATCACAGCCAGGGTCTGTTAAATTTCTGTTTCAAGGTGAGTTATATTGTATTTTCTTAATTAAAACCCTCCTTTTCCAAGGACAATTAACACAGATTTGCTTTTAATTTTTTTTTTTTTTTTAATTTGCACGCAAACAAAAGAAATAGTCACAAGAAGCACTGGTCGTTAAGATATTAACATTATTTCGTAAAAACAACATCATTTTGGAAATCACGTTAGCGCGATTATTTATTTAATAACCTCTTGAAAATGTCGGAATCAATGCTACACAATGATTTGTTGATTAACACTGGAGTTATCATTTACGACCTTTTGAAAATCCTGCCCCGCTTGCTGTAATGTGATATTCCCAGGTTCTGGTACAGTCATGTCCCGTGCCATATGCTTCCTTTCTCTAATAACCAGGGAGTCAGTTCCGAGATTTATGCACAAACATAAGGGAAGCTGGCACCTAGCTGAGCAAATCTGATTAGGTTTCAGAAATCTGATCAAATTGATGAGATAGAGAATAAAAGCTTTTCTTTTTTTATCACTGCTGCTATTTGGGAATGGAGTTATTACCTCAAAATGTAGCTTCCCACGAGACCTTGCTCCGTGTTTATATTATCTATCCTACAAACTGACACACAATGGAAAATAAATGAAAGTATAATGCCTTCAGCGTGCCACAGAAGGTTGTGTGTCATTGAGTAATTTACTCTTCAATTTAGACGCTATGTGTGAATGGATTCAACCGTACAACATGTTTCTGGTAATTCCCATCACTTCTCTAGCTACCGCATGCAGTATATTCCCAATTGACCATTGAGACGCCGGGAACCAGCGAAGTACATTAAGCTTGATAACATGATCTTTACACAGCTTGTCTGGAGTGCAGACTGCCTTAGCAAAAAAAAATAATGGCCATGTGATGTGAGTCATGTGACCGTTGTGTGGAACTAACTTAAGAATCATGGGAAATCAGAAGGATCTCAAGGAAGTTGTGTCAGTCACTATATACTGTATGCCTATACAGATTCCTATATTGCTATATAAAATCATTCAAAAAGCATGGCAAACTCTTGAAAGAAGATACGTTCTGCTGTAAATACTGGTAACCAATGTCTCAATGGCTGGACTGGCTATCTCACTTAAACGCAGGACTATATTTTCTTATCTCAGAAACAACTGGTCTTATGGGGATTTCCAGAGAGACAGCACTATATGAACCAATCACATTGCATTTTCTATCATCAAACTTCAATGTAACAGCACCATCAAAACACAATGCAAAACCTGAAAAGTTAAAAAAAAACTAAAAAATAATCAAAGCCAAAAAAGGTTGACGGGTGATAATACTGCTAGTGCTAATAATGGATTTTAAAACCTTGACTCCACTCCATTAAAATAGTGTAACTAATGCAATAATTGATCATTTCATGTGCAGCTACATATATGCCAAGTTACATTTAAAAAGGTTTATCCCAGAGAACACAAGCCAGCAGTTGTTTCTAGAGCAGAAGCTGCAGACCAACACTTTGTTTTTGTTTTCGGAAGCATTATACTGAACTCCAAAAGCAGGCCTGTGTTTCAACCTGAAGATAATAATACCTCTGAACAGCTTGCTATTCCTTCAGAAATATATACATAACTGGGAGAGACACCTGGGTGAATACAGATTGATTTGAGATGATGAAAATGTCACGCTGCAGGTCTTGGAAATGTCAGTACCTCAAAAGAACATCGCTGTGTGTTTACCTTCACACATCAGTGTTTGGCCTTCAGCTTCCTATTGACTCAGATTTTACCTTTCGCTTCTCCATCAAATCACAGAGATTTGTCAGCCTGTCTAAGCAATATGTGAATGCATTAGCTATCTCTAAGGGATTTATCTTTTGTAAACATTTCTAGAAGTTTACCCCAGTGGTACAAGCCAGCCTCGTATTCCTTGTCACTGCTTTATCCACAACTTTCAAAAATCAATCAAAAGAGATTCATTACTACAGAGAAACTGGCTTTTGAGAAACACTTTTTCAAAGTCTTCAATAAATGAAAGGCTCTCATTTCAATTATTTTTCAATTGAAATCCTTTCATGTATGGTAGCAAATTAATACCAGTAAATCTTACCTAATGTATAATTTTATTTATTTATTGAGCAGACGCCTTTATCCAAGGCGACTTACAGAGACTAGGGTGTGTGAACTATGCATCAGCAGCAGAGTCACTTACAAATATGTCTCATCCAAAAGACGGAGCACAAGGAGGTTAAGTGACTTGCTCAGGGTCACACAATGAGTCAGTGGCTGAGGTGGGATTTGAACCAGGGACCTCCTGGTTATAAACCCTGTTCTTTAACCACTGGACCACACATTTTCCCATATGAAAAATATACACATTTTCCAATATGAAAGATGCAGTCATTTTGCAGTTTTCTTGTGTATTTCCCATGGTTTACAATGGTACCACATTTTTTTAATGTGATTTTGAATATGCATTACCATACAGTACCTCACTGGGCTTTACAGTGCTTACCTACTGATAGAATAATATACCTGCATGCTGTTTGAAATCGTGGTCAGGTTGTTTTTTGTTTGTTTAATTTTACATAGAAAACCATTATATAAATCCAGTGTAGACTGTAGTGGGTGGCAAAGGGTTCAAATGTGTAAAGCAAGTGTTGTACTATTTTAATTACCTTTAACTTTTAACCTACTTTATTTGTTTAGCTGCCATTCCAAATAAATAATCGCATAAATCTTACCTATTTAGCACTTCCATTAATTACACAGGTCTCAAGTGTACACATGTTACAGCAAACATGTATTTTCATTGTAAACAAGCATCTGGTACTGCACAAGGTGCTCAGTTTGTTAGCCTTTCCTTCCAGGAAGTCTGTTACTGCTTTACTTCCTATGTCATTTCATCCAGTGTCTTCTGGGTCAGAGCATGTTGCTGGCTGAAATCATGTCAGTCAGTAGAGGACGCAGCTAATTGGTTATTGACAGGAAAGTAGTCAGTGAAGGGCTGGGGATAATTTCACCCTCTTGTGAAATTACCCAGGAAGTGCAAGACAGTCTAAAAGGAGATTTCATGTTTTAAAATGAAATTACATATTTGCTAAAAATGTGTTTATTTCAAAACTGTACATTTCAGATATAATACATGGAGAAAAAAAAATACTGAATTATTTTGTTAGCTATAATGAATTAAATATTCCTTAAAAGAGTTTTGTGAATCTCCCCTGGTGTGTCACGTGCCATAAACAAATCACAGCAATGCTGTCATGAAATAACAGTTACAGGGTTCTCTGTCCTATTCAAGCATGTCCTTCAGTAAGAGGCCTCGTGACCCCCCCCCCCCCACAGATTGACGTGCAGGCCCCCTGTCAGGTCTCGAGCACCCAAGGTCAGGATGTCATTAGCACTCCAGCATCACTCTTTAGTGGCAGCTCAGTTAAGGAGATGGCCATGGAATCAGCTGACAGCCCCTAACTCATCACTCACAATCTTGTTTCAATCACAGCCCTCACTCTCAAATCCCATTCTTTACCTGAGGACACCTTCAAGATAAAAATATACCGCATTACTCTATTGAACTGCAAACTGAGAGCTTTCTGGAGCTCAGTGCGCCACCAGATATTTCTTAAAATGTAATAAACATGCAGTGCTTTCTCGGGGCAGCACCGAGCAGTCGACTAGTCAAACAGGAAAGTGAGTCGATCTCAGACACTGGGAGTCCCCTAATCACATGTCACATGTTTGTGAAATTCACACGAGCTAACTGCTATGAGACTTTGCTCTACTTCACGCTATAAAATGTACCAAACATCAGTCCTTTCACTTGTGCTCATAATAAACAAACTATTAAGGACAACCGTAAGGTTATTGGATGTAGATGTGCACAAATATAGTTTTTTTTATGCATACCTTTCTATATATATAATATCACTTTGGAATATTTTTTCCTGTTTTATTTAAAATATTTTTTAAAGCATGTTTTAATTTGTTCTGTCTTTGCCTTTGAGGATAATAATTGGATAAATCTGATAAATCACTGAGGGCTGTACAACAGACCAATCATCAAACACTGTAATTCTATTGGCCGCATATGTGTCAATCACACAGACTGCTCTTCCAAGAAGGCCATTTCCATAAAGATGACGCGATGCCTATTATTCTGTATTACCTAGTAGAAACAGCTACTTTTATGTTATAAAACAGAGTATGATCAATTCACGGGTGATATATCAATGACACCTTAAGATATGTGGATTTACTAATGATAATGTAATACCATTCTTTTTTTTGTATGTAAACTCTTGTGTAAAATAAGCACACTGATAAAAACCTCACTACTTATTGGCTGTGTCACCATTTTAATCATGAGAATGTCTGTAACAGTTCCGTGGGTGTGATTCTTTCTTGCATTTATATTTTTGTTTTTTTCTGATATATATTTTTCTATAAATACAAAACACAATTAAACCATATATTTGGGTTTCCAAAATATGATTTGGAAATACTGAAACCAGACACCCATAAAAAAACAAATCTGGTAACACTTTACATCAGGTGTATCTAATTATACTGTGTATTTACATAGTAGTTACATAGTAAATACATGTGTTCTTACACATAATTACACTGTTATTCTGCATATTTAAATATACTTAATGTCACATTTTTGTGAAGGATATAACCCAAATCCTAACCCTCACTCTAAACCTAACACTTACCCTAACCTTTTTGATACAACTGTGTGCTTTCATATATCATGCAAAAAGATTCACAAGCAAAATACATTGTAACTATGCATAATAACATTGTAATTATGTGTAAGTACTAAGTTACATTACATAGTACATAGTTACATTACTAAGTAATTACTATGTAATATGCAATAATTAGAAACACTTAATGTAAAATGTTTTCCAAAAAGCCAATAGCTAACCTTCAATGACCCCATTAAGCAGAATGCAGTGTAGTAGCATACAGCAGTGAAACCTGGACTGGCCGGTGCACTGCAGTCTTACCCTTGATATCCCACAGCTTAAAGTGTCGGTTGTTGGCTGCCTCAGGTGCGAGAGTGAAGTAGAATCGATGCCCAGTCTGCGGTTCATCTCTGTCTACTACACTGATAGTGTGGATGAGCTGAAGGGAGAGACAGGGAGAGCAGGGTTAGAGACCTCAATTAATCAATCAATGCTTTATTCAAAACTTATGACATGTCTCTTGCTGGTTTAATATCTTGTATCATTCTCTGTTGTTTCTGCTTCTGCCGTGCTTTTTACATATAAAAACACTAAGGAAGTGCAGCACTATCTGAAAGCACGTCTTGCAAACAGAGTTTTCTTTAACCTATACCAGCTGTGTTTCTTTCAGAATTGTTCACTTGAAACCTGGAGTATATAACGAATGGAAGTGCACATCAGGTAAGAAGTTATACTTATTAAATAAAACAGAACAAAAACCACCTCATAAAACACTTACTAGCTCACCGTGAGAATTACCAGATTTTTGTTTTCTGTTTACACACACACACAAAAACAAAATCGAACTGGTTGATTTTTATGACTGGGATGTTTTAGCGGATGAAACCCTCTTTCTTCCCAACTCCTGCACACCAATGAGAATCAGTAGCGGTTGCTAGGTTACAGTCAATCATACCGGCTTATATTTAAAATACTTGTGGTATAAATAAAAAAGTTGAAAGTTACAATATTTATCTAACTCCTTCCATCATCACTGGAATACCCCTACTCCATTCTTTGCATGTGATAGGGTATTTGCACTGACATTACTTTTTAGATAAGTCTCTTACCTAATAGCCTTGGGACAGCTGTCCTATATTTATTTTGTTTGCTACAATAACATGTAATGCCTTTAGATAAAAGGTAGACCCTGCAAAAGGTTTGGAACCACAGTGCTAACCATCAGTAATTAAGGAAAGGTACAACTTTAAGGTACTTGATGTGATTCAAATAAATCTCAGATGGCTGTATCACATCAATATCTGGGTCTAGCAGAGACCGACAGTAATAACTGCGTGGTGTCTGTGTTGTGCTTCCATTACTGTCCACTGGGGGCAGGGTTGTAAACTGAGCAGCTACATTGGCTCATAGGCCTCCAGGGGTGAAAGGCATGAGAAGCTAGCCCGTCTTTCATTCTACGATGGCACGGAACAGGTTCAGCAGTGCATATGTATATATTTATAGTGATTCCCTCAAGGACACTCAGATCCCAATAGCTATTAAAAGGTTCATGATGGGCCTATAATGTTGGTGCTCATTGAACCACCAAGTGGCCTCCAGCGCCTGTCATTCTAAATAGACCTCCTTATTGAGAAGGCCTGAGACGAGCTGACACCTGATTGAAACATAAATTATACTTGATTCTTTAACCTGTTCAACAGTCTTCAGTAATTCAGAAGGCTTCCGTTGCTAGCACAGTACCACAATTGTGACATACTAATGACATCATAATGATATCTCGTAGACACGCTGCTGGTAATCCATTGCAGAACCACAGTACCCTGTCAGTACCAGACAGACAGTGTGATATCATATTAGGACTGCTGTACTGTGCAATAAAATGTTCAAAATCCATTGTGTTGTCCTGGTGTAGTACAGCTGTAATAGGGTTGTGGAAATCATAAGTAAAACACAATGAACATAAGAACATAAGAACAAAAGAAAAGTTTGGGAATGAGAAAAGGCCATTTAGCCCATCAAGGCTTGTCCCTTGTTAGCACACCATTCTCCCCTACTGGAGGGAACTCGTTTAAAAGCACCAAATCTATTCTTTATTAATGTTTTAGATCCTACTTCACCTGGTAGGCAACTCAGCTTCCATTTATGCCCTCTTGTTCTTCTCTGCTAAATTTGAAGTTGTGTCTTGGGTTAACTTTATCTCTACCATTTATTGGTTTAAAGAATTAAATCTGTCCCTTCTTTTCTTCTGGGCTGAAAGTCCATTATTTTAACCTGTCTTCATAGCTCATGTCATTCAGTCCTGGGATCAGTCTAGTTGCCCTTCTCTGTACCTTCTCTGTACCTTGTAAAAAGATGTACACTTTGTGCATTGTAACTATTCATAATAACATTGTAATGATGTGTAGGTCCACATGTATTTACCATGTAACTACTCTGTAAATACACAGTAAGTAAAGACACTTAATGGAAGCTGTTACCCACAATACATAAACATATTATTTCCACGTGCATGTTTTAACATAAAAATACATGGTTACTAAAATGTCAGTCATTTTTTAAACCTATATAGTGAATGTCTGTGCAATGCACAGAAAATGCATGCAATTATTATTTTAGTTACATGTTAAGGGTAATACGCTGGAATTACATTGGTATCATATGGAATACTTTCCATATGCATTAAAAAAAATCAGCAACATAAATCATTGAGCAAGCAAGGACTGTCTTTAATTACAGAACACATTTACACAACTGGCTACTGTTTAAATATGCAAAGCAACTGTGCGAAGAGAAAACCAATAGTAGGAGGATTTGTGGGATAAAAATCTAACTGTGCTGCTGTATTATTATTATTATTATTATTATTATTATTATTATTATTATTACTATTATTATTATTATTATTATTATGATGGTGATGTAACCCCGCCCCCTCTATTGACTGAAATGCTTTGCTGACAGTATCCCTTTGACCCCGTAAGATATTGCTGAGGCAGGGTGACCTCGGAAGTGAAACGGACTTCCTCAAAGGAATGCAATAACCCTGACATCACCCTTTAACCGAGTGTAGTACCTCATATCGTGCTTTACAATCTAAACCCGTGCTTTTCAGAACTTACCACTCAAGACCTATATAGCGGCTGGAAGTCCACAATAAGATTTCTGGAATTATAACCCCCTTTTAAACTAATCAAACTAATAATGTGTCTGTTATTCCTAGGACAGCCTATACATATTGAAACTTATTTTCAATATGTATAGGTTTCAATATGTATAGGTTTTATTAACCACTTTAAATATACAAGATACGAGAGACTGAGTGACATAACAAGGACTGTTCTTAATGGTGTTGTCAAAAAACAAACCAAAACCTCCAGCTGTTTATTGAACACGTAGGAGTATGTATTGATTGAATAAAAGGGAATTCCCTTAAGCATTGCTGCTTAATTAGACTTTATACTAATAGCTCCCTTCAAAAGCCTCCACACATATTTACTTGTAAGTAATTCAGCTGTGAAACTTTAGGAGTTGTCTCTGTTGATTAGCAGTCCACAGCATTGCCAGCAATGGCAAATGAATGCATATGGAAGAAAAATGCCCTTAAAGGGGTCCTGATATAGCAACTCAGTGCCTGTCTAGTGCTGATAAGGTACGTGGTACTGCAATGGATGATTGGCAATGTGTATTGCTTGGTCATACCATTGCTGATTATCATGTCAGAATGATTTCAGAAGTCGTGCCACTGACTGCAGTGCCATTGAAGATACTCTTGTAAGCAGAGCACAGCATGTTTCTTTCCAAACTAGTCAGTGAATGAACACAGCGGGACTGCAGTGGGACATTTAAAAGTAGTTTAGACCACAATCTCTTATAAAGGTTTTCCATAGTAAAAGCTTAGCAAAGGTTGATAAAGCATAGTGAAATCATTGTAAAGCATAGGTTAGCACTGTAAAGCTTATTAGGTTTGGTAAAGCATATTAAAAAAAGCAAGTCAAACCATGGTAAACTATGGTAAATACATAGTATAGTCATGGGAGAAGCATGGAGGAACACTGCAAAATTACTGTGCACATTTAAAAGAGGTACCCCACATAACACACATCTCTCTTTCTTTCTTTCTTTCTTTCTTTCTTTCTTTCTTTCTTTCTTTCTTTCTTTCTTTCTTTCATTCTACTGTAATGCAAACAGTAAAAATCAATCTAATAGAAGAACAAGATTATATATTTATGCACACAAAGGTTGCTTTTCAGTTAAGTTCTTTCTTTCTTTCTTTCTTTCTTTCTTTCTTTCTTTCTTTCTTTCTTTCTTTAGTAAACAAAAGCAAACTAATAAAACAAAAACTCATCAAAACTGAAGGTTAGATTTAAATTGAGTCTGTGAAATATGCATTCACATGATGGCAAGATATCGCCTTCACTGTTGAAATAGCTCATAATTTAATACAAACAATGGAGGAAATTGACAAAGGATAATTAACCATACAATCCTTGAATCCTGACATTTGAGGGCTTTGGATGAGCACATCTGTAAATAATTTGGCCCAGAAGCAAAGTGAATGAAAACGCTGGCCTTCTGCAAGCTGTCACTTCCCTGTCTGAGCTTCTGTTTAAAATGTGCGTCAGTATGACTGCCTGTGGCTCCTTGGGCTAGGATTCGTATTTCCTTTTCACTCTGACTCATCTCCTCTAGATTGTACTATCTGATAAATGTTGTTTGATATTTACTCCAGTAAATACCGTAGGGTTGCAGCATGAAAAAACGATTTTTGTTTTTGTATAGATTTTGATGAGCATGGAGTTTATACTGTCCATTAAGTTCCATGACTCAAGTACAGACCCAGACTAGGAATCCTTCTTCTGTATCTTGGAATTGGGGCAGTAAGAGCACTATTGACTGCAGGGGGAGCTATTCACTCTTATTCAATCAGAGCGGTGTTGCAGATCCAGATATCCCCCTGCAAGTTAGGCTGGGGAGCTTTACCTCATCAACCATAACTGGTCAGGCACCTCGACAGCAGCTTGCTAACATCAATGCTTAGTAATAATAATAATAATAATAACAACAATAATAATAATAATTCATAACTGGGAATAGTAAATTACTGGTAATAGTTAGAATTAGATACAAATGATTTTATGAATGTCTTTAGTTTCTCTGGTTTCTTACATTATTCAATTTTGTATATGGCTCAGTTTTTGTTTATTGTTGCAGAATTTTCTTTAATTACATTTAATTACATTTTCTTCCTCTTCATTAATCAATCATTTGAAAACTGGATGTCATTTTTATCTGCTGATGTTTTGAAAGCTGTCAAGACCACGTTGCCAAGAAGACATACTGTCAATCATTCTGATGCTATCCTTTTTATACAAACACTGGAGGTGCTTGTGGGCTTTTGATGCACATGTAACTACACTCCCTTGTTTCTATTTAAATCTATTAGTTTGCTTGTGATGTCATTTACTACACAGTTAATGATGTCATGATCTGCTATTCCTTTCTATTTAAACATTCAGACATTGTGGTATTTATTTATTATTTATCTATTTATTTTCAGTTATTCTTCTGTAATATAGATTATCTAATTTAATTTCTTCTAAAACTACAAATTGTAGGTCATCCATGTTATGATCATTTTT
Source organism: Acipenser oxyrinchus oxyrinchus (assembly GCA_030684275.1). NCBI lineage: Eukaryota > Metazoa > Chordata > Actinopteri > Acipenseriformes > Acipenseridae > Acipenser > Acipenser oxyrinchus. The sequence continues at coordinate 5,584,046 of CM060274.1, read as the reverse complement.
TGTAAAATGTTGAACTCTTGTTTTTTTATTTCTATGTTAGGTGATTCTGTATTCTTTTATATAATGTTGTACCTGTCTCTCCTACGTATTTTATTCTGTTACATTTTCGGCAATATATACCATAAACACACACACACACACACACACACACACACACACACACACTAATTCAATTAGATAATTCAATTATAATCAAGTCATTTAGTAATTTACAGACATGTCTACATTGTGCAATTTCCATTAGTTCTTAACAATTCAGACTTTCAACTGTAATCACTTATCCATACATGATCAATTAAATAATGTAACTGTAAAATTAAATTATTTGGCACTTTGCATAATTATCCACATTGTATACATGTCTGTAAATTACTAAATGGATTGATTATAATTGAATTATCTAATTGAATTAGTATGTGTGTGTGTATATAAGTGACTACAGTGGTAATTGAAATTATTGTGAACCTGATGAAGACCTGTTGTGTCGAAACGCAGTCCTACTACATTTTTGTTTGTTTGCTTGGTTTTGTAAAAACATTTTTTAACTAACAAAATGAAAAAATCTTTATAAAAGACTACAGTAAATCTTGTCCTGATTTTGAGTGTGAGACCAATTGATCTTTTGGACTTCAATCTATAAATCCAGGTTGGTGGATCGATTTCAGAAGTGAGTGTAAACCTAAACAGATGAAGAGTTACTACTTATATTATTAGTAATAATAATAATAATAATAATAATAATAATAATAATAATAATAATAATAATAATAATAATAATAAAGTAAACCTTTCAGAATATTCAAACTTTGATTGTACACTTTAACCTGCCCTGCTATCACAGACCATGCACTAGTCAGCCCTCAGATTCTGATAATTTCATTACAGTGCAGTACTGTACTGTTTATTATAAAAGTGAGAAGGGACTGTATTATTTTGAATGAGATTTTCACAGATTTTACAGTGTGGTGTGGCTCATCTGCAATGCAATAAGGCTTGTAGAATGGTACAGCATTGTGTTTTTTTGGTTGTTTTTTGACACACCAGTGTTAGTGGGACTCTAATGGGATTTCACTCAGAATGGTATTTTTCTGTAAAGCTGTAAGAAAAATGAATCTTAAACTATATTGCTTACAAACACAGTAAAACAATCTGCTGTTACTGTCACGGAGACAGACGCAAGCTGAATCGGAAACTCTTAAGCTGAATAGCATGTCAAACCTGTGGTTAAAGACTCATTTTCATCTGGTCCTGTCAACACCGGCCATGTAACAGCTCAGTATTTGGAATGGAACTCCTATTATAGGGTTTTGTTTGATGTCAGGAAAATGGAGTAGAAATGGTATTCTTATATATTTAAGTGATATATTGTGTGTCCGTCTGTAAACATATTTTATTTTTAAAACCATAAACTTTTTTTCTGACATTTTTGTCAGCTGTATTTACTTCTGTATGCAGTACACTTGATCAGCCTTGGGCTGCAGCTGGTTCCATCTGCAGTCTACAATCCAATCTGCAACCGGACATTACACAAGTCAAAGATCATCTTTATGTATCATTTTTGGTATGTGAATTATATTTATTAATTAGTTCTCCAATCTTCAACATTTTCCTGACGATATTATATAGTATATTCAAAGCCCTATGTTCTGCCAACACATGCACATGCACACCTAGGCATGTTTCATTTGAATAACCTTGTACCCTATGCTCATCCAAAGCCGTCAAACTCAGACCATATCAAAAATAACTCAGAAAGGAATTATAATAACGGTTACAGCTTAGGGTTTAGTCCCTTTGTTCTCGCCTTTTCAACTACTGTGCTTTAATCACGAAGAAAAGAAAGCATGAAGCTATCCTAATAATTATTTCAAATTAGTTTTCTATTCAGTATGTATTCCTCAATATGTATTGCTGGCACTTAGCTGTCATTTACTTTGACACAGCTTTGTATTATCGAAGGTGAGCTCTAAAGCCATTGGTTCTCTGTTGGATGCCTTGGAAAATTGGAACAGCTTTTTGGTTGTTTCTATTAGCCAGGTCTGTCCTGGGGAGATAATTGGTTATTATTGGTCTGAGAAACATTGTAAAAGGTTATATAAAAAAAGCTGTTAATAGACCAAAGTTAGGGGCTTTTCAAGAACTGTGCTTTAATCACGAAGAAAAGAAAGCATGAAACTATCCTAATTATGAATAATAATTTAAAATTAGTTTTCTATTCAATATGTATTCCTCAATATGTATTGCCTGCACTTACAGTGGCTCTCAAAAGTATTCACCCCCTTGGACTTTTCCACATTTTATTGTGTTACAAAATGGATTTAATTAGGAGCTTTTACCACTGATCAACACAAAAAAGTCCATAATGTCAAAGTGAAAAATAAAATCTACAAATTGTTTGAAATTAATTACAAATACAAAACAGAAAATAATTGATTGCATAAGTATTCACCCCCTTGAGTCATAAGTCTCTACCAGCTTTGCACATCTGGACACTGCAATTTTTGCCCATTCTTCTTTGCAAAATTGCTCCAGCTCCGTCAAGTTGGATGGGGACCTTTGGTGAACAGCAATTTTCAACTCTTTCCACATATTCTCAATTGAATTGAGGTCCGGGCTTTGACTGGGCCACTCCAGGACATTGACCTTTTTGTTTTTAAGCAACTCCAGTGTGGCTTTGGCTGTATGTTTGGGGTCATTGTCCTGCTGGAAGATGAATCTTCTCCCAAGTCCCAGGTCTCTTGCAGACTTCAGCAGGTTTTCCTCCAGGATTTCTCTGCCCTCTTCACAGTAGGGATGGTGTTCTCAGGATGAGGTGCGGTGTTAGGCTTGCGCCAAACAACTCTATTTTGGTCTCATCAGACCATAGAATCTTCTTCCACTTGGTCTCAGAGTCTCCCACATGCCTTCTGGCAAACTCTAGCTGAGATTTGATGTGAGTTTTTTTTTAACAATGGCTTTCTTTTTGCCACTCTCCCATAAAGGCCACCCCGGCTATTGTTGCCATATGCACAGTGTCTCCCAGCTCAGCCGTGGAAGACTGTAATCCTTTAGAATTGCCATAGGCCTCTTGGTGGCCTTCCTGACTAGTGCCCTTCTCGCCTGAATACTCAGTTTTTGAGGACAGCCTGTTCTAGACAGATTCACAGTTGTGCCATATTCTCTCCATTTCTTAATAATGGACTTTACTTTGCTCTGGGGGATATTCAATGCCTTGGAAATGTTCTTATATCCTACCCCTGATTGGTGCTTTTGAAGAACCTTATTCCGGATTTGCTTTGAATGTTCCTTCGTCTTCATGATGTAGTTTTTGTTAGGAAATGTACTAACCAACTGTGGGACCTCCCAGAGACAGGTGTATTTAACCTGAAATCATGTGAAACACCTTAATTGCACACAGGTGGACTCCATTCAATTAATTATGTGACTTCTAAAGACAATTGGTTGCACCAGAGCTTATTTAGGTGTGTCATAGCAAAGGGGTGAATACTTATGCAATCAATTATTTTCTGTTTTATATTTGTAATTAATTTAGAACAATTTGTAGATTTTATTTTTCACTTTGACATTATGGACAAAACTCCTAATTAAATCCATTTTGATTCGTTGTTGTAACACAATAAAATGTGGAAAAGTCCAAGGGGTGAATACTTTTGAGAGCCACTGTATCTGACATTTACTTTGACACAGCTTCAGATTATCGAACGTGAGCTCTAAAGCCATTGGATGCCTTGGAAAATTGGAACAGCTTTTTGGCTGTTTTATTGTGTTTTATATGCTTAATTACTAAACATTCACATGAAATACAAATCAACCAATATTTTTTTTTTAATCAAAACCCTTGAGAACAAATTCTCATTTGCAATAACGCCTTGTTACCAGACTGTGCCTTTAAGGCTGCATTGACACTGGGTCCATTTCAAACGGACTCGGTCTGGTTCATTTAGTTTGAAACAATGTATCAATTTGCTTGCTGTTCACACTTATCTGCGAGCAAAGGGACCGAGGTCGATCGGATGTGAACTAAAGCTCGTTTTTTGGTCCTTTTCCTTTTTATTCAGGACCGAGTCCGTTATTATTCACAATGCAGTTTCAAGTGAACTTAGTTTGTGTGTGTGAACCGGATGTTTATAATGTCCTGCAAGGCATATTGAAAGATGATAGCTATTGATGTATTGCTCTGGTTCTTAATATAGCATGTTTTAGATTCTTATATATTGGTGGAAGAAAGCACTGGGGAGCACTTAGCCAATTTAATTAATACATGTATTGAATGTCTACAGTAGTAGAATAATTTACGCAATTCTGCACGCTTGTCCTACTGTACTAAACAAAGTAATTTAAGAAAAGACTGAATGTATTTTATTATTTTTGTGAAAAATTGATGTGTTTTTTTGTTCAATTCTCTGAAGCCGTTAAAATAACAGTATATAATAACACAATAATAGTTTTAAAAATTAAACACAGGTGAATTTATTGCAGATCATAACAACTCATTATTTTCTTTATATTGTCATCTAGTCAACACCTGTTAAATGTACAAAAAGCCAGATTTAAAAATAGATCAGCTATTACCATTTAAACATATAGTATACATGATGATTAATCACCAGAATGATTAAACAAATAATCAATTGTTTATTTTATTTTTGAATGGAGCTTACACAACCTAATACATTACTCTGCTATTAACTTGTAGAGCACACTGATGCAGTTTTGTACATAATAAAAATACATATAAATAAAAAATACAATAGCAAAACCATGACAATTAACAATTTGACTGTTTTCCAACCGAGAAATAATTTAGGCTGAAACTGTGACAATTCCAGTTTTCAGGGGATGTCTGGTAACCCTCATGTAGCTCCCAAAGAGATTTTTTGTTTTTTGCTGTAATGGTTTCCCCAGAATATGAACTAAACTACGCGTGAAATGTTCATTTCCGAGTCATGTTAGTCGTATAGTTTCCTTTGTGCAAATGGACCGAGTACAGCAGTTGTTCACATTGATGTTTAGCAAGCGAACCAGACTTGGTGTGTTTGCCAAACGGACAAAGACACACATTCTGGGGTTGCCAGAAATTAACATATGTTTAGCCCAAAGTCATACACTACCCATAATGGAATGCACGTCATATCCACAGATATTGATGCATGTTATTGTTACTATGTTTAGCAACAGTGATGCAAACACTGAGGGTTGTGTATCATATAGCTGAGCATTTTGCTTAAAATAAGTCTATTCAAAATATATCCAAATGTAATACCTGTACAAATGCCCCAAACTAGCCCAAAGATTAGACGCCCGCCCAAAACCATTTTTCACGCACAATAAAAAAAATACAAGCCCAACTGGGCATGAAGCCTCTTTAATATACCAGGGTGTATGCAGATCTTACAAGCACCACAGGGTAGCTTCAGAATGTTACCACTTCCTTCTTCCTGCTAAAACATCACCTCCTGTGGTAAATAAACTTGAAACATTCAAATGTTCTACCATTGCCTTCACAAGGACTCATACTACCAGAAGCTGCACGTTTTCATCTTTCCAGCACCAAGCGCTGCTTCCACGGTGACTGACATGTTCTCAGTGTTGAGGTCCTTCATGCAACCTCTTGAAGTTGAATGAAGTAAATCAGAGGTGTAGCATTGAAGTACCTGCAAAGTTACTATAGCTTAAAATGAAATACTATTAAAAAAACAATGCCCCTGAATCTAATCTCCATTTGTGACCCCTGGTCCTTGTTCTGTAGATAACATTGTCAGATTGCAGTTAGACCCTGTTTTCCCTTTTAAGAGTTTATACGGTAAATGTGCACAGTTATTTTGCTGTTTTCCCATGTTGATCACATGGTTATACTATGCATTTGCCATAGTTTACCATGGTTTGCCATGTTTTTTTGATATGCTTTACCATGCCTCTCTGAGTTTAACAATGCTTACCTATGCTTTACCATTCTTTCACTATGCAGTATTACACTTTGATATGCTTTTACTATTTTCTGTTTGTTCCTATCTTTTCAAATGATACAGAGAGAGTCATTGAATCCGACTAGACTTTTTTTTTTTTTACTATGTATAGTACAACACACAGACACTAATAATTAATTAGCAAGGTAATGGCTTGGCTCTTTAGTGATCAATGTGGCTCTCTTTCTGACTCTCTCTCTGTCATGCAAAGTTAGGCTGGATGAATAACAACTGAACTCTGAAATCAATGCAACCTAATTAGATACTTTATACCATCTTCATTTCTGCAATATTTCATTTTGTACCGTTTTCCATTATCAGATGTGTTATATGTGTTGTAAATCGGGATCAAGAGCACACAGGACATTATGAAGGCCGAAGTTACATTACATTTTCAAAGCGCTTGTTAAAATTAGTTTTAAACAATAGCACTGCCAATTCCTGATATGGAGTTAGCCTGCTGGACTGCTGGCCACAGCAGACTGTTTACAGATATCCACTTTCTTGGGTAAGCAGATATTTAGATCTCCCTTCAAAAGCCTAATGATGACCTGGCAGCTGACTGTTATGTGTATATGTTATTATTATTACTCTGGTATGTTATTTGTTTATTTATTTAGCAGATGCCTTTATCCAAGGTGACTTACAGAGACTAGGGTGTGTGAACTATGCATCAGCTGCAGAGTCACTTACCACTAAAAGACGGAGGGCTTGAGTGAAATCTTTAAAATCTTAAAAGGAATTGACAAACCCTAAGCAATACTTTAAGTGCAGCACAGAAACCAGGACCAGAGGACAGTTGAAAATTAAGTGGAGACTTAGGACAGAGGGAAGGAGACTTCACACAATGAGGACTGGGATTCCCTGTGGACCAAGCTCTACCAAAACAAGTCAGGTGCCAACTGTGGTTGAGGGACCCTAAGACAGCCCCCGATGCCAACACATTAACAGATCTCTGATACGCAACACTACATTTCACTGATAAGTTGCCAAGACTGTGTGACATTCTTCTATTCTCTTACTACATTTCTGTTACAGTTCCCATAAAAAAATATGCTGTTGAAACGCGAATAAACTTATTCCAGAGCTAAAACAACAGGAAAACACACATGGATTTTGTACAATTGAACGCAAATATGAGGCAAACCTGCATGTGAATACATAGTGAGGAGTACAGACCTGGCCAGGTTTCGCATCCTCACAGATAGACGCTTCGTTAGGAGCTGCCAGCTCGGGTGGGTTGTCATTAACATCAAGGATTCGGATGCTGACAGACGTCTTGGACACCTGAGAGGGGTTATCTGGAATACACGAAGGAATACATCGTAATGCATACGGCCATCTGTCCACACATCCCCACCTGCTGAAACTCTCAATAACTAAATGGTGTCTTTACAATTGCATCACAATTGGATCAGCGCTACAGTAGGGTACACAATTATGAACCAGCCTTCTCAAATCGGAGAGATGATCGTGTCTCCTAAATTGAATCAGCACACCTTTATATATATGTGAAAGAAATTGAGCCGTTATGGAACCCTCTTCGTATTAAGATGTACCTCCAGGTTTTAGATAGTCATCTGGGGTACAAGGTCAGTCAATACATTCCTAGTTAGAGGCAGCAGGCTAACATCAAGCAGGCTAACATCAAGCATCAACTAGATAGATTGGTTTTCAGACCTATCCCCAGTATTGGTTGTTGCTTCCATACTTCTAGCTACAGCTTCTGTTGCAGATTGTCCTTTGGAAACATAAAAATACAAGCCTGACATATGCATAGATAGACAGCCCTCATAGCATTTTACCGTGATACATTTTCACGGTACTGTAATTTAGCAGTTTTCCTCATGGTTATACTATGTATTTACCCTTTTCAACATGCTTCACCATACCTTTCACCACACTTTTACCATGCTTACCTATGCTTCACCATGCTTTCACTATGCTTTATTACAAAGGCCAACTTAGGGAGGAGCCTCCATAGATCCCCAGATTATCTCAAAAATGTTTATAAAGCATGTCCTTCCCAACAATAATGAATTGTAGCTACTTTTCTTTCTATGTGGATTGCTAATGTTAGCCCAAAGTGGCTTGCATTACATTCTCATTTACGACTCACTTAGCAAATTAACTCACCAATTCTCTGCTCCACCCCCCACCCCTCCTTAGGCCCCACTAAAGGCAGCTCCAAGTTTCATCAGCATAGCTCCCCTGGGACGCTTAATAAATGTTATCATAACACATTCATATACTGAATAATATGCTATGCCTTAAAGGGATTTCAAATAAGAACATGCTTTAAGGCATCTTAATCTATTTCTGTGTTGTTCCAAAGCTTTCAAGTGCCTACTGTAGGTGGTCCATGTTTCGGCTCCATATAGCAGTGTGTGGAGGACAACAGCTTTGTAGACCAGGAGTTTTGTATGGACCTGTAGGTCATGGTGTTCGAAAACTCTTTTCTCAGTCTTGCATAAGCGGCACTGGCACAACTCAGACGGTGGTTTATCTCTGAGTCAATGTCTGCTTTGGAGGAGAGAAGGCTGCTGAGGTATGAAAAGTGATCAACATTTTCAAGGGTGTTATTGTCAACTTGTATTGTGGGCAGAGTAGAGGGCTTGTTGGGTGGTGGTTGGTGAAAAACTTGTGTCTTCTTTATATTCAAGGCTAGACCCAGGATCCTGTATGCCTTGGCAAAAGCATTCAGGATACACTGGAGGTCTTCTGCGGAGTGTGCTGCGATGGCATTGTCGTCGGCGCACTGAAGCTCCATGATGGTGGTGGGGACGACTTTGCTTTTAGCCTTGAACCTGTTGAGGTTGAACAGCCTGCCATCTGTTCGGTACAGGATTTGAATTCCCTGTGGCAGGTCTTGGCCAATGAGGTGAAAAATGGCAGCAATGAAAAGGACCCAACAGGCAGGTTTTAATTCTCGCACTGCAGAAACAAAAACTACAGCAAACTTGTGGGATGTCAAAACTTTATGTTGCAGTCTAAAATGCAGGCCACTATTTTACAGTCCCGATTTTCTTCTACTGACGGCATGTAGAGTCCCCTTCAATATTAAGGCCACTCCTGTATCCAGTAATAAGTCCACCTCCTTTTCTCAAACACACTGTTGCAAAATTAGATCAGAAATAGTTTGTGTGCTGATTTAAAAAGCCTCTGTATATCTGTGTGTCCTGATTTCACCCTCTTTCTCTGCCGCTGTGACCTTTCATCTCTCCCGCTGGCACTGTGACCTTTCATCTCTTCCGCTGGCACTGTGACCTTTCATCTCTTCTGCTGGCACTATGACCTTTCATCTCTTCCGCTGGCACTGTGACCTTTCATCTTTTCCGCTGGCACTGTGACCTTTCATCTCTCCCGCTGGCACTGTGACCTTTCATCTCTTCCTCTGGCACTGTGACCTTTCATCTCTCCCGCTGGCACTGTGACCTTTCATCTCTTCTGCTGGCACTGTGACCTTTCATCTTTTCTGCTGGCACTGTGACCTTTCATCTCTCCCGCTGGCACTGTGACCTTTCATCTCTGTTGATTTATAATTAAAAGTTCATTCTGAGAACACATACCCTGAAATCAATTCTTTCTATGTTAATCCACACGTTTGAAAGCAGGGTTTCAAGTCCCAATATAATTATAATCTAAACCCATCAATCAATGCAAATATTTACAGCTCCTTTCGAGATGTTCCCGGGTTATCATTAATCAATTCAGCCCACAGCCATTAGACTCAAACATGCATTTAGCCCATACACATACATACACTGCCTGGATCTTTATTAGGAGATGACTACCTGATTTGGCATTGCCCTGCTATGCAGCATGTTCTTCTAGTATACCCTGGGTCCCTTGATTTCTCTGGAAAGCTGAATGAATGGTTTACTTAAGCATTGCTGCAGATCACCCAACACAGTGGCATTTGGACCCTGGTGGTGATGGCTACTTTCAAGGAGCGAATGCACCCACTCAACGTGCAAATAGTATGAGGAGCATGGCAGAGACATAATCCAATTGAGCATGTCAGGGATGAACTTGAGCAATGCATTTGTCGTCACGATATTTAAAATGCAATTAATTAACATCCCTCAAGACACCTTCCAGCACCTACTGTATGTATGTGAAGGGATTTCATCTTAAACAGATACCTTTAACATTTTCCCAAAATTGTATTTCTTACCTTTTAATGTCTCATTCCGTGGCTTCTCTATAATTTGTTGATGCTCAGATCGTTATTTGCAGTGTACTATTCCAGTCCTGGAGGTCTATATTGAAGTGGGGTGGGAAAGCGAAGCAGTGCACAATACTTTGATGCACAAGACTTCTCCAATGGGCTTCAGTGCACAGAGCAATGTTAATATGATTCCCTACCTCACTTCAGGAGTCTGGAGAAGTCTTTTCATCATCTTTGTCTGCAATAGTTATTAAACATTCCAAATAACGGTCTAAGCAGAAACAGCAATGCATACATAACACACATTCTAGAATAGTATACAGGTAAGAATTGATATGGGATTTAATTTTTATTCTTTTTAATTTGCTAGACTCAATGAAATTGGCACAAAAGGTTTGCCTGACAGATTTTAATAATATAAACTGACAGCAGTGTCAATCACAGAGTAGCCCAGAGCCTTTATTTGAATGGGATCTATTTCTTGAAATAGCCAGGATGCTGTAAAGCATCAGCTAACTCTGAACTGACTACCCCTCAGGTTACTAACTGGGAGAAAGTTATCAAATTATCCTCCTACAAACTTCTGTTGCTCTCGGACAAAAAAATATTTTATTAAACTATGTGGGTCTCAGTACTTGGAAACTGAAGAAGAAAATCTTCAAATCATATAAAGAAAAAATGAATACAATATACCGCACAAAACAGCCAAGTTATACGGACCAGATGATTTAAATGAAATAAAGGAATAGACATTTAAATATACAATAAACCAGTTCACAAATATTTGAAGGCATGTGCTTTCATTCACCATGTAGGTCCCACGGGTGCAGTTTTGAAAGCAACACATATTATTGCAAACATACTTTTTCTATTTTCTAACTTTCAGCCTTGCACGTCCAAGTTAATATCACCTGGTGAGTGAGATTATAGCTGAGGTGAAATAGCTCATAAAGTAAGGCATACTGTGTAAAGCTTTCTTTAACTTAGTATGGTACCTATTATAATATGATTTTAAAAAAGTATTATACATATTTTGAAACATGTCTTTCAAAACTGTACATATGAACTATACACAACTAGAGAGGCTACTTAAATTGTATTTTCTTCACTTTTTAGATACATTTTTATGATATTTGCATAAAAAGGTATCTATATAATTCTAAGGGGCAGCAGTGTGGAGTAGTGGTTAGGGCTCTGGACTCTTGTCCAGAGGGTTGTGGGTTCAATCCCAGGTGGGGGACGATGCTGCTGTACCCTTGAGCAAGGTACTTTACCTAGATTGCTGCAGTAAAACACCAACTGTATAAATGTGTAATTGTATGTAAAAAAAATAATAATATGATATCTGTATAATGTGAAATAATGGATAAAGTGATATCTTGTAACAATTGTAAGTCGCCCTGGATAAGTGCGTCTGCTAAGAAATAAATAAATAAATAATAATAATAATAATAATAATAATAATATTTGAGATGTCTGTGTCAAGGAGCTATTCAAAAGCTGCTCTTCAGTTCTAGTTGCCTGTAACAGACTGAGCACCATGTATAATGAAAGCTGCTCTATCGTCATCCTGAGTAATGCAGATTGACAGCTCCTATCACCCCAGACATGTTCTAGTATTTGTACCGTTGTATTTGGAATCCACTTGCTGTGTGGAACGCATTTTGAATCGGATACCTGTCTTTTTGCATTTGCTGCAGCAAAACATTATAAGGTTGTGTGTTTTCTTAGATCCACATGGGGTAATATGGAAAACTATAAGGGTGTGTCCTGTAATATCACTTCAAAGAGACAAATAGAGGTTTTTTTTCTAAATTTGGTGTGCCCAATTATTGTACAACATATTTTTTCCTTTGTTTAGAGCGTCCAATGATATTCCCTCACCGCAGTAATCCCCAACAACAGCTCAGGAGAATGGGGATCAATGGGTGTCCTCCAATCCAAAAAAACAAGCCAATTGCCTTGTTACACCCAGGAACTTGAGGGCGGATGTCGACAAGCTAACAGCCTCTGGAGGACAAAGTCCAGCCCTCAGTAAGGTGCTCTGCAGCACAATGAGGAGAAACAGGCCCTGAAGGTTTTGCCTCCCTAACCTGCGGGAGCACAGCCAATGCAATGCCAACGCAAACCAGGGAGACACTCAGAGAGCCCTGGGCTCCCCTGACTGTATGACTCACCCTGTACACCACACGCCCGTGCCTTTACCAGGGAGACACTCAGGAGAGCCCTGGGCTCCCTGACTGTATGACTCACCATGTACACCACACGCACGTGCCTTTACCAGGGAGACACTCAGAGAGCACTGGGCTCCTCTGACTGTATGACTGACCCTGTACACCACATGCCTGTGCCTTTACCAGGGAGACACTCAGAGACCCCTGGGCTCCCCTGACTGTATGACTCACCCTGTACACAACACGCCCGTGCCTTTACCAGGGAGACACTCAGAGAGCCCTGGGCTCCCCTGACTGTATGACTGACCCTGTACACCACACGCCCATGCCTTTACCAGGGAGACACACAGAGACCCCAGAGTTTACTTTTAAAGGTGTTCACAAAAACAGGAAAAATAAGCATTGCAACATTGAAAGTTATACATTAAATAACTGTACAATACTATATGCTGAATGTTCTTAATTGAGTGTCCTAAAACAGACAACCAGACCATTCTACCAATTAAACATGGTGTAGAATGGCCCTCGAGTAGATCCTGAAATAGAGACTTTCCACAGACAATTATTCAGTTCAGCACCTTGGATAGCAGTCATGTCAGAATCCTGTGCGTGTTCAAAGCTTTCTGGGATAAACAGCCATGCCTATCTAACATGAAGTGTGGTGTGCTGCACTACTGTTACAGATCCTGTCCCCTGTCAGTGAGATGAGATGAGGTTAAAGGATCTATAACCACACATGCAGATGAGCCTGGCTCTGTTGCATAGTGGTTACGGTCACCGGTTTGCGCTCAGCCTTGTTACACCAAAAGAGCCAGCAAATCACAAGCATGAAGCAAATAAAATACAAACAGATTCAGTTTAAAAGCTCCCTAAATACCATATGCATTGAGAAAACTATTACAACCAGTAATTCTATTATGAAAATACAAGATATGTGCATTAGATTCTGACAATCACTAAACAAAAACAAACAGAAGAGCTTAAGTCTGATAAAAGGAAAGTGTGTGTTACAACATGTCAGGACAATTACTCAATCAATACATGTTTAATTGAGACTCTCAGAATGGTGATCAATAATCTGTTAATCGGTTAATTGTTGTATCTGCTGAAATGAGATTCTTCACCTCGATCACTTGGGCAGTCTACTCTATAATTGTTATCTGTCTATCAGTCTATCTCTCAGTGTACGGATATTTTGATGACTAGCTTTAGATAGAACCTGTTGGTCTCTGTGACCCCATACTCACAGCAGGCAGATGTGTGTGTAAACACTTTGTAGCTTTGTAATCTCACGCTGCTCTCATTAGACTACCCCAGCACTGAAGCTGATACATTTAGCTGGGCTGTAGCAGAGTGAAGACAGAGCTATTGGGAGGTTGATGTAAAAGCGAATGTGTTTGCTGTCCTCAGTAACACCTTGTTATATGTTTGAATACAGCACCAGCTGGGGGGAAAGCAACTTAAAGTCACAGTGTCACAAAACTATGATCAATTCTACTTAAGCCAGAGTTTATAAAGTCTACAAGGATAAAATAGCCTTCCTCGGGGGTCTCCAAGTAGATGCTGTGTATCCTCTAGTTACAGCTATTATATGAATTTAAGTTGCATTAGCATCTGTTTAATTGTTTTATATTTCTCATACTATCTCATGGTGTTTGCTGTCATTCAGAGTGGTTCTGTTGCTCCACTATGACTGTTTAATTGTTTTATATTTCTCATACTATCTCATGGTGTTTACTGTCATTCAGAGTGGTTCTGTTGCTCCAATATTGCTTATCATTCTATTAATCTGTCTTGACCTGGCTTTGCACTTGCTTTGAGCTTGTCGGGAGAATCCTAAGCGCCAGCACTGAGCTGCCTTTCTGAATCTATTCAAATCAAGAGACAGCTGATTGTTCATCTCCACCTACTCTACATGTATATAGACCGAGAGAGCCTCCATGAAGTGTATTAAGGATACTGGAAGCATGATAATTAACCCATTTCTACCAGGCACAAGGTAAACTAGTTATCTTTAGGGTCCTCATTAAAACAAAAAACATGGACCTGTATGCACTGACTGTGTCTCTCTGTCATCATACTCTATATCAGTGGTACTCAACTCCAGCCCTTGAGATCTAATCCAATCCAGGTTTTTACTCCATGCAGGTTCTAATGTAGTTAATTGAAGCTGTTAAGAGGCAATTAACAAATTTAGGACCTGGTTGGAATAAAGACCACGACTGGAATGGATCTCGTACCATGGAGTTGAGTACCATTGCTCTACATGGTGAGCACAATAACTGCCTTGATTTTGCACCTGTCTTCACCAGACTTGTATCATACACTCCTAGCCCCCTATAGATGTTTCACATTGTATTTAGCTATAATCTGATACACTTTATACACATATTTGTAATGTGTCACTTCCTGTTCTCTTATTAAGTGATTATGAGGACCCTCTGTATGTGAGGTCACTGGTTTCATTGTAACAGTAAAAGCGCTAGACAACAAGATTCCATGCAGTAATCTCCACATCTTCACTTGCTACCTGCTTCCACAGCCTGCACAGTGATGTTGTGCCAGCCTGCTGTCTCCCGTCCAGGATCTTGCCCAGGGTGAGGGCACCAGTGATGGAGTCAATGTTAAATATGTTCTCCAGGTCTGTGCCCTGGTCTATAGAGTACCTAAATGAGAAACAGTGTATGTTACAATAGCACAGCAGTGTGAATATGCAATATATTGGTAAGCACTGTATTTAAATTGTAGACCACATAGGTCATTATCAAGCGATGGTACGCCAAAAAGTCATAATTCCTCAATTTCGTTTCATATCTAGAAATGATTAATTTCCTAAAATATTTTCTTACAATTATCTGTGCTGTCTCAGTGCAGGGTACTCCATAATGTTATCCATTGCTTAGGAATGACAAATTGGGCCATTTCTAGCTGGATTAAACAGATATCTGTTCAGGGATAGCAAGATATTTAGTAAGCAAGTAATCAATCAGAGTGGGTAAGACTCAAGCAAGGCAGTGTGGTGCAGCACTTAAACCAGAATGTTTGGTTATGAAGTCAGAAGTGTAGAGTACAGATCAAAGGAGGTTATGATGAGGTTTATAATGTGCAGGTGAAGCAGTACTTAGATATTGAGTTCAATTCTGGTCCCTGCAATACACAAAGGACAGAGTGGCCTGGGAGAGAGTTCAGTGAAATGCCCTGATTCCCTTGGTTAAAGAATTGAGTTATGAAGTTTGTTTGAGAGAACTGAATCTAGTCTAAAGAAAGATTAGGGTCAACTTATTGGAAGCCTTTAAAATCTCAAAAGGAGTTAACAATGGTAACCCAGTGTGACAGGCTGGCTGCAGGGAGGAACTCAGACCAGAAAGAGAAACACACAGACAGGCGGTGATGATGAAACTGAGTGCGATGGTTGCACTCAGCGTTTAATAACAAATAAATAAAAAGGTTTAACAAAACAGAACACGAAACAGGACACGGCACTTGCGCCAAAATAAATAGACGAACAAAAACGGACTATCAATTAAACAAACGGTGGACGGACAGACACACAAACACGGTGAGTAAATAACTAAACAAGTATCGTGCTGGTCCTCCAGCACGCGATAGCAATTGTTTTAAATACTCTCCTTCTCTCTCTCCCGTTCTCCACTCAACGAACACACAACCCCGAGTGAGTGAAAACATACAGCTTTTATGCAGTTGTACCGAGACTCGATTGCTAGTCAATCATTCAATTGGAATCTCGGTACAACTGCACGTGAATTAATTAAAGTGCAATTCCCCGTGCTCACATATTACTTTTTACTTGCACGTGATGTGATTTGTGCCCTCCTCGTGCCTAAATACAAATCTACAATTTAAACACATGTGAAACACAGACCCGCTTATATCCCGTGTACCAATGCCTATACACCAACATTTACACACAACACGTAACACAAAATACACACGGGGGCACTTTGCCACATATACCCCCCTTGTGCAAAGCACACATGGCCTCAATGGCCACCTCCCCTCAGTCCCAAAGTCCCGGAAGAGGGGAAGCAAGTGTTTCTGGGGTGGCCATGGTGGAATGTTTGGCACCCCCAATTCTTCGTGGCTGGCAGCTCCTCTTCCGGGCTTCAGCCACACTATCTCCTGCCGCGAAGTGCAGCTGGGGAGCTGGTCTCCTGACCTCCCCCTTCTTCATGGCCGGCAGTTCCCCTCCGTGGGGCTCCGACCACACAATCTCCGGCAGCTAAACTGCTGCGGGGAAGCTGGTCTCCTGACCTCCCCCTTCTTCATGGCCGGCAGTTCCCCTCCGTGGGGCTCCGCCACAGTGTAGCGACCGAGGCAAAGCAGAGGCCCGGCGACCCCAGGCGAAGCAGGATCCC
This sequence comes from Acipenser oxyrinchus oxyrinchus, assembly GCA_030684275.1. Lineage (NCBI taxonomy): Eukaryota > Metazoa > Chordata > Actinopteri > Acipenseriformes > Acipenseridae > Acipenser > Acipenser oxyrinchus. The sequence goes on along the minus strand of CM060274.1, from coordinate 5,567,359 downwards.
TGGCGACCCCAGGTGACGGCAGCAGCAGCGACCCTCGGGAGCGCGGCAGCAGCAGCGGACCCTCGGGAGGCGGCGGCAGCAGCAGCGACCCTCGGGAGGCGACGGCAGCAGCAGCGACCCTCGGGAGGCGGCGGCAGCAGCAGCGGACCCTCGGAGGCGGCGGCAGCAGCAGCGGACCCTCGGGAGGCGGCGGCAGCAGCAGCGACCCTCGGGAGGCGGCGGCAGCAGCAGCGGACCCTCGGGAGGCGGCGGCAGCAGCAGCGGACCCTCGGGAGGCGAACTCGGGAGGGAGCCCCTGGCCATAGAGGCGGCAGCGGAGCTCCACTTCTCCCTCGCACTCTGCACCCTGTGTGGAGCAAAAGGCAGCCCCAGGCGATGCGGAGCGACAGGCAGCCCCAGGCGATGCGGAGCGACAGGCAGCCCCAGGCGATGCGGAGCGACAGGCAGCCCCAGGCGTGCGGAGCGACAGGCAGCCCCAGGCGATGCGGAGCGACAGGCAGCCCCAGGCGTGCGGAGCGACAGGCAGCCCCAGGCGATGCGGAGCGACAGGCAGCCCCAGGCGATGCGGAGCGGCTGGCAACCCCAGGCGATGCGGAGCGGCTGGCAACCCCAGGCATCCTTGGGCGAAGCGAGGCAGGCATCCTTGGGCGAAGCGAGGCAGGCATCCTTGGGCGCAGCGAGGCAGGCAGTCAGGACAAGCTGGGGTGCGGGTTTTGGCCCTCTTCTCGGCCACTGCGGCCGGGCGGTTCTTCCCCATGCTTTCCTCAGCAGCCTATGCAAGGGCTGCTGAGGACCGCCAGCATCTAGTCCTGGTCCTTCTGGTGACAGGAGAGGCAGCTCCTGCTCCTCTCCTCGTGACGGTGGGGAAGTGATACCAGCAGGCATTCATCCTCTGCTGGTGGGGAAGTGATACCAGCAGGCATTCATCCTCTGCTGGTGGGGAAGTGATACAGCAGGCATTCATCCTCTGCTGGTGGGGAAGTGATACCAGCAGACATTCCTCCTCTGCTGGTGGGGTTGGCGGAGGCAGAGGCAGCTCCTGCTGCTCTGCTCCTGCCGATGGAGGTTCGCGGAGGCAGTGGCAGCTCCTGCTGCTCTGCTCCTGCCAGTGAAGGTGGCGGAGGCAGAGGCAGCTCCTGCTGCTCTGCTCCTGCCAGTGAAGGTGGCGGAGGCAGAGGCAGCTCCTGCTGCTCTGCTCCTGCCAGTGAAGGTGGCGGAGGCAGAGGCACCTCCTGCTGCTCTGCTCCTGCCAGTGAAGGTGGCGGAGGCAGAGGCAGCTCCTGCTGCTCTGCCGATGGAAGTGGCGGAGGCAGAGGCAGCTCCTGCTTCTCTGCTCCTGCCGGTGGAGGTGGCGGAGGCAGAGGCAGCTCCTGCTGCTCTGCCGATGGAAGTGGCGGAGGCAGAGGCAGCTCCTGCTGCTCTGCTCCTGCCAATGGAGGTGGCGGAGGCGGGACCAGCAGGAATTCACCCTCTGCTGGTGGAGGTGGGAGCTGCAAGCAGTCCTCCCATGGCAATGGAGGTGGACCCAGCAGGAATTCACCCTCTGCTGGTGGAGACTGGGGCTGTGGACGCTCTACCTTCCCCTTTTGGGCTGTGGGCGCACCGACTCCTCCCTCTTGGGCTGTGGACGCACCGACTCCTCCCTCTTGGGCTGTGGACGCACCGACTCCTCCCTTTGGGCTGTGGACGCACCAACTCCTCCCTCTTGGGCTTTGGACGCACCGACTCCTCCCTCTTGGGCTGTGGACGCACCGACTCCTCCCATTCAGGCGTAGGACGTTCGGGCTCCTCCCATTCAGGCGTAGGACGTTTGGGCTCCTCCCACTCAGGCGTGGGACGTTCGGGCTCCTCCCACTCAGACATAGGACGTTCGAGCTCCTCCCACTCAGGCTGTGGAGGCAAAACCAGCAGGCATTCTTCCTCTGCTGGTGGAGACTTGGGCGGTGGACACTCCGCCTTCCTCTTCCCCTTTCCCCTTCTCTGCCTCCTCCTCACCTTCCTCTCCTGGGCCAGTTCCTCCTCTCCCTCTTGGTAGGGCAGTGCACCACTGGGTGCCCGAACTCCCCACAGGCAAGGCACCAGCCTTGGTCCTCTAGACCACCGAGGAGGACCTCCAGATCCTGGCAGCCATCTCTCCAGTTCCAGCCTTCCATTTTTCCCCTTTTTTCCAAAAAACAAACAAAACAAACAAACAAAAAAAACTGCGGTTCCCGCTCTGGCCTGAGTCCTGGAGGCGCTGTTTTCCCGGTTCTGACACCACGCCTCCATTCAGAGACCAGAAAGAGAAACACACAGACAGACGGTGATGATGAAACTGAGTGCGATGGTTGCACTCAGCGTTTAATAACAAATAAATAAAAAGGTTTAACAAAACAGAACACGAAACAGGACACGGCACTTGCGCCAAAATAAATAGACGAACAAAAACGGACTATCAATTAAACAAACGGTGGACGGACAGACACACAAACACGGTGAGTAAATAACTAAACAAGTATCGTGCTGGTCCTCCAGCACGCGATAGCAATTGTTTTAAATACTCTCCTTCTCTCTCTCTCTCCCGTTCTCCACTCAACGAACATACAACCCCGAGTGAGTGAAAACATACAGCTTTTATGCAGTTGTACCGAGACTCGATTGCTAGTCAATCATTCAATTGGAATCTCGGTACAACTGCACGTCAATTAATTAAAGTGCAATTCCCGTGCTCACATATTACTTTTACTTGCACGTGATGTGATTTGTGCCCTCCTCGTGCCTAAATACAAATCTACAATTTAAACACATGTGAAACACAGACCGCTTATATCCCGTGTACCAATGCCTATACACCAACATTTACACACAACACGTAACACAAAATACACACGGGGCACTTTGCCACACCCAGCCAATACTTTAAGTGCAGCATAGAAACCAGGGCCAGAGGACACAGTTGGAAATGAAATAGAGACAGGCATCAGACAGAGGGAAGGACACACTTCTTCACACCATGTTGGAAATGAAATGGAGACAGACATCAAACAGAGGGAAGGAGACACTTCTTCACAATGAAGAGGGTATGGAATGGGTTACCATGTTGTAGATGGTGAATCAAGTAGAGAGGGTATGGGAGATGCTGACTCACTGGGATCTCAATGGGTTACCATGTTGGAAATGAAATGGAGACAGACATCAAACAGAGGGAAGGAGACACTTCTTCACAATGGAGAGCATATGGAATGGGTTACCACGCTGTACATGCTGAATCACATGGAGAGGGTATGGAATGGGTTACCATGTTGTAGATGCTGAATCAAATAGAGAGGGTATGGGAGATGCTGACTCATTGGGATCTTTTAATGACTGACAAAGTTTATCATTTAGCAACAAGGAACTGGACATTGATGGAGTGAATGGCCTCCTCTTGTTTGTACATTTTCTTATGTTCTTCTACAATATATAGGTGCCTCTTTAGCACTCAGGCAACTCACAAGTTATCAGAATCTGTGGATATCTGGTATGCCTGTCTGTCTGTAGGTCACATTTGGATAAGAAACATAAGGACGTTTACAAATAAGTGGAGGCCATTTGGCCCATCTATGCTCATCCGATTCCGAGAAGCTGATTGATCTCAAAACGTCTTAAAGGATCCAAGTGATTCAGCATCAACATCTTGACAAAGTAACACATTTCATTCCCTCATCACTCTCTGTGTTAAGATGTGTCTCCTTCCCTTTGTCCTCAGTATCTCCACTTCATTTCCAACTGTGTCGTCTGCCCTTGGTTACTGTGCTGCACTTACAGTATTCAGGTTAACTTTGTCAACTCCTTTTAAGATTTGAAAGACTTCAATCATGCCTCCCCGCCTCCTTAATTCTCCTGTAGCTGGATGCACTGTAGGTGATGTACTGTTTCATGATACTGATAGGTTGTATTTTATTATTATTATTATTATTATTATTATTTATTTCTTAGCAGACACCCTTATCCAGGGCGACTTACAATCGTAAGCAAATACATTTCAAGTGTTACAGTACAAGTAATAATACAATAAGAGCAAGATAAATACAATGACTAGTATTTGCAGCTGGGATGAGGAATGTATTCTGTTGTCCAGGTCGGGGTGAGGGATGTATCATGCGTATGTTGTACCTCACAGGAGCATTGTCCAGGTCAGGGTCCACTGCATTCACGACCCCCACCAGAGCCCCCAGCCTCGCATCCTCCTGCACCTCCAGCACCGCAGCAGGTGGCCGGAACTGTGGGGGCTCATCCCAGTCCGTCACACTGACCCTCACGATGGTCTGGTCTCGGAATGACCCCAGGTCTACAAAGCGAGGGTCCACGTGCTTATTCACTGCCTCCACCACCACATTGTGCGTTCGCTTGTTCTCATAGTCCAGGGGCTGGACACAAAAAGCATGGGTCAGTTTACAGGGCTCACTGAGTCTGAGGGTCTCAACCTTACCTCAGTATTAATTTAATCCACATCACAAAACAGACACTGCACAACGCAATTTATTACAAGAAATCTGTACTTGAGAGAGGTCCATGACTGAATGGCTGGCAGAGTGTGTTATTATTATTATTTATTTCTTAGCAGACACCCTTATCCAGGGCGACTTACAATCGTAAGCAAATACAAGTGTTCAAGTGAGGATTGAGGCTCTCTCTCTCTCTCTCTCTCTCTCTCTCTCTCTCTCTCTCTCTGGAGGGGCTTTACATTATCACATAGTTGAGGATAGGAGAGAAGGAGGGTAAGATTGTACTGTATAGGGGTGTCCATTTAATTGGAATGTTTCTAACCAATCAATAACAAAAGATCATAAGAAGCCCTCCATCACTATTTGACTTACTGCAGCATGTATTTGTATATAAGACTGCATGTGCACAGCACTGAATTGTACATGGAAAAGACAGCAAACAAACATTCATTATAAAATAAATTGGCCTACACTGTATACTTCTATGTAATTTTGATCTGCATATTACACTTGGCTAACATTAAAACTATCAAACTATCAACACCCCCAGTACTGAACATCATCACAGTAGAGTTTTCAAGGCGAGTGTACCTTTCTGACAGTGATGATAGCCTCTTGGGAGTCCCCATCAGTGCTGACTCTGAACAGCTCGGCCCCCTCCTCGTCTTTAATCAGGTAGCTCATATCCGTGTTCTCGCCCATGTCAGCGTCCTCCGCCTTCACCCTGCCAATGGGGGTACCCACCGCTGCAGACTCGGACACAGAGAACTGGTACATCTCTACAGAGGCAGGAGAGAGGGGGTGTAGTATGACTTCACTAAGACACACCGTCACAGACTCGGACACAGAGAACTGGTACATCTCTACAGAGGCAGGAGAGAGGGGTTGTAGTATGACTTCAGTAAGACACACCGTCACAGACTCGGACACAGAGAACTGGTACATCTCTACAGAGGCAGGAGAGAGGGGTGTAGTATGACTTCACTAAGACACACCGCTGCAGACTCGGACACAGAGAACTGGTACATCTCTACAGAGGCAGGAGAGAGGGGTGTAGTATGACTTCACTAAGACACACCGCTGCAGACCCGGACACAGAGAACTGGTACATCTCTACAGAGGCAGGAGAGAGGGGGTGTAGTATGACTTCACTAAGACACACCATCACAGACTCGGACAACGAGCTAAATTTTAGTGGGCATCCTCCGATCCCCAAACCAATGGCCTCTTTACACCCAGGAGCTTGAGAGTGGTTGTCAGCGAGCTTCCAGCTCCTAGAGGACAAACACCAGTCATTAGGTGAGTACCAGCAGAAATGGTTTGGTACTCACCAAAATTAGGGGTCACTATCCAAGTCGCTGTCTAGCTCCACCTCCTCTCCGACAGGTCAAACCCCGTAACTACATACCTCTTCTCTGAATGGACAGCTAAATGATTGATGTATGAACTAGAGTGATTCCACCTATCGCTCTCTATTTATTTTTAATAAAACCTTAAAGCAGCCAATGATTTTAAGCTCAGTTGCCCAGAGATCGTTGACAGATCCCAGAGACCTTGATACTCAATAGAAAATCGGGAAGTTAGGCAGGTATGGGTCACAGCCAGATAATATGCTTGACCTTGCAAGCGTGAGCACCCTTGCTGCCGATATGAAACATGCTTTCCTGTTAAAAATGTTCTGACAGTACGCATTTGCGTGTTAAAAACAATATGAAAGTCTGCATTTTTTTTAAATTGGTGCGCATGCGTAGCTGCGTACCAGTTATGTGAACCCCTGTTTATAACACATTCTTATATTAAAGTGGGTAACTCTTTCCATTAAGTCTCTCTAATTACTGTGTATTTATGTAGTAGCTAGTACATACATGTGTACTTACACATAATTACAATGTATTATAAATAGTTACAATGCACTTCATCTTTGTGCACGATATTCCCTTAACGATAACTCTTTTCTGATACTATTGTGTACTTACATATATTGTGCAGAAAGATTTACACATTAAGTACATTGTAACTGTGCATAAAATATTGTATTTATGTGTAAGCACACATGTATTTACTAACTATGTAAATACACAGTAATTAGATATACTTAATGTAAAGTGTTACCTTACAGTGTTACAGAAATGTTGTTAATGAGGCTGTTGCTAGCACATCAATGCCCCTAGGGCAGTATCTCACTCTTCATTTAATGCTGCTAAAGTCTCTCGCTCTCACACGCTGTTGGATGTTTGTCTCCTTACTCTGTGGGAAGCGTGGGGGGCTGTCGTTGACGTCGGTGATCACTATGGTAACGGTGGTGGATCCCGAGAGCCCGCCCATCTGCCCCGCCATGTCAGTTGCTTTGATGACCAGCTCATAGCGATCCTGCGTCTCTCGGTCCAGTTCAGCCACGGCCGTGCGAATGATCCCTGAGAGATCGATGAATACAAATACATTAGTGGACGCACAGTGTGACATGACAAGCAGTCATCACAGGGGTGTCTCTTAATGATGATGGTATTGATCTAATCATTTGTCTTCTATCTGATTTGCCTTTTAATGATGATGGTATTGATCTAATCATTTTTCTTCTATCTGATTTGTCTCTTAATGATGAAGGTATTGATCTAATCGTTTGTCTGCTATCTGATTTGTCTCTTAATGGTGAAGGTATTGATCTAATCGTTTGTCTGCTATCTGATTTGTCTCTTAATGGTGAAGGTATTGATCTAATCATTTGTCTGCTATCTGATTTGTCTCAATGGTGAAGGTATTGGTCTAATCGTTTGTCTTCTATCTGATTTGTCTCTTGATGATGAAGGTATTGATCTAATCATTTGTCTTCTATCTGATTTGTCTCTTAATGATGAAGGTATTGGTCTAATCATTTGTCTGCTATGTGATTTTCACATTTTCTTGTTGCATGGTAGAAGTATCTGTAGCTTTGAGTGAGTTGTGTGAGTCAGAGCCCCTTTGCCATACTGGAAATATTTCAGGGTTGTTAATTTGACACATTATGGTAATGTGTTTACTTGTAATCAAATGTTTTAGATATTACAGTAAGGTATTACTTTTATTACTTCAACTGGAAACCGTGAATCTGCAGTGTGTGCAAATAACTTTTCCTTAAGTATCAGATTTGTTTTTTTGTACCTTTACTAGCATTACAATGAAGATACTGGCTATTAAATCTCACCTCTTTGTGATGTGCTGTGTTTGAATAGATTAATGATGCTTGTTTTGAGAAACTGGCTTAATTCATTAAAAGGTTATTCAAAGATTAAGAATTATGTGTAAATTTGAGTGCACAATTGAAATGTGCACTCAAATTATTATTATTATTATTATTATTATTATTATTATTATTGGGAAAAGTAATAAGTATAATATTGCTTCTGTAAAAAAAATAATCAGTAAATGTAACAGATTGCTTTTTGGAGCAAGTAATCATCAGTATTACTTTTTTCCTGTCAGCAGTACAATTGTGGGTAATATACATTGTTAAAAACGTAAAAGTTTGTCGGCAACCACATTTGTGTCTGTATTGTGTCACAAAGACGGCCGGAGTGGGTGACGTCAGACCAGAAACAGGAAGTAACACGCAACAGACAGTGAGGCTGGTGAAGCTGAGCACTTGGTTGTGCTCAGCATTTAATAAACAAAATAAAAGAACACAAAAACAGCACACGGCACTTACGCCAAAATAAACAGACAAACAAAACGAACTAACACTTAACAAACGGTGCACGGAGACAAACAAACACGGTGAGTAAAACACTTATTATTATTCCCCTTTATTTTACGTTCTCTCCACACCCGTTCTCCACTCTCGAACACCCAACCCGAGTGAGTGAATCGTGCATCTATATATACTGTTGTGCTGGGATTCAATTACTAATTAATTATTTACTTGAATCCCAGCACGTGAATTAATTAAGTGCAACCTCGTGCCTAACTACAATTATACATTTTTAAACACACGTGAAACACAGACCCGCTTATATCCCGTGTACCAATCGCTATACACCAACATTAACACATGCAACATGCAACCTATAACACACACATGCACACAGGGCGGGCACATTGCCACATATACCCCCTTGTGCGCAGCACACATGGCCTCAACGGCCACCTCCCCTTAAAACCCAGCAGTCCAGGACAAAGTCTCGGGCTGGGAAGGGAGGCTTCAGTGGGCCCATGGCTGGCAATGTTGCCAGTAGCCAGGCTGCTACTGGCCATGCTGTCAGCAGACGTGTGGACAGCTCCCAGACTGACTCCTTCAGCCGGGCAGTCCGGCAGCGAAAGGCTGCTTGGGTGGTCTCCTGACCTCCCCTTCTCCGCAGCGAAACTGCTGCTGGGGTTGGTGGTCTCGGACCTCCTCCCCCTTCTTCAGAGCCGGCAGCTCCCTTGCGGGGCTCCGGCCACAGTACTCCGGCAGCGAAAGTGCTGCAGTGGGCGCAGGTCTCCTGACCTCCCCACGATCTCCGGCAGCGAAACTGCTGCAGTGGGAGCAGGTCTCCTGACCTCCCTCACGATCTCGGCAGCGAAACTGCTGCAGTGGGAGCAGGTCTCCTGACCTCCCCACCTTCTTCGTGGCCGGCAGCTCCCCTTGGTGGGGTTCCGCCACAGTACCTCCTGCTGCGATGCGGAGCAGCTGGCAACCCCAGGCGATCGCGGAGCGGCTGGCAACCCCAGGCGATGCGGAGCGGCTGGCAACCCCAGGCGATGCGGGCGGCTGGCGCTCCAGGCGATGCGCGAGCGGCTGGCAGCCCAAGCGTCTTGGAGCGGCTGGCAGCCCCAGGCGATGCTAGACAGGCATCCTTGGGCAAAGCGTGGCAAGCATCCTTGGGCGAAGCGAGGCAGGCATCCTTGGGCGAAGCGAGGCAGGCATCCTTGGGCGAAACGAGGCAGGAAGTCAGGACAAGCTGGGGTGCGGGTGTTGGCCCTCTTCTCGGCCTCTGCGGCCGGGCTGTTCTTCCCCGTGCCTCCCTCAGCAGCCTATGCAAGGGCTGCCAGCATCTAGTCCTGGTCCTTCTGGTGAAGGGAGAGGCAGCTCCTGCTCCTCTCCCCCTGATGGTGATGGAGACAGAGACAGCTCCTGCTGCTCTGCTCCTGGCGGTGGAGGTGGGAGCAGCGAGTAGTCTCCTGGTGACAAAGGTGGGAGCAGCGTGTAGTCTCCTGGCGATGGAGGTGGGAGCAGCGTGTAGTCTCCTGGCGACGGAGGTGGGAGCAGCGTGTAGTCTCCCCTTTGCAGGGGACTGGTGCTGCTCTGCCTCTCTTGCAGGGGACTGGTGCAGCTCTGCCTCTCTTGCAGGGGACTGGTGCAGCTCTGTCTTTCTTGCAGGGGACTGGTGCGGCTCTGCCTCTGAAGGGGAAACCAGCAGGCATTCTTTCTCTGCTGGTGGAGATGGGGACAGCAGGCATTTTCCCTCTGCTGGTGGACATGGGGACAGCAGGCATTCTTCCTCTGCTGGTGGAGGTGGAACCAGCAGGCATTCTTCCTCTGCTGGCAGCTTGGGTCCTAGGGCTGTGGAAGCCCCGACTTCCCTCTCTTTGGGCTGTGGACGCACCGACTCCTCCCTTTTGGGCTGTGGACGCACCGACTCCTCCCTTTTGGGCTGTGGACGCACCGACTCCTCCCTTTTGGGCTGTGGACGCACCGACTCCTCCCTTTTGGGCTGTGGACGCACCGACTCCTCCCTTTTGGGCTGTGGACGTTCGGGCTCCTCCCTTTTGGGCTGTGGACGTTCGGGCTCCTCCCACTCGGGCTGTGGACGTTCGGGCTCCTCCCACTCAGGCGTAGGACGTTCAGGCTCCTCCCACTCAGGCGTAGGACGTTCGGGCTCCTCCCGCTCGGGCTGTGGACGCTCGGGCTCCTCCCGCTCGGGCTGTGGGCCTTCGGGCTCCTCCCGCCGGGCTGTGGGACGCCGGGCTCCTCCCGCTCGGGCTGTGGACGCTCGGGCTCCTCCCGCTGGGCTGTGGAGGTGGCGGAGGCAGAGGCAGCTCCTGCTGCTCTTCTCCTTGTGATGGTGGGGGAAGCGATACCAGCAGGCATTCTTCCTCTGCTGGTGGTGATGGTGGAGGCAGCAGGCATTCTTGCTCTGCTGGTGAAGGTGGGAACAGCTGCCGCTCAGGCTTTGGATTCCCGCGGTCCCCGTCTGGGCGCTGGACGCTCGCGGTCCCCGTCTGGGCGCTAGTTCCTCCTCTTCATACTGCGTGGGGCATATGGCTAACGTGTGCCCATAAGCCCCACAGCCAGGGCATACCTCTGCCATGAGGTTCTTTAAAAACCTCCCAGCCATCATCCCCGACCTCCTCCTGCTGTTGCTGCGGTTGCTGTTGTTGCTGTTGCAGCTTTCCTTTCCTCCTCTTCCTACTCCTCCTCCCTACCTTCCTCTCCTGGGCGGTTCCACCCCTATTGCAGGGGATTGGTGCGGCGCTCCCTCTAGCTTCGAAGGCGAACCCAGCAATGGCTCCTCTCCCGGTATTGGAAGCTTCGTGCTCCCCAGTCTGGGCACTGGCGAGCTGGCATAGGGGCATCCCGACCAGTCGTGTCCCCTTCCTCACATCGCCCGCACCAGCTCGGTGGCACCTCGGAGCAGTCCCTCCAGCGGTGATCCACCTCCCGCACCAGGTGCACCAGGGGAACAGGTTCTCTGGCTCCTCTGGCCGCTGTTGCAGTTGTTGTTGGGGCGGCGGGAGCAGCAGTCTACCTCCCCTGCTGGTGGTGTAGACTGAGGCGACCCTGCTCCTCCCTCTCCTGATGGACAGGGCAGCGGGCCACATAGTGCTCACCTCCGCAGATGGGGCATAGTTGGGGTAGCTGTCCGAGGGGGTACCAGGGGCAGTTGGTGCTGGAATGCCCAGGCTCAGCGCAGCAGTAACACCCGGCTGCTGTTCCTCCGGCTGGTGTTGTGGCTGCTGCCTTCTGCCGTTCTTTCCCATCTTTTTTTTATATATATATTTTTTATTTTATTTATTTTAAACAAACAGTACTCCTCCTGGCCTGAGTCTTGGAGGCGCTGTGATCCCGGTTCTGACACCACGTGTCACAAAGACGGCCGAGTGGGTGACGTCAGACCAGAAACAGGAAGTAACACGCAACAGACAGTGAGGCTGGTGAAGCTGAGCACTTGGTTGTGCTCAGCATTTAATAAACAAAATAAAAGAACACAAAAACAGCACACGGCACTTACGCCAAAATAAACAGACAAACAAAACGAACTAACACTTTACAAACGGTGCACGGAGACAAACAAACACGGTGAGTAAAACACTTATTATTATTCCCCTTTATTTTACGTTCTCTCCACACCCGTTCTCCACTCTCGAACACCCAACCCCGAGTGAGTGAATCGTGCATCTATATATACTGTTGTGCTGGGATTCAATTACTAATTAATTATTTACTTGAATCCCAGCACGTGAATTAATTAAGTGCAACCTCGTGCCTAACTACAATTATACATTTTTAAACACACGTGAAACACAGACCCGCTTATATCCCGTGTACCAATCGCTATACACCAACATTAACACATGCAACATGCAACCTATAACACACACATGCACACAGGGGCGGGCACATTGCCACAATTGCTAATCTGAATTAAAAAGAAAATGTTATCACAGATTAAAGCTCACGTGCTTTTTGTGAAGAGATTTAGAGCAAAATTAATGATGACTGACAGCTGGACACATGGATAAGAAGCCATTGTAGCAGATCTTTTTCATGTGCATATTGAACATCGCTGTGTGAGAACTTCAAACATTAAATAAATTCTATTGGGACTGTGACAGAATGATGGGTTCTCTGTAGAATTATACATGCACATAACTGTATATAGTCTGTGTGCTGTGTACTAGGGCAGGGGTAGGGGTTAAATCCTTGCATTGTGTCCAGTGTTTCCACAACAGACAAGGCAGCCAGCCATGTGAGAGTGTGGCAGGACTGTGTTCAATCTGACTGAAAACCCTATGAGAATGTGCTCAAGCTAAATTGGATCATTGTCAATTCAGCTACAGGGCCATGTGTATAGAGAAGGAGCAAGCTCATCAGGCTAAACCTGGGAGTTCAAGAAAGTATTGATTTGTGATCTATGTCCTGGACACAGAGATAGTGTCTTGTTGACATTCTGAATCAAATAGTATTTTTCTGTATGTGACTCCTGCTGCCTGCTGGACCATCAGCCAACCTATCACAAGGATATTATATTTTGATTGCTTGATTTTTTTTTACATGTGTTTGTCTGCATGGTGTACCAGTGGCATAAGCTAAGCTAATGAGAAATAATGCTATACAAGAATACACATAAGCACTTAAACAGACGCATGTCACCATAGAAAACATATAAGCACTACAATGGTAATAATCATACCATAAAATGATAAAAGACCTAGGATTAAAGTACAGCACAATGTATATGAGATACACAACCCTATCAAAACCATTAGCAGATAATAAAACAAAGGATTCAAAACAATTACTGGACACTGGTCCTGACTCAGGAGCACACAGTCTGCTACGTATACGGTAACGTAGCACTGCAATGCAATGCGTTACCAGTATGTATTAATGTGTTCATCTCATTGGGACATCCATGGCCAGAATGAGATCCTGTGGTATACCTCTACCAATGACAGCCTCATCCCACTGTAGCTGCTCTTGTGATGCCCTATCTGCATTGTCACTGAAGATCATTTGGGAAGGGTATAGTTCTCACATTTTGGTGCCATTCTACCAGTGGGAGCCCCATATTATTGTAGCTGCCCTTGTGCTACCATTGACTCTCAGTGCAGTTTCTGTCTGCATTGTCACTGAAGATCATTTGGTAGGTGCACTGTCACATCCAGATTGCCTGCTCTAGTTGGTCACTTGAAGAAAACAAGACTTAAGACTTATTAATCAAAACTTAACCCTTGCATTTGAGTTGCTTTCTTACTCTCATCTCTCCCTCCCAGGATGATACAATCTGAAACGGAGACAGTGTTTTTATAACTTGTTGTTTTACATGCATAACCCGATTTTGATACACTTCAGAAACGGCAGCATTAGCAGATTTCTGCTCTGAGTGCTGTTGATTGAGAGTTCTTGAAGTATATTAACTTGACATTGGTGGAGACAGTCGAAGTGAATGTGCTTACTTGTCGACAGAACATACATATGCATTCCATATTACAGGTAGGATGATGCTCCTCAGGAGTGCTTGAGTGGCACTAATTCTGCTTAGCAAATGATCCTTGTGTTTCTGTGCAGTCTGAGGGATAATAGTCGCACGAAGGCAGTTGCAGTGGGATGATGTTGCCACTGTCGTCAATATCAGGAACATGGTAAACGAATAGAACAAATATGACTCCAAAAGGAGGATGTTTTTTTGCTCACAGCTCTTTCTGTAGCTTTGTTTTTGAAGCCAGGCAGACTGGCTTAGCACTGATTATATTATTATTGTGATTAGCAGTAATAATAGCTAACCTAGTCGTAGTAGTAATAGTTGTGTAACTGTTTACATTTGTATAACGGGACCCCTGGAAGATAAGAAGACTGAGTGGGCCACCAGTAAATAATAAACAGAAACATGTTCACCGACAGCGGTATCAGCAGATAAAACTGACGCCCACATTCAGATTCAGATAAATACAGCAACAATGAAAAAACCTTGAGCCATATACACGTTTAATATGTGAGATACACTTGCAACTAATTATAACAAATAAAGTACACCATAATGGGCATTTAATGTTATAATTCCACACTGTATACAGCACCCTTGTGGTTTATAAATTAGCAAATAAAGCCTTAGAGCCTTATTCTGTACATTGTAAATACACAGAATTAGAGATGCTTAATGTAAAGTGTGACCCATTCCAAGTAAATAGAGAACTGTGTGTCCTCATAAAAGTAAATGGGATAAAACTAAAAGGGCATGGATAATGAATGAATTGGTATCAATCAGGAGTCTTGATACAGTATATAAGGGAGTGGCTACAGCAGGAGCCAGACTCAAAGAGCAGCTGTTTGTGTGCAGTGCGCACTCAGCAGAGCAGTCTTCTAGAAAGTGTTTCTGGCACTCCAGCTCAGACATCAGCCAGGGCTCTGCCTGCAAACCGGAAATGATACTGAACTTTGAAATGGACTTGTATGATGAAGTGTAACTTGGACAGAGTTTATGGAAAGGTACAATCATGTTTATGTTGAAGATGGCCTGTCTCAGCTCCAAGCCTAATTGTATGTTTTTTTTTTTTTTTTACTATACTTAATGTATTCATTGTTTTTTACTGTATCTTGTAAAGCGCTTTGTGATGGTGGTCCACTATGAAAGGCGCTATATAAAATAAAGATTGACTGATTGATCGATATGTGTACCAGGGTGCACAATTACAGTGTTTGAGGTCTCTGGCCCTCCTGGTCTTTGTTCCACCAGCCTTCTAAATTATTTATTTGAACCAGCCTCCTTCCAGGTCTTTATCAGTTAATTGTCTACTGATACCTATAAAACCTGGAGGATTGTATTTGTGCACCCTGACATTTAAAACAACATGTGCCAGAAATGGCTGCTGTCATTCATTGTGTAGTAAGTTGTGTGCATTTGTTTAGATGTGTTTTGCATCCCTGCAGCACAACAGTTAGCAATGTTACAATCCACCATGGTTAACAAAGTTAACAAAGATGACTTTAGTATAAGTGTCTGTAAAAAACAGGGCAACCTGACAAGAAAAAGCACACACTGAGGCCACATCTCATGCTGCTTATTCCCTGAGAGCCAATATGCTAATGCCAGGTTGTCTTGCCAAGTACAGTACTGCAGAAAGAGATGTAAACAAGCATCAAACGATTATTTTCAAGGAAGGGCATATTGACAACTAGCAATTTACATGAATATTTCCAGAAACATCATTTTTCAAACCTGCCTTGGACCAAAACAGAGCCTTAATAATGCTCACCCTTTTCTCTGTAATGCTCATTCTATTAAAGTGACACTGCAGGAAGCAGTGCTGTATTGCCCTGCATACGAGAAAGAGAGTCCAGTAGCTGATGTTAGTGGCATGTGTGCCTAACTTCATTACCCTGGAGCAGTGGCATGTCTTCCTTCTCCAGTTCACAGTATTGCCAGGTATTGACAGGTGGCTATTGGGAATGTATGCTGTATTACGTTAACCCTGAGGTAATCTGTTAAGAGCTGTAACCTACAATTAAATAAAGAGAGACCTGCTGTGTGCCTCCACCATTCCTATTTCCCTGTCCCAGATCAAGAAGGTCTGTCACACAGTAGGATAATACCTCCACACTCCCTAAACAGAAGGAGCTTGACAAAGGCGAGTCCATGCCCTGTGGTTTTCGAAGGGAATGCCCTTGTGCAATGTTCGTGCATATAATGCAATGTTTCAGGCTCCAGGCTCAGACAGTACGCATTGCCCATGCTCTCAGACAAGCTCTGTTCTGTGCTGTCTGCTAATTGCTGTGCTAATTTAATTAAGAGAGAACATCTGAGCAGCAATCCCTGGGCTGGCACACGCAGCTGGGGACTGGCACACAGCTCTCTGCCACTGTAATTGTGTGATATACTGCCTGTCGGTGAGATGAGATGAGGTTACAAGCTCTAAAACCATGAATGCCAATGAGCCTGGCTCTTTTGCACTGTGGTTTAGATGTTCACTGCGGTGCTTGGGGTCGCCAGTTCGTGTCCAGCCTTTGCCGTGATATGCCAACGACCCTAAAGGTAGACAAGCTACTGCAACCCACTCCTCAGTGCAGAGGAGGCTATTCGGTGGCTTATAGCTGGTTAATCTCAAATCTTTGTCAGGTTTTAAGGATCCCAATTGTTCAGCATCATTAACATGGATAGGAAACCCATTCCACCCCGTCATCCACTCTCTGTAAAGAAGGGTCTACTACCTTCTGCCCTAAGTCAGTCTACACTTCAAACTGTGTCCTCTGGTCCTGGTTTCTGTGCTGTGTTGGCTAACTTTGTTGCCCCTTTAAAAGACCCTGAATCAATTTCCCACCTAATTCTTCTTTGTTCTAGGCTAAATACATTCTGTTCTGGCAGATACCATTGCAGAAATACTTTTGGAGCCACTGAACAAGCAGGACAGATATACACACACATTTTTCCATATCTCCCAATTGTGAAAATCAATAATTTGTGACATGTTGTAACAAAGTCTGCTGACAATGGCTCTGCATTTCTGTCCAGGTATATCACAGTGCTATTGTTCTCAAACAGGGGCCTGCTTAGTCGCACTCATCAGGAGTCCAGGACACATCTGGGGCTTTCACTGTATGATTTGGTTTTATCATAGCACGGTCTACATCAGGATGGAAGGATGTCAAACATCTGGCCCAGCTGTGCTGTTAATTTCTTAAGCACAGACTTCAGAACGCACCGACAGTTGGGATTCAGATAGAGGGGAATCCTGCACAGACCCTACTTTGGAGTCTGACTCAGCGCTGCTCCCCTCTCCCTCTTTGCAGTGAGGGACAACCGCCCTGGCTTGAGACAGCAGGTTCCCCTCCTGTACAAACTGTGGCTGGTCTCTTTGTAATGGTTGTGGCTGGTCTCTTTGTGACAGGCTGTGGCTGGTCTCTTTGTGACAGGCTGTTGCTGGGTCTCTTTGTAATGGTTGTGGCTGGTCTCTTTGTGACAGGCTGTGGCTGGTCTCTTTGTAATGGTTGTGGCTGGTCTTCAGCATCCAACCTGGTTCTGGTTCTCACTCACACACACACACACACACACGTACACAAATATCAGCTTCTTTAGCCCAGTTTGCTTTGATTTTGTAGCTGCCCTGAGGTGAATATATGGAATCTTTTGATGCCTGACGTGCTGCTGAAACACACCTACCTACTGATTACATTCCACACACAGCAGGCAGCCTCTCCCAGGAGCATCGGGTACTTCATTAATTAATTACAATAAACACACACTATTTACACACACACACACACACACACACACACACACACACACACACAAAACTCTTTATGTGCAGGGCTCCAGCCCTGCCACAGTGATGTATACCCTTACATTAGTTTCCTGTAATTTACACAGTAGCAAAATGCATAGGTTTACAAAAAACCAAAACCTTCAATTGTAAGCACAACGCTTTCCTGTAGCCATTTAGCATTAGCGCTGTACTCATGGGTGACGTTGCTGCTTGATCATGGCGGATAAGCGGTTAGGGCGGGTATGTGACGGGTGAGTACCCGACGGAGTACTGTATTATATTTTCTGACCTATCTAATGAATGGAACTGCACAACAAGATTTATGGAATTATTCTGTTAGCTAGAGTCCCTTTAAGTGATCCTGCTTCTTGCACTATACTTTACAACAGCTTCCACAGCTTCTGTTAATACATTACACAGACATTGTACAGTGATTCCTACCGAACAGTGATTATTCTACATCATCAAGGACACACATGTTGTGAAGTGTTACCGGCCTGTGAAATATAGTTGTATTTGCACAGTTTCTAGATGAAGGAGTGTACACTTTGAGAGCATCGCTAAGTTCTCTCCGGTCCGCGAAGCAGCTTCACGGGGTAGGGGGCAGTACCCTGCTGTGACAGCGAGTGATTCACCATCTCAAGTGGAGGAGAGAGAATTAAACAACACACTCTGAAAGGAACCATTACAAGTGGAGTGATAATCTTCAGGAACTGTCTCCTGAAACTGAAGATCTGGATTATCTCTCCTGAGACAATGGACACGTGAGCTCGATGCTGACGCTCAAAACATACAGAATAATGGTTTACTGATCTTAACCTGAGATATCTGTCCTTCTTGGATAAAAGAGCTATACCTATAAGTATTGGGCTCTTAAAATACCATAAAATGATATGAATAAGAAAGCTTTACTTTCTTATACAGAAGGCAGCAATTAGGCAGCAGTATCTTTTTATCGTAAAAATCTGTATTTATTGTTTGCTCTTCAAAAATGTAATTATTTTCTGATATGGTGCTGTGACAGAGACAGAATGATAAATCTCCCTCCTGACCTGTGAGGGCGCTGTGTAAAGGGAACAGAGTGCCCTGGACTGGATGGCCTGACAATTCATTCCCAGGGTTAGGTGGAATTTGGATATGGTACACCAAGTCATCGCCCAGAAGGAAGCCATGTGGCAACCTTGGATTGGAGGAGAAACAGTTGCGCTTGTTAACCAAATGGGCGTGACTGATGGTATATAAGGGGAGGTAGCAAGGTGATCTATTCTTTTGTTATGGTTAAGGTCGAACCGCTAAAGGACAAGTGAAATGTAACCAAGAGTGTTTTGTTTGTTTGTTTAGTTTAACTGTTGTATTTGTTATTTGTTAGATGGCTAACACAATCCGAGCTGTCGCTACAGGCCAGCACAAACCCGGTTAACCAGCACTGTTGTTCACGGATACATTGTATTTGTACCACTAGCACTAATAGCACTCACCCTGGACTTGGACTCGTGTTTGTGTATTGTGTGTGTTTAAATACTGTGCTTATTATTTCGAGACTGAACCCGTGTTTATTTAACTGAGCAGTACACATCGCTGGGTACTGCCAGCCCTCCATTTATTGTTTAGTGTTGTCATCAGATTATTGGATTACAAATTAAAACCATCAATTCACCAGTACTTTGTTGTCTGTCGTTATCTTGAACACTGCATCACCTCTAGACCTGCGCACTGCAACCCACATTGCCACAGGTGCATATACGTCATGGAACTACTGTTACAAAACCAAGCAATTTCGTTGTTCCAATGCATTTTTATTTTTCAGATTTCACGTAGCAGCATGACGTCACAATAACGGCGTTGCCAAGCTTTGAATCCAAGACTCCCCAGTGCAATGGCAAATCCATAAAACAAAAATAATCCTTCTTTATCCTCTGCCACTGCTTTGGACACATTAGAATCATTTCAGAATTGGGGTAGAAACTAAATGTGCATTTCTAAATGTGCATGTTACCACTATATCACAATTTCAGTGGCGGATTTTGATGATACACACTGAAACGCTGACTGTCTGTAGAGCTCTTACCGGTCTTGCTGTCCACAGTGAAGATTTTCTCCTCCTCCAGTACGCTGTATATGACCCGCGCTGCTCCCGTATGTGGGATCATCTGCATCGAGGCGGTTACCTTCATCACTGATGTCCCTGCAACAAACAAACAGATCAATACCACAGTTCACTACAAACAAGCAGTTTTCAAACCTGTGCAATGAATCCCTCTTTTGCTTCCCATTTAGGGCTGCATCCTACTATACCGCAGCACTATTATTTATTACCGATTAATGATTGTCATAGCTTTTATTCTGCCTCAATTAAACATTTGTTGATCGATGAATCACCCTGGTGCTCCTGTATGGAGTCTCACATAACTAGCAGCCCAGTAAATGTGCTTTCCTGGCACATTGCTAGATTAAAGCCCTCTTGCTCGCTTTTTAATAATTCAACCAATAGTTATAATAGTGTTCTCAATGCATATATTATATTATGATGTGTAATAATATGCACATGTTTGTAGTTTCTTGCTTTTGAATATTCAATCTTTCTTGATGCATTGTTTATTGCTGATTATTGCCTGTCCAATATTTGATTAGGTTGCTGATATCAGCTCTACAAAGCTCCATATTCAAGGTCTTATAAGGAACCCAAACCAGTCTCTTATTAACACGCAGCATTATCACGGTTCTCCTTGTCTTCCGCTGTTGAAGATCTTTTGGTTCTTGTACTTTCAACTTCAGTTTGTAAATGCAGATATTCCATAGTTCCATAATGCTATAGACGACAAGTTGCAGCTACTCCCTTAATCCCTTCAGGTGTTGCAGTTCCAATGTACTTAATGTACATTTCTTTTTGTATGATACAATTACAATTGTGTACTTACATATATCGTGCAAAAAATATTTACACATGAAGTACATTGTAATTATGCATAATAACATTGTAATTACATGTAAGTACACATGCATTTACTGAGTAACAACTATGTAATTAGATGTGCTTCATATAAAGTGTTACTGTCTTCAGTGCATAGTACAACCCTGTTATCCTCCTTCCCGGAGCAGAATTTTTGTTGGGACTGTTGGTTAGTAAGCATGGCAAATAATGACCTAAGCATCCTTCATTAAAACAACAAATCGGATATTCAATTAAATACAGTACTACCCTGTTATAACACAGTTGCCGAGGTCCATAATTGCAGACCGCGTTATTTGTGTTTTGCCTTATAACAAAGATTGGCATTTTGGTTCCCGAAATGATTTACAATGGCCAAATTAATATTGTAGTGCACGGGGAGAATGAAGGAAGGAGACACACACAATTTGCAGGTACTCGAATCCACGGTTTATTGGGACAGCAGCTTGTCTGACTCAGCTGTCAGCTCTGTCCATGTTGATGTGGGCTTTCATGTCTCCCCTACCGGACATCAATCACTCCCTGCTGAGGCAAGCTTACTGCTTCCCTGCCTACACACACACACACACACACACACACACACACACACACACACACACACACACACACACACACACACACACACACACACACACACACACACACACACACACACACACACACACACACACACACACACACACACACACACACACACACACACACACACACACACACACACACACACACACACACACACACACACACACACACACACACACACACACACACACACACACACACACACACACACACACACACACACACACACACACACACACACACACACACACACACACACACACACACACACACACACACACACACACACACACACACACACACACACACACACACACACACACACACACACACACACACACACACACACACACACACACACACACACACACACACACACACACACACACACACACACACACACACACACACACACACACACACACACACACACACACACACACACACACACACACACACACACACACACACACACACACACACACACACACACACACACACACACACACACACACACACACACACACACACACACACACACACACACACACACACACACACACACACACACACACACACACACACACACACACACACACACACACACACACACACACACACACACACACACACACACACCAGTCGTGTAACAGGGTTGTTACAATATGTACAGTATAATAGAAAATGCTATTCCACCAGTTTAAAGTTTACACCACTCTTATTTAAATTGTATATGTTTTATAATACATGTTGTAAACTGTAAATAAATAACACAGAATCCAAGGATGTTTCTACACACTTGTATGGTTTCGTACTTGTTTCGACAGTTTGTTTTTCTTTTAGAAACAAAAATACACTGCAAGCATGGGAGCTTTGTAATGTACTGTATATAATGTAATGTATACTGTAATGTAATAATACTATATGTACTGTATATAATGTAATGTATACTGTAATATAATAATACTATATGTACTGTATATAATGCAATGTATACTGTAATATAATAATACTGTATGTACTGTATATAATGCAATGTATACTGTAATATAATAATACTGTATGTACTGTATATAATGCAATGTATACTGTAATATAATAATACTGTATGTACTGTATATAATGCAATGTATACTGTAATATAATAATACTGTATGTACTGTATATAATGCAATGTATACTGTAATATAATAATACTATATGTACTGTATATAATGCAATGTATACTGTAATATAATAATACTATATGTACTGTATATAATGTAATGTATACTGTAATATAATAATACTGTATGTACTATATAATATGTAATGTATACTGTAATATAATAATACTATATGTGCCAGTTTCAACTTAAATGGGTTTAAAGACAATAGTGTATGACAACAATAAAACCCAACGTTTGTGAGTCAAATTGCATTATGGGAGAAGCCACGACCTTACCGTGTTATAACCGATTCTGCACTATAATGGGTCGCGTTATAACGGGGGAGCACTGTATTAATAGATAAAATGAAATGTAAATAAATTACACCTAATGTATACCTCATAAGTATAAGGGACTATAAGAGGGTATTCTCATGCATACTTTGAGTGACTAAGCCACTACACTAAAGCTTAGATTAACTGTAGCTAACAAACAAATGGCATAAATCTTAGCTATTTTACACTTAGATTAGCTGCATACATCTCAGATATGCGGCTCTGAAACAAATGCATGTTATAGTAAACATATATCTTCAATTTAAAGCAATATGTCTGGTACAACAAAGGGTTAAAGGAAGCTCTAAGTTTGTTTGCCTTATACTTGAAATCTCTGTTTGCACTTGCACTTCCTTTTCACTTCAGCAGTGTCTTCAGGGTCACAGTAGTTATTGGCTGAAAGAATGGTCAATGCATAGAGGAAGCCTCTGATTGGTTTTTGACAAGAAAGAAACCAGTGAAGGGGTGGGGACAATTTCACTCTCCAGGTAAAATGACCAGGAATTGCAAGACAGTCTATACCCTTTCACACAGATGAGTTATGACGGCTCAGAACCGGCACTGATGTGGCATTTTGGTCTGTGTGAATTGCCTACACCAGGGTGTTCAATTCAGTCCTGGAGGGCGGTGTCCTCCTGGCTTTTGTTCCAACTGTGCTCTAAATTACTTAATTAGACCAATAATTGGTAATAATTGATCCAATTAAGTAATTTAGGTCAAAGTTGGTACAAAAGTCAGGAGGGACACCGGCCCTCCAGGTCCGGAATTGAACACCCCTGGCCTACACCGTCATAGAGCCGTCTTATTTTACTGAACCATCTTAACTCCTGTGTGAAATGCTATGCCAGCACTGAAGCGCTATAGTGGGCATGGATTGAAAGTCATCATGCCACGTGACTGCATGTATACAGGACGTGTTGGGTATTTTTGTCGTTGGTGTTACAGACTTTCATTTTTTTCAAATACAATGGCTGATCAAGAAAGAGGTAGTAATTGGAGTCTGGAAAAAGTTAAGGAATTGTTAACTTTACGGGCTGACGAGGAGGTGAATTCACAAATAGAAGGGACGGTGCATGATGCTGTAATTTATGGGCGAATCGCCATTGCCATGAAAACAATCTGTTGACTGACAGGTTTGAAAGTTGGACTCACATGATCCCTTTGGCTGTATGAAAAGGTTATGATGTTATTATATTATATTGGCATAGATTGCACAATTCCGTGCTGTCTGAATGGGTATTTTAAATAATTTGTTTAATGTCTCTGAGACGGCTCAGTCGCTGCATTTGTGTGTGAAAGGGGTTTAAGTCTAAGGTTTCCTTTAGAATGAATATACATGTTTCTTTCAAAACTGCACATTTGACACATATGAATGCATGCTGGGGAAATGTAATGGAACTTTTTTTGTTACAATTACTTTAATAGCACATAAAACACTCTTATACCACTGAGAGCTGGTCAACTCGACGGATAATTTTAAAATAATCACCAAATGATAATCACAGTATAATGATCTATTATTATGTTGCATTTTCAAAAACAATTACTATTTTTATTTTTGACGGCACATAAAAAAAAAACTAGAACAATCTAGACTTCATTTCAATAGAACTGAGATTCCTTGGTGTGCTACTGTATCAGACACTGAACTGAAGGAAAATGCAAGCAGGAAGTGGCCTGTCTGGCATGAAGTATCAGATAATTACTGGCAGCTGGTGGCATCCAGAAAGGTCACAGCTGTAAGCTTCGAGGAGAAGTGTCATGCTCCAGTCCAGCTATCAGAATCATGCTCATTGCTGTGAGGTAATTAAGCTAATTACTGAGATATGTCACTGTCTTGTTTGTTTGCTGTCATCACCCCCAGGTCTAAAGTGACAGGCAGCGCTGGTTATTAAAATAGCCTGGGTCCTCTTCATTAATCCTCAGGGTGGCTGCTGTGTGTGCAAATAAGCTTTGGGGACTCAGTACTCTCTTTTGTCCCTTTTAGTCTCAACTCAAATGCTGTCCCTTCATTGAGTTAGTATAGAGGCACTGTCTGAACTAGGCCCAGATATTTGAGGGAAAATGGCTACTAATGTTCTTGGAATGACAAACAACTAGAGTGGGACGTTTATTTAAATCCACTTACACCCTTATTAACTAATTGTCTTGGTATGCATAGATACTGGAAATCAATAATTGGTAAAAGACAGTTACAGTTACAGTCACACACTCTAGGTAATCAGGATTGTTTTTTTTTTCTTCTACCTGGAAACGCCAGGAGAAAAGACTTTTCTTCTAAACAGTGTATCTAGATCATTCTACCATTCTGGCCCTCTAATTGAAACGAGCATTGTTGCAGGAGGGAGCGTAATCTGGATTCACGGTGATCCTTAAAAGAGAAATGATTTTCTCCTGGCGAGCGCGCCCTAGTAAATGCTGAGAAATGTATCCTTTTGATTTATGACCCATGATGTGTGATTAAAAATTAACAAAAGAGTCGGTAATATGTTTAAAAATATAACATTGCGATATGGACGACACGGGACACAGCAAAGGTAACGTAATGTGTTTCTTATAAATACTGCAGGAGGTTCTGAATCACTTTAACAAGCAACTTCCAGTAATAGGAAATGTAGAAACTAGGGCCTGTTGTGTGCTCACTGGGCTTTGAGACACACCATACAATATTTCATAAAGTCTAGAAATTTCACTGGCAGGAAGGGTACACATGAGTCTGGAGCATTTTTGTACTTATCCAAAATTAGCTGTGTACTCCAGGGCTATGCCCTACAACTCTCACAAAACAGAGCTGAGCCTGGTTAGTACTGACAGTGAGATCCCCAGGGGAACAGTAAAAGCCACAGGCAAAGAACCTAATACCCCAACACCTAGACTCACACCTGCAGCAGCACGCTTAACAGCTGTTCCTTAGGGTTTCCTCATGTATTTAGAGTTGACAGCCTTTATTAAACGTGCACACTGTACTGTATTAGTAGGAGGACAGAGAGGGCGAGAGTGGTATGATTAGGGGTCATATTATAGCCTTGTAGTTTGATAGCCCCGATCCCCTGTAATACTTCCACTTCCTAGGTCATGTCACCTCAGCAGTGTCATCGGGTGCAAAGCAGGTCAGTCATTTAGAGCAGTAGCTGGTTGGTTACTGAAAAAGACCCTGGAAATGCAATCTGAAAGCCAGGACTGCAAACAGAGATTTATATAACCTAGTGCAGTATCAGATGTCACACTTTAAAACACAAACGATTAATGTAAACCCTAGGTGTACCTTTTTGGGGGGTTTCATTAAGGTAACTGCGTTTTGACTATGGGCTACAATTGATTTCTGAACTCAGGGTAACTGTATGAATACATTTCCCAGTGCTTGGTGTGTAGAAGGTACAGTAATTCATGCCACACTCTCACATGGTTATCCAGGTAAATCACTCTTGCTTCCAAATGTAATAAATGTTTGCCATCTGTTAAAAAGCTGCAGGCTAAAGGCTGTATGGAAAGCTAATATTTTAACTTGGCACCCTGCAATGCGAGAGGCCTTTAGATGTAGCTGAAGGCACAGATCACCTACTGTAGCTAAATCACACTAAGCATTAATACAATCTCTGCTGACCTGAGCTAGTGGAGTCGCATAGCTCAGCCTTACTGAACTCTCTTCAATGGCATTTCAGTAATGGCACTATAAAGGCGAGCAACAGTTCTGTACTAGAGGTTGGCACACTACTGGATATCAATTGCAGTACAATGGTGCCATATCAGTAAGAGACAGTGTGGTCTAGTGTTAGGATCTACAAGGTGCTGGATCTTAATACAACCACCCTGCAATCAAAAAAAAAATGTTGCACAGTGCTACCTGAGTATTTATCAACTGTCTTATACTTAGAAATACAGAAAGAAACTTAATGAATCCAAATGTTTACAGTCCTATAGCTCTATTATATACTGCCTTGTGTTTAAAATACAAGTTGAAAAAAATCTGTATTTGTTTTTCATTCATGACCAACCTTTATTTAGTTAATTGTGATTTACACTGAAAGGAGGCTGATGAAGAGAACACTGTTAAGTGTCTGAGATACTGTATGTGGCCCATTGTGATGTCACAGTTTTGAAGTGAATTCCAAAACGTGCCTCAGATATAATTTTTTTTTAAAGCCAGTAACCCCAACCGTACCAATATTGAGCATGGTAAAAACTCAATATGGTACGCTGATGTCATGACTTGTTTTTCTTTGTGATGTGCCATGGCATACAGCAGGTGAACGTCGAATCTGATTGACTGATAAAAAAAATACTATACTACAACTCTGGTAATATTCCATGACCAATGGCTTTCATTGGCTAAACACTGTGCTGACAATCCCATTGTAAATGCTGCATTGCCATTGCAGGTCATTTGGGAAGGCTAGTGTCCTCAGCCCCATAAGCTTTATCATGCTGTTTTATTTGTATTTTTGAAAATGAAATTGCTAGCAAATCCAGTGCTCCAAACCTTTAACATGACATTGGGATATTATTGTACCTACCAGCTCTCCCTCCCACTATACTGGCTAATGGAAAACTACATCAGATTCTCTGAACAATATTGAACTGTGTGTTCAATAGTCAAAATCATTTTGTTTAGCTTAGTGGTCTCCAGTGGAAATAACAAAAACAAACTTTAAATAGGAGTGGAGTGATTTATGGAAGTGCATTAGAAGCAGGCTGTAGTGAATCAGGTTTCCTTTCTTGGCTGTGTGATAATGTGTGTGTTGCTGGTGAGATTGACTTGAGTAATGGGGTCTTGAAGCAGCTGAAGAATAAAGAGCTGGGTGGGATATAGCCATGGGTGCTGACTCATTAATCTGAGACGCAACTTCCTTAATTAATAAGCTTGCCATTAACCTGAAATTATTTCAAATATAAAGGCTGGAAAACTTTAAATCCCAAAACACTCATTTTTAACTCTTTAATAATTGTGCCAGAATTGAATGATAGTACACAGCTGTGCACCAAATCTGAAGTGTCTCTTCACAGCCTGAAATGTCTTCTGACCGGTAACACTTTACATTGGGTCAGAGGTTAACATCATGGCCACCAACACATTTAGCATGTTGTGTGAATAGAACCCTGCAAATATAAAGTACCTCAAAAGGCTCCTGAAATCTAAGGGTTCATGTGCTTTTACAATACCCACAATCAAGACTTGACCACACAATATAGCAGTGTACTGTAAGATGAGTTTCCATAACACTGCAATTATGAAGTCAACATCTCACATGGTTTCTGAGAAATTAACTGTGAAAACAGAGGAGCAGGCAGCATATTTACAAGCACATGCTCATGGGAGTTATCCATTATTTCATTAGCTAGAACCTCTTTAAATGGTTGCTGCAGCGTTGGTTCAAAATGAGTTTTCCTGTAGTTTTTCATATAATGAAAATGGCTGTGAAAACTAGAAACCTATAGCAAAGGGAATGGTCTTATTGCATTTAAATGAACACTAGTGAAGAAATACCAGCAGGAATATGCGTTAAAGAGAAACTGTAGTGTTTAGATCCAGCGTAAACTTCTGCATTCTGATATCTTATCATTTCTCATGGTCTACCAGAGTGAGTCTGAGAGCATGGGTGTGAGGCTAGATAATGGAAGTGGGGGTGACCTACAGCACAGACTGCACCAAGTTACCAGTGTGTCATAATAGATAAAACATTTTGCATTAGAGTTGAGAAATGAAGAACGATGCTAATGTTGCTAATGAGAACTGAAGGTCAGTGGGATCTTTACACAGTGGAACTAGAAAACAGAGTCCTCTAATCCTACGACCAAGCCAACTGTATCTTTACACCCCGGAACTAGAGAACAGAGTCCTCCAATCCCACGACCAAGCCAATTGCATCTTTACACCCTGGAACTAGAGAGCAGATGTCGACAAGCTACCGGCCTCTGGAGGACAAATGGGAAGCTCCCTCCAGAATCCCCAGCAAAGACCAGTGACTTTGGACACCCAACCCAAACTCTCCTGACTGTATGACTCAATGTGCACACAACCTGCTTTTACCAAGCTTTTCTCCTATTTCTGCTCTAAGTCTGTCTGTACTCAATGCTCAAGTAGGTCCTGTGATCTTAGTTTCTGTGCTATGCTTAAAATAGTTTCTGAGGTTAACTTTGTCCACTCCTTTAGTATTTAAAAAAACTCATTTTTTTGCGAAATAAAATTTCCTCAACCTGTCTTTAGAACTCATTCCTTTTAGCCCTGGGATTAGTCTGGTGTATCCTCATACTAAGCAGAGCGTGATAATAACCAAAGTGATATTATCAGGACCGTGTCACCATTCATTCCAATGATATTTCAATTTGGTGATAATAAGCAAAAGGTTACATTAACATCCACTTTGGTTTGAATGTATTAGTGTCTGATTCAAAATTATCATCAGTTCCCTTTCAAGTCGAAAATAACCATCAAGTATGGGATATTGCCATCAGGCAGTAGCGATTGGCTGAGCTTTTATAGCAAAGCTGCCGATAGGCCTCTGCGCAAGCTGCCACGTAAGCCCGCCCCCTTGGGAGCTTACTATACGCAGCCGCAGAGACTCACTTCCTCTTTGTCTTCAGCATTGGTAGCGGTAGGTCATTAGAGCTCGTAGCTGTTGTACTCGATAAGCTTAAAAGCTTGAGAAGCTGGTTTTTTGCCCCTTCTCTGGGTTTATTCAGTTACGCTTTGCTTCTTTGTTAAGGATTATATAAATTGTTTATATATTTTATATATTTTTATATATTTCCTTCACGCTTTGCTTTGGCATCGCGTTGTCTCGTGGTCTCCGTCTTTCCTGTATTAATATTATTTTTTGATTATTAGTGTTGTGTTTTTGGGTTTGTAAATAAAAGTGTATATATTGTCTGTTATATATATTTTGTAAACGACGCACGTTGTGTTGGCTTCGGCCGCGCGCGTATCTGCAGCCCCGGTCTTGCCTTGGCTAGACCGCGTGTGTGGAGCCTGCACTGCTGTCTCCCACATACTGCTTCTGCGGTGTGTTGAAAAAAAAAAAAAACAACAACCGCGTGGTAGGTGTACTGTGCCCACATATTTTGTGTCCCAGTTGCTAATCACTACCATTAGTGCTGCTGCAGCGTTCAAAAAAAAAAAAAAATACATTCCCATTCACTACACAGAGGAAGACGACCACTAAGCCCAATCCCCAGCACCAGCAGGTAGGTAGTGCACAGCATCCAGGACACCGTACCAGCACTTAGCGTGTCCCCTCTGCGGGTCAGCTGACGCTTAGGCGCCTGTGCTAGCGGTCTCGCTTGGTACTCACGCTCCGCGTGCTGCGCTCGGTGCTTGGTGTCGGCGCTTGCCGCTTGGTGCAGCGCTTCAGCGCTTTGTGCAGCGCTTCAGCGCTTGGTGCTAGCGCTGCTCTGCGCTGGGGATTCGGTGCTCGACGCCGACGCTCGGCGCTCGGTGCACGCACCTCGACGCTCGACGCTCGGCGCATCGACGCCGGTGCACGCACTCGACGCTCGGCGCGCCGACGCTCGACGCCGGTGCACGCACTCGACGCTCGACGCGCTCGGCGCCGACGCCGACGCTCGGCGCTCGACGCTCGGCGTCGACGCACTCGACGCTCGGTGCGCCGACGCTCGACGCTCGGTGCACGCACTCGACGCTCGACGCCGGCGCCGACGCCGGTGCTCGACGTTCGACGCACGCACCTTAGGTGCTTAGCGCCGGCGCTTAGGCGCTAGACGCCGGTGCTCGACGCCGGTGCTCGACGCCGGGCGCCGGCACTCGACGCCGGTGCTCGACGCACTTTCGGCGTTCGTTGAGCCGCGCTGACGGAGATGTCGGGCTTTCATCGGTGCGTGACCTGTCAGGCAAAGCTGCCTGCCAGCGATCCGCGACGATGATTGTGTGGCGTGTCTGGGGCCAGAGCACGCCGCATCTGCGTTGGCGGATAGGGCTTTTGCCATCTTTGTGCTGGTTTCCAAGCACGCACCCTCCGCCAAAGGGCGAAGAAAGCAGTGGGTGGGCACTCTCCTTCCTCCGGATCGTCCCACACCATTTCTGCCCCGCCGTCGTCGACGGCGACGCCGCCAGGGCGGCTGCAGCTCTCCAGGAGCCCGTCCTCCCAGCTAACAGCTGGTCAGAGGTCCCCACCAGACGCCGGGAACGCAGCCCCTCCCTCGTCGGGTACACCCGCCGGGAGTCTAGGTCGCACTCCAGATCGCCTCGACGAGAGCGCGCTCGCTCCCCTCGTCGGGACAGGCGATACAGAGACAGGTCGGGTGGCTGAGCTAACCTCCAAAATGTCTCAATTTATGGAGGTTATGATGGGGCAGCAGTCCATCCTCATGTCCCTAGCAAATGTGGTGCCTCCAGTCCCAGAACAACCGACTGGGCCCATTGCTAGCCAGCCAGTGGCCCCTCCACAACCTGCACCGGTCGTCGCCCTTCCAGTGCAGTCTCAAGGGGAGTGGGATATCGATGCAGTGTCCAGAGACGCATCTGACATCCTAGAAGGGGACAGTATAGAGGCTGAGGTAGCCTCCCAGCACTCTGAGCAAGACACCGAGCTCCACGTGCTGGATACCGATGACCCAACGTGGTCTGTGGTGGAGAGAGCAACCCGCCACTTGGGCGCCGAGTGGCCTATGGCGGAACTACCTCGGCGCTCCTTGTTTGAGTCGCCTTCAGCCCAGCCCCATCAGTCCAGGATGCTTCCGGCATTCCCAGACTTTATTAAGGAGGTGCAGTCCACCTGGGGGCTCCGCCTCTGCCCCTGCGACTTCGCAAGGCCTCGGCCTTTAACATGCAGGGGGCAATGAAGCTGGGTTGGCGCCCTTCCCACCGGTGGACGCTGCGTCGCCGCTGGTGAAGACGCCAACATTGTCAGGGCTGACGAAAGATCCTGCATGCCCTAATAAGCAGTGCAGGACCACTGAGGTACACCTCAAAAGGGGTACGCTGTGCCACAGAGGCGGTCAAGCTCTCTAATGTGGCCAGCTTGCTGACGGTCTACCAAGCGGCACTAATTAGAGACCTACCTGAGTGCCCTTCGCGCCCTCAGAAGCGAAGTTGGGGACCGCCAGTCAACTGCTGGTGAAGCTGGCCCAGCTCAACGCTGGCTCAGGGCAGGAGCATCGCGTCTCTGGTGGTGGCCAGAAGGCAGCTCTGGCTCTCGCAGGCGAGAGTGCAGGAACCTGATAAGGCCCCGCTGCTGGATGCCCCATTACACCGGGACACACATTTGGTCCAGCGGTGGAGGAGATGCTGCAACGCCCGCCAAGGCGCTGGAGGCGCCGCAGCAAATGGCGAAAATGTGGCCAAAACCGCCGCTCCAGCCGAGCGGCCTCAGGAACATCAGTGGCGCAGGACACCGCCACAGCACCAGCCACGGCCAGGGGGTACTAAGACCTCTCCCTCAAGCACAGCAGCGCGGTCCACCTCCATTTTCTAGACCGCAGCGCGGAGGGTGGCGCCTAGAGGTGGTGGCAGGCCACGCCTCGGGCTCTGGCCAGGCCCCTCGCGAACGAGCCCAGCCTAAACAGCCCTGAGAACACCAGGCAGCTGTTAACCCGCCCCTACACTGTCTCCCAGCTCCAGTTCTGGCAACAATGCACCAACGACATCTGGGTGCACAAAACTATATCCACCGGTACACCCTTCAGTTCCAGTTAAAACCTCCCCTTCCGGGAGTGGTTATAACTGCAGTGAAGGACTCGGTTCAGTCCTCAGCTCTGAATGTGGAAATACAGGCATTGCTCAGCAAGCGTGCTATTCAACAAGTAGACCCTGCTCTGATCGACCAGGGTTCTATTCCAAATACTTCCTGGTGCCCAAGAAGGACGGCGGGCTCCGGCCCTATTTTAGATCTGCGAGTACTGAACAAATACCTGCGGGTGTTATCATTCAGGATGCTTACGCACAGGCACATCATTCAGTCAGTCCGACACGGCGACTGGTTCACCACCGTGGACCTGACAGATGCGCACTTTCACGCTCCCATCTGCCCAGGTCACAGGAAGTATCTGCGTTTCGCATTTCAGAGCAGGGTATACGAAGTTTTGTGTCCTTCCATTCGCCTGTCACTAGCTCCTCGAACCTTTTCAAAATGTATGGATGCCATTCTAGCTCCCTTGCGGGCTCAAGGTGTCCGACTGCTGAATTATCTGGACGACTGGCCTCGCTCTGCGCAAGCAGTCGAAGGAGCAGGTGGCACAGCACACAGTGATGGTTACAGACCATCTTCAGCGGCTAGGTCTGAAGATCAATTCAGAAAAGAGCCGCCTAGTGCCGAGCCAACAGACCGAATTCTTGGGTCTGCATCTGGACTCAGTGTCCATGGAAGCGACCCTGTCGACACAAAGAGTTGCCTCGTTGGAGCGGTGTCTCTCCCTATTCAGGTTGAGAGAAACAGTCAGCATGGAGCTGTGTCAGCGCATGCTGGGGTTGATGGCTGCCGCCCACAAGCCCTTCCTTTGGGCTTACTACACCAGAGACCTCTGCAGGCCTGGTTCAATGCCTTCGCTGCATCCGCTGAGAGACAAACACCGCAGGTTGACGGTATCCCTAACCTGCTGGGAAGCACTGCGCTGGTGGAAAGTTCCGTCGAACATCCGCCAGGGCGCACGCTGGGTCCCATCTTCAGAAGGGAAGTTATCACGACCGACGCTTCCAACCAAGGTTGGGGAGCAGTCTGGAACGGGACAGGGACCCGCGGAGTGTGGTCAGGACCCTGGAGGTCAGCCCACATCAATGCTCTGGAGCTCAGAGCGGTGGACCTCGCCTCCGCACTTCTTGCCAGTGCTTCTAGGCAAGCATGTGTTAGTGCGGTCAGACAACACCACAGTTGTGGCGTACATCAACCGCCAGGGCGGCTTGCGGTCCCCTTGTCTTCACCGGATGGTAGCACGGATGTTGCTATGGGCACAACCGCGCTTAACCTCTCTGCGTGCGGTTCATCTACCGGGCAGAGTCAATTACGCAGCGGATCTCCTATCCAGAGGAGGCCCTCTTGCCGGCGAATGGCGTCTCCACCCTCAAGTGGTAGAGCGCATCTGGGAGTGGTTCGGCACAGCCCAGGTAGATCTCTTTGCTTCGCAAGAGACCACGCACTGCCCCCTATGGTTCTCAGTGAAGGATCTCGACAGCCCCTAGGAGTCGATGCACTGGCTCACGAATGGCCGCCAGGGCTCCTATATGCTTCCACCGATTCCGATGCTCCCCGCCTTCTTAGAGAAGGTCAGGGTAGAGCAGGCGACAGTGATTCTAATCGCTCCTCGGTGGCCTCGGAGAATATGGTTCCCGAGCCTGGTGCAGTTGTTGCACGGTCGGCCGAGGGAGCTCCCTCTGCGAAGCGACTTGTTGTCCCAAGCCCAAGGAGGGCTATGGCACCCGAACCCCAAGCTCATGCAGCTATGGGCTTGGCCCCTGAACGGAGCGCCTGTCAGCCTTAGGGCTCTCGACGGCGGTGATTTCGACCATTCAGAGTGCTAGAGCACCCTCTACTAGGTCGCAGTATACGCACAAGTGGCAGTTGTTTCAAGGTTGGTGTCTGGCGGAGGGCCATGACCCAATATCCTGCCCTATGGCAGTGATATTACAGTTTCTACAGAAACTGTTGGATGAAGGGAAATCTCCTCTACACTTAAAGTGTATTTAGCCGCCATATCGGCTTGCCATGTACGCATTGACGGTTTATCACCAGGTTGCCATTTTCTGGCATCGCAGTTCCTGAAGGGCGAAGACGCTTGTGGCCTCCAAGGACGACCAGTTTACCGTCATGGAGCCTTGACGTGGTGCTAGAAGCCCTTACCAAGGCACCGCTCGAGCCTCTCCACAGCGTGGACATGAAGCTCGTGTCTATAAAAACTGCGCTTTTGCTATCAGTGGTATCAGCAAAACGCTGGGCGAAGTTACACGCACTTTCAGTGCATTCATCATGTACTCGCTTCGCAGGAGACGGTTCTAAGGTCTCCATGCGCCCAAATCCGCCTTTTACCCAAGGTCATATCCCCGCTTCATATGAACCAACCAGTCGAAGTTGATGGCATGCTCCATCCTCCTCCTTTTTCTTCCCCAGAGGAAGAACGGTTACACATGCTCTGCCCCGCGCGGCATTGAGATGTTATATTGACCGCATAACGGCTGTGAGGCAAACAGAACAATTGTTCATATGCCATGGTTCTAGGACTTTGGGTCAGCCGCTGTCTAAACAACGCCTTTCCCACTGGATAGTGGATGCTATTAAATTAGCTTATGAATCTGCAGGCCTTCCGCCACCAGGGCAGTTGAAGGCGCATTCCACTAGGGGTATGGCGACATCCTGGGCCCTCTTTAGAGGGGTGCCGGTGTTCTGACATTTGCGCTGCAGCCAGTTGGGCTACACCGCATACTTTCATGAGGTTTTACCGTTAAACGTACTGGATTCCTCTGCTCCATTATTTGGAGCATCTGTACTACACTCTATGATGCCTCAGGATGCGGACGATAGAGTGGTTCACAGCATGGTGTTGAATATTCCACCTTAGGACAGGTGTCATTGCGAGCATAGACGCTGAGGCGCAGCTCCGCATATGCGTAGATGTATTCCCCACGCAGTTGCGCTATGACGTAAGTCTGTCCTACTGCCGAGAATCCTCCTCGCGACGGCTTGGGTACACTGTTCCCATACTTGATGGTTATTTTCGACTTGAAAGGGAACGATAGGTTGCGGATGCAACCCCGTTCCCTGAAAGAGAAAATAACCATCAAGCCGCTGGTCGCTCCAGAGGCCTTCACGGCCTGAAGAGCAAAAGAGGAAGTGAGTCTCTGCGCGCTGCGTATAGTAAGCTCCCAAGGGGCGGGCTTACGTGGCAGCTTGTGCAGAGGCCTCATCGGCAGCTTTGCTATAAAAGCTCAGCCAATCGCTACTGCCTGACGGCAATATCCCATACTTGATGGTTATTTTCTTTCAGGGAACCGGGTTGCATCCGCAACCTATCGCTTTTCCTTTTTGTAAAAAACGACACATTTTCAAGGACTGCAAAACCTTAGGAAACAGTGCCATTTAGGTTGCTGGGGACCCCAATTCCAGGATAAATGCAGTAAGCAATTAATGCAGCTCATGTCCACACAAAGATAGAGCTGAAATTGGATAACAAGTCTATCAAATGAACACAATTAGACTACAGATTCTGAGCTAAGCTTTATTAAAGAGAGTGTTGACTCTTTGCACTGCTTAAATAATTATAATTGGACAGGAGTTGCTTAGCTGCTGCAGCAGTTACATTAACATGACCGCCAATGATTTAACTAGCCCGACCCACTCTCAATTCAGAAAGGTCCCATGGTTTGAATGGACGAGGAAGGCTGTTAGACCCAGCACTTAGGGTTCTCCAGACAATCTCAAAGCCAGCCCTTAAAAAAGATTCCATATTAAAGGCATAGATAAGTGTAATAAATCATAGTGAAAAAACAGTAAAGCATAGGGAAGCATCGTAAAGCCCAGAGAGGTATGGTAATTTTTTTTTTTTTAATGGCATAGTATAACCATGGGAAAACTGCAAAGGTACACTTTTATAAAGGAAGTTAAAAGCAGATTTAGAGAAACATGGTAATAATTCAATATTGCAGCAACAGAACCCCTGAGAATGATTGCAAACACCATAAAATAGTAATTACATTTTTTTTTTAAATGAAGTAAAAAACATTCTCTGTAACTTAAACTATGATAACTGTGTGCAAAAATTAAATGCTTACTTTTTTGCTTCCTTTTACCCATTTACATCCTTTTGGCATCCTTTTACCCATTTACAATTATAAAGTGGGAATCCCTATTTGGAGTCAACTCCCTTGCACCATGCCCAGACAGAGATCTGCCTCAATTTGTGTAACTAAGATCAAAGAAAACATGTAGCTCAAAACAACACATAGACATTGGGGCTGATTTTCAAAGTCTTACTCCAAACAGCAAATCACTGTTTTATTTTGAAGAAGGAGAAAACACAAGAGTTAAAATTATTATTTGAAGACATCCTTGAGGAGACAGAGTTTAAGGCCTGTGATTATCAATGATGGGTGTGATGGGACTCTGATTCTCAAAATAACAACCCAGATTTAAAAGCACTTAATTCTCAGCCCTCCTCCTGTTCTTCATGTCTCTGACTGTGTAAATAAGGACAGCGTGTTGTTAGAAACAAAAGACTGCCATTGCTAAAACTGCAATGTGTAACTGAAGCAACCCAACCCTGTAATTTCAAGCTGTAAATCAGTGGCTAAACATAACAGAAGTGCTGTGTGTCTGTGGATTAATGATGTGGAAACAGAATTCAAGTTCAGGAAATGGCTTTAAAATCAATTTTCTTCCCTGTTATTAGTACAAGTAACAGTATCACTGCTCCTCATTTTCCTGGTATCTTTCTTTACCTATTTACATTATTAGAAAGTAGGAGCAGCACTATTCCAATAGTCAACTGGTCAACGAGTCAAACAGTAAAGCGACAGTCGACTGGTCAACGAAGTCGAACAGTAAAGTGACAGTCGACTGGTCAATGAGTCAAACAGTAAAGTGACAGTCGACTGGTCAACGAGTCGAACAGTAAAGCGACAGTCGACTGGTCAACGAGTAAAACAGTAAAGCGACAGTCGACTGGTCAACGAGTCAAACAGTAAAGCGACAGTCGACTTTAGAAACTGGTAGTAAACCATTAACATAAAGATGACATTTTATAATGTCAATACAATCCCAAGTTTTTTTTTTTTTTTAAATACAGTGCACAAAAAGCAAAGTGTTGCCAAACAGTTCACCAGTCCAGCACCAGACATTAACAAAGTACATTATGTATATATATATATATATATATATATATATTTTAGTGGTTACTTGTCGATCTCTCCGCTCTATTTGTTCTACCCCTATTGTAAAGCTTGGATAAAGGTGTCTGCCAAATAAATAAATACTACTACGAAGAAGAAGAAGAAGAAGAAGAAGAAGAAGAAGAAGAAGAAGAAGGGTTTGTCAACAGCAGCCCCTACAGACCAGGCACCCAGTAGCTCAAAGTAGACCTTGCAGGACTCACCTTGTCCTCCAGGGGCAGGCATGGGGCATTATTCTCAATTGGGGATAAAACGGGTAAAATAAACATAATTTAAAAACAAGTCATTGATTTAGATATTTGATTTTATTTTTATGCTTTCTCTACAACCTGTTTCAGAAAACACTCAAGTAAGCAAAACCCCAAGGCAAACACCCAGGAGGATCAATTGAATAAAGGTATTTGTGGACGTGCTGTCAGTGAGTAAAGCAGACTTCCACACAGCTCAGCAGGTCTGTGGCTGAACTACTCCCTGACAAGCATCATTGCAGACAGCTGAACTACAGTCCCCCGTCCCTCCATCATAAAGCCCATTTGTATGATGATTCATGTATTTCTTCCACAGTCTGCTGACCAGCTTCCAGCCGCATCCCAGGGCAGGTTTGTTCTGTTACTGGCAGAGATATCTAAGCAGACTGCTTGTGCAGGAGCTCTGCCTGGGAGCTTTCTAAATGGGTTTGTCATGTGAACTTGATTTGTATCTTTCCCCACTGTGATTAGCTGCTGGACTGTAAGATGTTTCCTAAACTGCAGTTTAATCTGTTCATTTTATAGCACCTATGATAAGTGACAGACGTTATATTGCTTAAAATATGTATCGGTAACATACAAAGAATCCGACCCTTCCTCACCAACTATGCCACCCAGCTCCTGGTCCAGGCCTTGGTACTCTCCCCGCCTAGACTACTGCAACTCCCTCCTGGCTGGCCTCCCTGGCCCGCCACCCGTCCGCTCCAGCTCATCCAGAACTCCCTGCCCGCCTGGTGTCTCTCTGCCTCGCTTCTCCCACGCAACTCCACTACTCCGCCACTCCACTGGCTACCGATCACCGCCGCATCCAGTTCAAGACTCTTGTACTAGCCTACAGATGCCTTGACCAGACTGCACCCAGCTACCTCCAGACCCTCATCTCTCCCTACACCCCCACTGACCTCTCCGCCCGCCTGCACTAGAAGACTGGCTCTACCTCCTCACGCTCCCCTGCCTCCAGAGCCCGCTCCTTCTCCACCCCGCCCGCAGTGGTGGAATGACCTACCTACAGATGTCAGGACCGCCCAGTCCCTGACCACATTCCGCGCCTCCTTAAGACTCACCTCTTCAGACAGCACCTGTAGAACTCCTCTGTTTCTCCCCTGGGACACTTTCACCCTTCCTTAAATATGCTTTACTTACTCTTATCTGCCCCTATTTTACTGCATTTAATCCTGTACTTCAGAGTACTGTAATCTGCCAAGTGTTTAAACTGTAGTATTTGGTATTTAATCATATCTTGATGTAACTATCACTGTCACTTTTATCTGCTGTATTATTGAATTGTATTTTGTCACACTTGTACTTGCTTGAACTAGTCATTGTATTTATCTTGCTCTTATTGTATTATTACCTGTACTGTAACACTTGAAATGTATTTGCTTACGATTGTAAGTCAGCCTGGATAAGGGCGCCTGCTAAGAAATAAATAATAATAATAATAATAATAACATAACCCTCCACAGGCTATAAATACAAAATGAGTGCTTTCGGTATCATCACCATTACATATATGTACTGTGCATGTGAAACTGTACCACAACATGATGTGTGACATATGGATGGATAGGTGCTTCCATTACATTATGAAATCAGACCCCTTCTTAAAATAAAATCTAACTTCTGGCAGAAGCTTTCTAGTCCCCTGTTTGCAGCTACGTCTCTGTGTAGATTTGCTGCCTCTTTGCATTTCTCAGCCACTGTAATAAAAACTTCCATCCCTTCCATACTGTAGTGTGTTGGTAGTGAAATAACTTTTGGTTACATATTAACTGCTGGCGGTCCGTTTTGATTTGACCTCACACTTAAAATATGTAAATAAATACAGGCTATTTATATTACAATTGAGATTTTAGTCCCCAGTGGCACACTTGGTAACGCACTACCACTGCATGGTGTTTGTGCTCTCACAAGTCAGGCAGGAAAATAAACTGGGGGTACTTCATCTCTACAGTGACCCCTACTGGCCAAGCAACATACAAGACCCTGCAGTCACCAGGCAGGCTCAACTCAAAGCCTCTAATTTTGGGGTGAAATCCTAAATCCTAAATCCTAAAGAGCAGCAGTGAGATGGCATTTGAAATGAGATTCTTGAGATGAGATTCCTGGCTTGTACTTTGAGATCAGCTGCTCGTGCTAATTGAGATTTGATTGCAGCGCATTTGAAGGCTGTTGCTTCAATACTGACTTATTGCGGAACCTATATATTAAGGGTTCCTGAAAAAACTACCCAAATTCAGCAACTGAATCTACCTATTCACAGTCTCCTTGATTCCATCCATCTGTACCGAAACATGTAGAAGCTTTGTCGTGCTACACTGATTTCATTGTTGAAAAAATGTAAAAACTTGCTGCTGCTATTTGCATTTTTGTCAAGCTTGCTGTAGCTGATTAACTATTTTGCATATAAAGTCATGGGTGGGGGATTACAGTATGTAGCGCTCTGGGGAGAGATTGCTGGTAATAATACACTGGGATTATAACAGGACGGGAAGTTCTGTTACTGCCAACATCATAATCCTATCTGTGTTCTTAGCGTTCGCTTCGTCTTCATCTGATGTACAGAAAGAAGATGCAAGTACAAATGCACAAGCCCTTAATTAAAGCCCCTTCATTCCCAAACCTGTACAAGCAGCTAACAAGAAAACTTGAAATATTTCAACTCACCCTGAAACTGCCTACAAGTGAGAGGGACAGGAAGCAAAATGCATCAATCATTAATTTCACTCTATGTCTAACAACTCCAGCAGAGCTCATGCTGTCAAGATCAAGCAAATAAACTGCTAGCTTCCGAGCGCCGCTGAGCAAGACGTTTCCTCTAACCACTGCCAAATCTCATTCACACGTTCCTCTCGTCTGCTCGACATTTTAAAAAGGCAAGATCCAATTCCTACAAGCACTATATCTTCACCTTGGAACCCCATACCTAGCTAAATGATCTACAATGGCAATATGTCTGTACTAAGCCACTGTGCTGTAGGAAGCGACTGCACTGCTGTAACGGATCCTCCTGGCAGCTGATGAGTTCATAGTTCTGACATCAGCCTGAGACACCCGCACATAAGCTTGCTCTTTAGTTGAATGGTAAGATGCTTGTCTTTGAACCGTGTGGTTATTGGTTCAAGTCGACCCCATGCACCGCAAACAAGCATTTTAACCGTTATGCAAAAGAGCCAGGCTCATCTGCATTCGTGGTTATAGAGCTTTTAACCTCATCTCACCAGCAGGGGACAGAATCTGTTACAAATGTTGTCAAAATATTTCTCTGCATTGTACTTTCAGCAAACACTTTAAAACAATATTGCGCATTCCTATGAATTTCCCATACATTGGAGTAACATTTGAATAACAAATATGTTGTTGCTATTTTGTAATGATTTTTGTAGTCCTGAAGATATTTGGCCATAAATTCCTATTGAATTCAGATGGAATAGCACAGGAATAGCAGCTAATGAATTGGAACGTATAAGAATATAAAGTGTAACAAGCTTTTCAGTCGGTATCCTCTTTGTGGGGACATCTGCTCTAATTTTGTTCCTATAAGCACAGAACATGCCCTCAGACACACACAGCTACAGCCCTGTGACAGTCAAACACAACAGGAATCTGGAACTCATTTCTGTGCAGTGTCTGACTCCCATCTGGAGAGAGCAGTGTGGGCTCTATTACACTCACTGCAGGCAGCAGCAGAGCTAATAAATGGAGATTCATTTTAATGGATCTCTAACTGCCGTGTTTTAATCAAGCAATCTACCCAGCCATCTCTAACAGTGTCAGTGTCAGCCATTTATTTTCTTTCTTTCTTTCTTTCTTTCTTTCTTTCTTTCTTTCTTTCTTTCTTTCTTTCAAAGACTATAACATAAGAACATAAGAAATTCAAGAATGAGAAAAGGCCATTCTTTGGTGCCAGCGTGATCCGTTATCACTCAAGAGAGGAAAGTTTGTGGCTAACAAAATCATTCCATAAATCTGAATTATTCTAGGGTCAATTTCACCCTCCAAGTGATCAAGGAAGTGCTACAATATATGAAAGCATGGCTTGCAAACAGACATTTCTTTCACCTAGTGCAGTACCAGATATGTTTTCAAATAAAAATGTCTTTCTTTCAAAAGGTTTATGAAATTATTTTCTCAACTGCAATCCCTACTTATCTAACCCGTCGGCCTGCTTGTCAGTCCGACCTGTCTGTCAATTTAGCATGTCTGTGTGTTTCCCTGTCTATCTGTCTCTCTGTCTGTCTGCCTCCCTGCTCACCTATCTGCCTGCAGTATCTGCTTAGATACCAGGAAAAAGAAAGTGTTTTCTGCAACCGTTGTACTTGAAAATGTGTATATCTTGAATTAAAGAAAAAAAAAGCAAAGTGATAATATATCAGTGACAATATTACAAAGGAGGCTTGGTGGTCCAATGGTTAAAGAAAGGGGCTTGTTACCAGGAGGTTCCGGGTTCAATCCCTGTATGTGACCCAGAGCAAGTCACTTAACCTCCTTATGCTTCGTCCTTTGAATGAGTCGTAACAGCCAAGTTCCAATTCTAATTAACTCTGCAGCTTCACTCCCTAGTCTCTGTAAGTTGCTTTGCATAAAAGTGTCTGCTAAATAATAATAATAATGCTAGTACAATATAATAGAAATGAGTCAAACTTAATACTAAGCAAGAGTATTTATCTATCTATTTTAACAGGGCTCACCCTATTGCAATGGGAGCCCTATTATGCAGTATTGGGCAGCAGTGTGGAGTAGTGGTTAGGGCTCTGGACTCTTGACCGGAGGGTCGTGGGTTCACTCCTAGGTGGGGGACACTGCTGCTGTTCCCTTGAGCAAGGTACTTTACCTAGATTGCTCCAGTAAAAACCCAACTGTATAAATGGGTGATTGTATGTAAAAATAATGTGATAGCTTGTAACAATTGTAAGTTGCCCTGGATAAGGGTGTCTGCTAAGAAATATAATAATAATAATAATAATATTAAAGTGTCAGCCTATGCTGATAACATTGTAGTTCTCTTTAAAAGTGAAAAAGACCTAAAAGGTTTTAATTGTAAATAACCTAATAGCAACAATGCTCTGGCACACATTGATCTGTTACAACAGCTCCACAAAGTGATCCTGGATCCTGGAAGAGGGTGGGCAGGGCCTCATCCATGTCGCCAGTCACACTGCTGCCTTTTGTTTACAGGCCCTGCAAAAACTTCTGTCTTGCCCCAAATGCCCCGCTGGAGAGAGTGAATAATTGATTGAATAATTGAGGAGGAAACACTCAAATTGTCTTTGTTTTTGTGATTTTAATGTGCTTTTTTTACATTTTAGGTTGATAAGATAATTTAATTGCATTTTATATCAGATTTTTGGAAATAGTAACATGAATGTGGTTCTGTTTTTAAAATAGTGTATTTTTTAAAAAAATAAAACAATGATCTATCTATCTATCTATCTATCTATCTATCTATCTATCTATCTATCTATCTATCTTGTGAAATCGGTCTATCTGTCTGCCAGTCTCCCTGCCTCCTTACCTCCCTACCTGCTTTATCTACAAGCAGTCACTCTACTGTTCTACAGCAGAGTAACTACAATGGGAAACAAACGGAAAGCCACTACAAAGCTCTCCCTTTATCTCATTAGGGCCGGCGTGCTGTTCAATGTATAAAACATGAAAAGCACACTCTGTTAATGCTTCATCTGAGCACAGGCCAGGCAAGTTAATGAGTGTGGCTCAGCCTCTTTGTTTTAATAA
This sequence comes from Acipenser oxyrinchus oxyrinchus, assembly GCA_030684275.1. Lineage (NCBI taxonomy): Eukaryota > Metazoa > Chordata > Actinopteri > Acipenseriformes > Acipenseridae > Acipenser > Acipenser oxyrinchus. The sequence continues at coordinate 5,524,134 of CM060274.1, read as the reverse complement.
ATAGATGCTTGTTTTCAGAGACGAGGGCGGCAGTGTGCTGAGACGGCAGGAATTCATTCGGATTACTGAATTCAACAGGTCCCCGCCTTCAGCACAAGGCCAGACATGTACCTTTGAAACTAAAGCGTTTCTTTGTTTAACCCATATGGAAAAGCCATATATTTGTAATGAGAACATAAGAACATAAGAAAGTTTACAAACGAGAGGAGGCCATTCAGCCCATCTTGCTCGTTTGGTTGTTAGTAGCTTATTGATCCCAGAATCTCATCAAGCAGCTTCTTGAAGGATACCAGGGTGTCAGCTTCAACAACATTACAACATGACTGTAAATTCCACTAAGTTTGGACCCCACATAATTGGGAAGGTTGTTAAAAAAGGTCCCTCAGCTCTAACCACTAGGACAACACTGCTTCCATCTTTCCCAATTTCCCAGCTCACCTTTCTGCTCAGTTCCTCAGTTCTAAAAGCTAGACAACGCCACACTGCTTCCCACCCTCCCATTCCCTCAGCTCTAAACTTTAGACAAGTCCACCCTCTTCCCTCTCTTCTTGCCCTTCAGCTCTAACCACTAAACAAGGCCAGACTGCTTTCCTCCCACCCAGTCAAGACCACACTGCTTCCCTCCTTCCCAATCCACTCAGCTTACCGATGGGTGACAGCTCCGGGACACTCCCAATGTAAGGCCCCTCCAGGAATTTGGGCTCACTGTCATTGATGTCCTGGACCTTGATGATGAACTCAGACTCTGGTTCCAGCGGGCGGTCAGTGAGCCGGTCCCTGGCCTGGGCACGCAGTGTGTAGAAGGTCTTCTCTTCACGGTCCAATCGCTCGGTGGCATGAATATCCCCCGTAATCTCATCGATGATGAAAATGGTGCCGGCGCCTTCTCCCGAGATTGTGTACTTGATTGAGCCATCCCCCTCATCAGAATCTGAGTGAATCTGTGGATTGAAAACAGGAGAGGTTGAAGCGTATTGACAGCTCCTCTTTGCAACCGGCTGCTGCTGTTGGTTTTGCTATTACTGTCTAGACACAATGGTATGACATTTGGCTGCTTCAGTTCTAGATGACTTTCTACAAACCTATTCAGAGGGGTATATTTTTTCCATAGCTGATTCTCAGGGTACAGTGGGTGAATGAGTATTGGGTTTTTTTTGTGTTCTATTCAGATACCTGAATGTTTGGCAAAGGAAGCATCATTTTTGGAAAATAATACAACTTTAAGAAGAACCTCTGTCCTATATATGGGTATGTAGTATATATGCGGTACACAATATACAGTTGCAGACAAAAGTATTTGGGCAGTTTAAAAAAATGAGAAAAAACACAAAGAAAGTGATTGCTATAATTTCTAATTGTTCTATTGAAAGATCTAAATTAAAGTAGCGATTCAGCTTTATAATAAAACAACAAATTATTACATAACATGCATACAATGAAAACAACATGCAAAAACTAATTTCAAAAGTATTTGAGCAATCAACACATTTTGTATGAAACCCATATATTGTTAATTATTGACAATTATCATGATTGAAAACCAACAACTGATGATAATACATACATAATCATCAAGTAGTGAAACATAAATTGGAAATTTGTGATTCAAAAAAGCAACAAAATGGTTAAAACTAAAGAGAACAGCAATGATCTCAAAATGGCAGTGATACAACTAATCGAAAAAGGAGAAACTACCAGAAAAATAGCAGAAATACTCTGCTATTGTGTGGGATCTTATTAACAAGCACATGAGAACAGGAACTACTGCAACTAGCTCCAGGTGTGGAAGACCAAGAAAGATTCAAAATCTGGAAGAAGAATCGTTCGAGCAGCCCAGCAAAATCCTCAGATTACTGCAAAAGATTTGACACAAGAATTGAGACCAGATGGTCAACAAATTCACAAGCGAACAATTCAACGGTACCTTAACAAGACAAATGTCCGTGGGTGAAAACTAAGATACAAACCTTTGTTAAAAGCAATACACAAAAGAAAGTGATTGGAGTTTTCCAATGAATACTTGAAGAAGCCTTATGATTTCTTCAACCAAATGTTTTGGTCAGACAAATCCAAAATATATATTTTTTCACCAAGAAAGCAACAATATGTTTGAAGGAAGGGAGGAGAGAGGAATTTAAAGAAAAGTTGCCCAGTGTTAAACATGGTGGCGGTTGTGTGATGGTATGGGCTTGTTTACCTTCCTCAGGCACTGGTGACCTTTGTATTGTAGAAGGATCAATGAATGCTGCATAATATCAATACATTTTGCACTCTTATTTGTTACCCAGTGCTAGAAGGCTTATTACACGGAATTTTGTATTCCAGCAGGATAATGACCCTAAGCATTCTGCAAAGTCTGCAAGGGAATTTCTGAAAAAAAGCAATATTACAGTTATGGATTCGCTATCTCAGTCCCCAGACTTGAATCCCATCAAGATGTTGTGGATTGACTTGAAGGCTGTTGTTGCAAAAAAGGAAACCAAAATCGATTGCAGAACTCAAAGCTGTATGTGTTGAAGAGAGGGCAAAAATATCTCCGGAAAGATATCTCCAGGAACCGGTTTCAAAATACAAAAAAGACTGCAAGCTGTAAAGGAAGCAAAGGGTGGGGACAAAGAATACTAATGTAATACTAATACTTTTGGCAAATGGTAAATGCATAAAACAACCATTGGAAAACTGCTAAAGTACGTGCACATTTACTGTTGTAAATGTTTAATGGAAGGGATGCACACACAAGGGATGTGTGCTGTACACGCGGTTGTAACCCGAAGCAGTTCAGACATTTATACACCATACAGTACACATTAAAATGTGATACATGCCAAGGAAATAGAGAATCAAAGCCAGCTCAGAGGGATGAGGCAAGCTACTTCTAATGAGAAATCTGTCCAAGTGGGAAACTACATTTTACTCCACTGTTAATGAGTATAACGCTGCACTGGTGGGAAGGATTACCCATTAAAATATAGCAAGGAGCACAGGGTCTGAGTGGTGTGTAACCCTCCCGTCCCCTGCCACTCCGCATTTATATTCCAAGCACAATACAAGTGTCTATTATATGGGAAAGCAGACCAAACCTGTAATGCAGTGCAATGGGATTATCATTACCCTGGATTATTATAGAGCTTGTTTTCATTTATTATCAAAGGATGGGTCTGTGTCTATTGTTCCAACGCATGCAAGATCCCAGGTCTGGAGGCTGACCTGTAGATGCAGCCCAGAGGTACGCTGGAGCTCCCCATTCAGTTGAGCGCACTGCAGCCCTTCACTCTGACACAACCTCCAGTCTGTTCTTAACATAAGGCTGTGAGCAGAGCGACTGCAGCAGACTTCACATCCATTACTCTCCAAACTGCAGTCACGCTGGAGGAATTGACAGGGCTCAATCTATTATCAAATCGAACATTGTAGGACATTTGAACCCTTACCGTTTCATGGTGAATAGTTCTGAGTGCTGCTGCTCGGATTTTGAGTTTTATTGATTTTTTTTTTCATGTCACCTGGGATGATGCTTTGAACTGTTTTGAAATGCCCAGCAACTTAACAGAGTTGCCAGTACTTCTAATTTTTCTTGCAATTCCTCATGCTGGTTGTTATCCATTTCCATGTAACATGTAGTTCCCATTGAAAAAGTGTATACATACATATTTTGTATCACTTAAAAAATAAAGGCAGCAAATGTTTGCCTTATTGATGCACTACCTGTTACACTGCATTCAGGAACCTAGTATAATGATCCTCCCTGATAAAACTAAAGCGTTTTAAATAAATGGCAATGCAGCAGTTGAGCTACATGCAATGGTCTAGTAAGTAGAGCAAGGTCAATCACAATAGCATGAGGCTGACCACAGTGGGAAATTATTTTATCATTTTATGAAACATAAGAACGCAGAAAAAGAACGTTTCTAATCTATAGCTACAGCCAAAAGTTTTGCGCCATCTAGAATTGAAGGATTGAGACATCATTTAAAAAAGAAATATATAGGAACATAATTTAGATCTTTTATTTAACATCATGTAATCTAAGAAACTAGAAAATGATATCGCAAAAAGTCTACTGGAAGCCATAATAGTAGCACAGTATTTCATGTTAGATTTTGAAATGTCACATTTTTCAATTTTTATCAGTTTTTCGTTAGGTATGTGGAAAACTTTATGAAGCAAAATGTGTTAATTATATAGGGTGAAAAACTTTTGGTCATAGCTGTAGATCTACATAAATAAATATAGTCATGTTGAATTTCCTCAGCGTACTGTGATGGTGCCCCTAGACCACCACTCTTCAGTGTGTGGATTGCTGAAAGATTGATGGTGCTTCAGCACTTGCAGAATGAAATGTGAAGGGCTCATTATTCCTGTGGACGGAGAGGCCTGTATTAGCACCATGGGAGGCAGGCTTATTCTATTTCCATGGCTTGCGGAGTGTAAGTGTGTGTGAGAGCATGCGATTGGACAAAAATTGCATTTGGCTTAACACTGTCAAGAGGTAAGCATTTCACCCAATCATGATTTCTACCCTGCAAATGGGATTTTTTAAATTAGAGTCAAAACCACTTTCACCTGCAAATAGAGTGAAAAAACTAAGCCTGACAGAACTCTTCATTCATGTTACTTAGTAACCAATGATCAATTTCCTAAAGGTGCAATAATAATAATAATAATAATAATAATAATAATAATTATTATTATTATTATTATTATTATTATTATTATTATTATTATTATTATTATTATTATTATTATTATAAGCATGTTTAAATGTGTTGCATAGTTGAACATTTGGTTCTATTTTACCATACTCAACAAAAAAAATTAACATCTTTAAATGTTAACCTTGATCATTGGTTAAGAACATACACCTGATTTACAACAGCTACAATAGGAAGCCCTGTTAATAGGGTTACCTATACAGCCCCTGCATTGAATGAACAGATACCCACTATCCTGCCCCTTGTGAAACAGCCCCTGTATTAAATGAACAGACACCCACTATCCTGCCCCTTGAGAAACAGCCCCTGCATTGAGGGGTGAGCTGGTTGCACAGACACCCACTATCCTGCCCTTTGTGAAACAGCCCCTGCATTGCGGGATGAGCTGGTTGCACAGACACTGTAGACAGCGGCTCCCTTCATTGATGCTGTAAATCATTTGTGTGTGGGGAATATTGGGTTGGCAGGGAGGGGGTTAAATTCCTCCCTGCCAAAATACATGTGAGAATGTGGCTGGAGCCTGAGGTTGGCACGTGGCATATAAGGAAGGAGAAATCTTTGTCTGGTGGAGGGTGTTTGGGTGAGTTTGCACTGTGGTGTTGGGGATTTGTATGTGTAGAGATAACAGTATCTGTTGTTTTGTGTTTTTTTTAACCTTTTACTTTGGCCCTTGTGCCTTTTGATTTCTGTTTTTGATTATTGTTTTGTTAATTAAAAATGTGCATTAGTGCTTCAACCAAGTTTTCCCTGTGTCTGAGTCTCCTTCTCTGCCAATAGCACCTGAGCCCACAGCGCTATCCTGCCGCTATCCTGCCGCAATGCTGAATAGTTGCAAACATCTCTTACAAAGCTTATGCACTGTATCATATATCATGCTCAACATTATGGTAGTGACCATTGCAGAAATATATCTTGGGGTAAAATAAAGAACAATTGTCCCACACAGTCATCCTGCATTGGTAGTAAACTGATAATATGTGAGGTATCACTGGACCTGAGGGACTGATTTTTTAAATTAAAATCCTTTCTGTTTTTTTGCAGACAGTTATCAATTCCTGTATACCAAGATATCTACTGAAGAAGGGGCCAGAGTGGGAAAAACGTGGTGTTAAAATCCCCACTTCAAATCGTACTACATTCCTAAAACTGGATTTCTCTATAGACACTGCAGCAGCCAGCCCACACAAACCTGACTTGAGACTGCAGCTCTCAACAGAATGAACTGGCTCTCTCTATAGACACTGCAGCAGCCAGCCCACACAAACCTGCCTTGAGACTGCAGCTCTCAACAGAATGAACTGGCTCTCTCTATAGACACTGCAGCAGCCAGCCCACACAAACCTGCCTTGAGACTGCAGCTCTCAACAGAATGAACTGGCTCTCTCTATAGACAGTGCAGCAGCCAGCCCACACAAACCTGCCTTGAGACTGCAGCTCTCAACAGAATGAAGTACATCCCCAGATTCAAAGTGGACTGTAAATAGGTTAATTCCCAGACAATCAGTGTCCATTTGAGAAAATACTATTGTAATGTCGCAAGCTGGCTTGCGGCTGATGTCAGACCAGGAAGGTGGCACACACGCAGCACTGAGGTATGAAGCGCTGATGCACATTTTAATTATAAATAAACAAATAAAAGGTTTAAACACGAAACAAAACAAAAGGCATGATGGCCAAAACAGACAAACCCAACAGACACGGAACAAACACTAAATAAAACAAGTACCGCGCTGGTTTGGAACCAGCACACGGAACCAGCACCCTTAGCAATTGTTTGTTATTATTTATTCTTTCTCTTTACCTTCCAACTCTCGTTCCGCCTCTAAACACACCAACGCCTAGTGCAAGATCTGTGACTTCTTAAATACAGCTGTGTCGGGATTCAATTTGCTAAGCACAGTCTGCACGTGAACTAATTGTGACTCCCCTGTGCCCACATACCAACATGCATTTTAAATCACCCCACACTATACAAACCCAACACGAAAACACAAAACACACCCCGGGGCAGGTGCATCCTGCCACATGTATGCTGTAGGATTAGTGGATCTTTGTCCAGTCAGTGTATATGGGTAGGTCCACTGTCACAGTCAAGACAGCATGCTGTCTAAACCGTTCTGGAGTGATCATTCCTCAAAGAGCACGGCTCTAATTCCTTCAGGATGTTTTATTGAGGGTGGAGAAGTTCTTCAATAGGAGATATTAGCAGGGATAGAAGATGTAGCACTGTGGCCAGTGAAGGGAAATCTGCATCTTTTAAGTGATTAATTATTGAGGTACGTGGGGAGTTTAGCTGATGTTTAAATAGAATGGCATGAACTGGAGATGATTTTATTAATACAATTATCATGAGTTATTGCACTCCGCAGTGCCAATGCACATGCCAAGACTATTAATAGTGTACGGAGGACAAACACATTTCCATACACAATCACAGACTTTAATTAGGACTATATAGAATAAAATATGTCTGCCATGCCTTTTTTGTCAGTGTCTGCAATTTAGCCTGCTCGCTTTACTTTTGCACAGACTCAGCAGAGATGCCAAGGCTGTCCCGTCCATTAATCGCCTAATGAAATACGAAAAAAGTTTAGCACTCTCCTTCCATAAAACAGACTGCACTTTCAGTGCCTTCATTAAACACATTCTCGTCATTAATTTTCCTTACCCATCTCTTTCCTTTAAATAATAAAAATGACTGATTGGATATAAAAGGTTACCTACAGACTGCAGCAACCCTGAGTATTATAGTGTAAGGGACTGGGGTCAATCAAAGAGTGATTACAAAACCCATGTCCTGCCTCTTTTTAGCGAAGCAGCATTAGCACTGCCCACCTTTTTCTGGTGCTGAAGACCTCTTGGTTTTGCTATCATTTGGGATATGCAGATTATGTTCTGCTGCTGTCGTAATGAGCAGTGCTGTGTAATTACAGATGCTGACATGTGAAACAAGGCAATAGCTTGCTTGGGGTTCACCGGTTCACATCCAGCCTCTGCATGTTACATGAACATCAAATCACTCCTGCCTTGCAGCAATCAGCTAGTGTGGCCTACAGTTCTTGAACTGAGTAGATAAGTATTAAAACCTACCGCTATCCACGACAGTAGTTACAAATGAGTTACAAAGTAGTGCCTCATTAGTTACCTGAGTGATAATTACAATAAAAGAAATACAGAAACCCTACAACTTATTAACTTACTATAAACCACAAGAACGAAGATTGTATTCATGAGCGACCTTTAAACAAAAAAGTGTATTTGCGTGTTCTATGCACGGGATGGGGATGACATCTATATACAGGTGGGAGGCGCAACAGGAGATGCGTTGCTAAGCAACTCATTGAGCAGGTTTACATAGAGTAGCAGGTTCCTGAAGCAGGAAGTTTCCTTTAGTGGGACTAGCGCTGGCCTTGTGTGGCAATCTTTTATTTTTAGCTTTGTTTTGTTTTCTTTGCTTTATTAAATGTGACATTAGGGCTACCATTGCTGGTACCCTAGTGTCAGCACTTGTGTTAATAATTCTGCGTGCCTGTGTGGCAGGTCAACACCCAATGCTCTGTGTCTGCCTCAGTTCAGTCACGATCCACGTGTGTAACAAACCCCCCTTGTTACAACAGGGTACTAGAATTTAGATAACTCTTTAATGGTGATGACTCTGATTCCCTGTAGTTGGAATGTGCTACTGATGTAAGGTTAATAAACAGTTTGATACCTTTCCTACGTAGAGAGGTTCCGTCCCTGTGTATTCCTCCACAACGAAGAACTGGTTCCACACCCAGCCTCGCTTCACGCGTTCGTGAGACATCGACTCGCCTTCCTCTGGCCTGTCCTGAGCCAAACTGGTCTTTGTTACCATAGAGACGATTAGGCCGAAGTGCAGTTGGAGCGCCAGTAGCAGCAGCAGCAGGGCTTCAGTCCCCAACCTCCCAGGTAGAGCCATCACTAAACCGCTTCCCAAACCTACATTGAGTCCAGCACTTAATGGGAGAGAAAGTGGTCAATTTAACTTCCTGGACCTAGTTAAGCTAAAACCAGATCTGCAACACAGTCCCCAAACCTCCTGACTCTATAAACATTTTTTTCTGGGAAGGTTTTTTTTTTTTTTACTGAGAAGAGTTTAAAAGACCCTTTCTTTCACCGAGGTAAAGCTTATAAGAAAGTCAAGACAAATGTTTTTGTTATTGCCTTCATCTGTGCTCAAGGTTTTGTGGTGTTCTGTTTGTATCTACAGAATTTATATTTCCTTCAGTGTCAGTTATCCATTAATTACCATTAATTATCGTTAATCACATTTAATCACTGGTAATCACTTGTAATCACCAATAATGAGTGGAAATTAGTGTTAAAAATATCCATAGAAAAGGTGATGTTCGGACTGAAGCATGTTGTGGAATACACAAACAACGAAGGGAGGTCTTTCACAGTCCTTGAGGATCTTGTTTCCTGTAGTATTTTGCACCTGGAATTCATAAGTACAATAGTTATTGAGATGGACAAATATTACGCATCTGTTCAGGTCCAAAATGAAGATCTATAATCTACGTGAAGGAATAGAAACCAAAATCCACTCCGGGATTATCGTGTGATCTAAACCATAAGGAGCCCCTATGTAGGTGTATTGTGATTTCCAGGCATGTGAAACAAAGCCAGTTCTGTTGGCTGAGTAGCTTCTAATGCTATTCCAGGAAAACAAATAAACCACGGATGCAATTAAAAAAAAGTGAGTTCACTGTATTCCACCCATGATATGACCCAGGTTAGGAATAGAAAAGAAGACACCTTAGAAATGAAATGTCTGAATATGGTCTGAATATTCTTCTCAGCAGACTCAACAATTTGCAGTTATTTCACGTAGTGTGGACCCAGTAAGGAAGTTGTATTGCGTAGTCGAGAGCCAGAAGGGCTTGCATCTGAAGAATACACTCCTTTTGAGAAAGAGAAGGTGCTTTACAGTTTGTGAGCGCTAGCAGACCTGCTCTTTGCTCACACGGGGTATCAGTGAAAATGGGTACACCACCATTAGAGGAGTCATCCTAGTGATGATGCGTCACAAACAGAAGAGATCAGCTGGTTCTGCCTTTGCTTCTATAGTGCAATCACTGCTCAGTGAATTCAGCCAGTGTGGACACTAGAAGTTACAACAGTCTAGGCTTATGTCTTCTAAACACATAGGCGACCTTCACTCCCTAGTGCCAGCACACGATTATGTCTACATCAATTTCAACTGTCAATTTGAGTCTTCAGTTGCCACCATTGTTTTTATCTTTGCTCGAGTGTCCTGTACCAACTCTGGAACTGTGATTCGCTTTCTTTCTGCTGTCCTGCCTCACAGTGTTCTGAAATGGAAATGTCTCTGGTTACTTGTTTGGATTGCTCCCACAGTTCCTCCTGACAGGACGTTGATGGTCCAGGCGCTCTTCGTTTGCTTTCGTCAGTTCTGTGTCGCCTTGTTCGGATTGACCTCTTGGGCAGAGCAAACTACAGAATTCACTGCACCTTCTCAAGACACCACTTTACCTAAAAAAAGAGGGAAAATACTGTATTATCATTTATTACCCCCTCATCGGGGGGTTATTGAACAAAGTAAATTGGGAGTTTTATTAGATGCAACCGTCTCGTTACCCATTAAGGCTTTATAGGCTAACATGCCTTCATTCGTGTATGTATGTATGAATGTATGTATGTATGTACAGTACTGTGCAAAAGTTTTAGGCAGGTGTGAAAAAATGCTGTAAAGTAAGAATGCTTTCAAAAATAGACATGTTAATAGATTATATTTATCAATTAACTAAATGCAAAGTGAGTGAACAGAAGAAAAATCTCAATCAAATCCATATTTGGTGTGACCACCCTTTGCCTTCAAAACAGCATCAAGCATCAATTCTTCTAGGTACACTTGCACACAGTTTTTGAAGGAACTCGGCAGGTAGGTTGGCCCAAACATCTTGGAGAACTAACCACAGTTCTTCTGTGGATTTAGGCAGCCTCAGTTGCTTCTCTCTCTTCATTTAATCCCAGAAAGACTCAATGATGTTGAGATCAGGGCTCTGTGGGGGCCATACCATCACTTCCAGGACTCCTTGTTCTTCTTTACGCTGAAGATAGTTCTTAATGACTTTCGCTGTATGTTTGGGGTCGTTGTCATGCTGCAGAATAAATTTGGGGCCAATCAGATGTCTCCCTGATGGTATTGCATGATGGATAAGTATCTGCCTGTACTTCTCAGCATTGAGGAGACCATTAATTCTGACCAAATCCCCAACTCCATTTGCAGAAATGCAGCCCCAAACTTGCAAGGAACCTCCACCATGCTTCACTGTTGCCTGCAGACACTCATTCGTGTACGCTCTCCAGCCCTTCGGCGAACAAACTGTCTTCTGCTACAGCCAAATATTTCAAATTTTGACTCCAGTCCAGAGCACCTGCTGCCATTTTTCTGCACCCCGGTTCCTGTGTTTTCGTGCATAGTTGAGTCGCTTGGCCTTGTTTCCACGTCGGAGGTATGGCTTTTTGGCCGCAAATCTTCCATGAAGGCCACTTCTGACCAGACTTCTCCGGACAGTAGATGGGTGTACCAGGGTCCCACTGTTTTCTGCCAGTTCTGAGCTGATGGCACTGCTGGACATCTTCCGATTGCGAAGGGAAGTAAGCATGATGTGTCTTTCATCTGCTGCAGTAAGTTTCCTTGGCCGACCACTGCGTCTACGGTCCTCGACGTTGCCCGTTTCTTTGTGCTTCTTCAAAAGAGCTTGGACAACACATCTGGAAACCCCTGTCTGCCTTGAAATTTCTGCCTGGGAGAGACCTTGCTGATGCAGTATAACTACCTTGTGTCTTGTTGCTGTGCTCAGTCTTGCCATGGTGTATGATTTTTGACAGTAAACTGTCTTCAGCAACCTCACCTTGTTAGCTGAGTTTGGCTGTTCCTCACCCAGTTTTATTCCTCCTACACAGCTGTTTCTGTTTCAGTTAATGATTGTGTTTCAACCTACATATTGAATTGATTATCATTAGCACCTGTTTGGTATAATTGTTTAATCATACACCTGACTATATGCCTACAAAATCCCTGACTTTGTGCAAGTGTACCTAGAAGAATTGAAACTGTTTTGAAGGCAAAGGGTTGTCACACCAAATATGGATTTGATTTAGATTTTTCTTCTGTTCACTCACTTTGTATTTAGTTAATTGATAAATATAATCTATTAACATGTCTATTTTTGAAAGCATTCTTACTTTACAGCATTTTTTCACACCTGCCTAAAACTTTTGCACAGTACTGTATGTATGTATGTATGTATGTATGTATGTATGTATGTGTGTTTGGGAGTGCGTTTCTCTTTCGGGGTGTGTTTCTCGTTGGGAGTGTGTTTCTTTTGGGAGTGTGTTTCTTTGTGCGAGTGTGCTTCTCTTTGGGAGTGTGTTTCTCTTTGTGAGTGTGTTTCTTTTTGCTATTGTGTTCCTCTTTGGGAGTGTGTTTCTCTTTGTGAGTGTGTTTCTTTTTGCGAGTGTGTTTCTCTTTGGGAGTGTGTTTCTCTTTGTGAGTGTGTTTCTTTTGGGAGTGAGTTTCTCTTTGGCAGAGTGTGTTTCTCTTTGAGAGTGATGTTTCTCTTGGGAGTGTGTTTCTTGGGAGTGTGTTTCTCTTTGGAGTGTGTTTCTCTTTTGGAGTGTGTTTCTCTTTGGGAGTGTGTTTCTCTTTGAGAGTGTGTTTCTCTTTGGGAGTGTGTTTCTTTTTGGGAGTGTGTTTCTCTTTGGGAGTGTGTTTCTCTTTTAGAGAGTGTGTTTCTCTTTGGGAGTGTGTTTCTCTTTGGGAGTGTGTTTCTCTTTGGGAGTGTGTTTCTTTTTGGGAGTGTGTTTCTCTTTGGGAGTGTGTTTCTCTTTTAGAGTGTGTTTCTCTTTGGGAGTGTGTTTCTCTTTGGGAGTGTGTTTCTCTTTAGGAGTGTGTTTCTCTTTGGGAGTGTGTTTCTCTTTGGGAGTGTGTTTCTCTTTGGGAGTGTGTTTCTCTTTGGGAGTGTGTTTCTCTTTTAGAGTGTGTTTCTCTTTGGGAGTGTGTTTCTCTTTGGGAGTGTGTTTCTCTTTGGGAGTGTGTTTCTCTTTGGGAGTGTGTTTCTCTTTGGGAGTGTGTTTCTCTTTGGGAGTGTGTTTCTCTTTGGGAGTGTGTTTCTCTTTGGGAGTGTGTTTCTCTTTGGGAGTGTGTTTCTCTTTGGGAGTGTGTTTCTCTTTGGGAGTGTGTTTCTCTTTGTGAGTGTGTTTCTCTTTGGGAGTGTGTTTCTCTTTGGGAGTGTGTTTCTCTTTGGGAGTGTGTTTCTCTTTGTGAGTGTGTTTCTCTTTGGGAGTGTGTTTCTCTTTGGGAGTGTGTTTCTCTTTGGGAGTGTGTTTCTCTTTGGGAGTGTGTTTCTCTTTGGGAGTGTGTTTCTCTTTGGGAGTGTGTTTCTCTTTGGGAGTGTGTTTCTCTTTGGAGTGTGTTTCTCTTTGGGAGTGTGTTTCTCTTTTGGAGTGTGTTTCTCTTTGGGAGTGTGTTTCTCTTTGGAGTGTGTTTCTCTTTGGGAGTGTGTTTCTCTTTGGAGTGTGTTTCTCTTTGGGAGTGTGTTTCTCTTTGGGAGTGTGTTTCTCTTTGGGAGTGTGTTTCTCTTTGGGAGTGTGTTTCTCTTTGGAGTGTGTTTCTCTTTTAGAGTGTGTTTCTCTTTGGGAGTGTGTTTCTCTTTTAGAGTGTGTTTCTCTTTGGGAGTGTGTTTCTCTTTTAGAGTGTGTTTCTCTTTAGGAGTGTGTTTCTCTTTGGGAGTGTGTTTCTCTTTTAGAGTTGCTTCTCTTTTAGAGTGTGTTTCTCTTTGGGAGTGTGTTTCTCTTTGGGAGTGTGTTTCTCTTTTAGAGTTGCTTCTCTTTTAGAGTGTGTTTCTCTTTGGGAGTGTGTTTCTCTTTTAGAGTGTGTTTCTCTTTGGGAGTGTGTTTCTCTTTGGGAGTGTGTTTCTCTTTGGGAGTGTGTTTCTCTTTGGGAGTGTGTTTCTCTTTGGGAGTGTGTTTCTCTTTGTGAGTGTGTTTCTCTTTGGGAGTGTGTTTCTCTTTGGGAGTGTGTTTCTCTTTGTGAGTGTGTTTCTCTTTGGGAGTGTGTTTCTCTTTGTGAGTGTGTTTCTCTTTGGGAGTGTGTTTCTCTTTGGGAGTGTGTTTCTCTTTGTGAGTGTGTTTCTTTTTGTGAGTGTGTTTCTCTTTGGGAGTGTGTTTCTCTTTGTGAGTGTGTTTCTTTTTGCGAGTGTGTTTCTCTTTGGGAGTGTGTTTCTCTTTGTGAGTGTGTTTCTCTTTGGGAGTGTGTTTCTCTTTGGGAGTGTGTTTCTCTTTGGGAGTGTGTTTCTCTTTGGAGTGTGTTTCTCTTTGGGAGTGTGTTTCTCTTTGGGAGTGTGTTTCTCTTTGGGAGTGTGTTTCTCTTTGGGAGTGTGTTTCTCTTTGGGAGTGTGTTTCTCTTTGAGTGTGTTTCTCTTTGGGAGTGTGTTTCTCTTTGTGAGTGTGTTTCTCTTTGGGAGTGTGTTTCTCTTTGGGAGTGTGTTTCTCTTTGGGAGTGTGTTTCTCTTTGGAGTGTGTTTCTCTTTGGGAGTGTGTTTCTCTTTTGGAGTGTGTTTCTCTTTGAGTGTGTTTCTCTTTGGGAGTGTGTTTCTCTTTGGGAGTGTGTTTCTCTTTAGAGTGTGTTTCTCTTTGGGAGTGTGTTTCTCTTTTAGAGTGTGTTTCTCTTTGGGAGTGTGTTTCTCTTTTAGAGTGTGTTTCTCTTTGGGAGTGTGTTTCTCTTTTAGAGTGTGTTTCTCTTTGGGAGTGTGTTTCTCTTTGGGAGTGTGTTTCTCTTTTAGAGTTGCTTCTCTTTTAGAGTGTGTTTCTCTTTGGGAGTGTGTTTCTCTTTTAGAGTTGCTTCTCTTTAGGAGTGTGTTTCTCTTTGGGAGTGTGTTTCTCTTTGGGAGTGTGTTTCTCTTTGGGAGTGTGTTTCTCTTTGTGAGTGTGTTTCTTTTTGGGAGTGTGTTTCTCTTTGGGAGTGTGTTTCTCTTTGTGAGTGTGTTTCTTTTTGCGAGTGTGCTTCTCTTTGGGAGTGTGTTTCTCTTTGTGAGTGTGTTTCTTTTTGCCATTGTGTTTCTCTTTTAGAGTGTGTTTCTCTTTGTGAGTGTGTTTCTCTTTGGAGTGTGTTTCTCTTTGGGAGTGTGCTTCTCTTTTAGAGTGTGTTTCTCTTTGGGAGTGTGTTTCTCTTTTAGAGTGTGTTTCTCTTTGGGAGTGTGTTTCTCTTTTAGAGTGTGTTTCTCTTTTAGAGTTGCTTCTCTTTTAGAGTGTGTTTCTCTTTGGGAGTGTGTTTCTCTTTTAGAGTGTGTTTCTCTTTGGGAGTGTGTTTCTCTTTTAGAGTGTGTTTCTCTTTAAGAGTGTGTTTCTCTTTGGGAGTGTGTTTCTCTTTTAGAGTTGCTTCTCTTTTAGAGTGTGTTTCTCTTTGGGAGTGTGTTTCTCTTTTAGAGTGTGTTTCTCTTTTAGAGTTGCTTCTCTTTTAGAGTGTGTTTCTCTTTGGGAGTGTGTTTCTCTTTGGGAGTGTGTTTCTCTTTGGGAGTGTGTTTCTCTTTGGGAGTGTGTTTCTCTTTGGGAGTGTGTTTCTCTTTGGGAGTGTGTTTCTCTTTGGGAGTGTGTTTCTCTTTGGGAGTGTGTTTCTCTTTGGAGTGTGTTTCTCTTTGGGAGTGTGTTTCTCTTTGGGAGTGTGTTTCTGTGTCTTTCAAGTTGATAGTAGCTCGTGTTACATCTACCCCGCAATCACTGCAAATTGAATAACCTCCCCTCTGCTGTCAATATTTATTACATTCGACCAGCCGAGTCTCAGGAGTATACACCAGACAGAGGGCTTTGAAATGAAAATAATCAGATACATGTTGAATATAAATAAATAAACGCTCACTGTTACTTTTCTTTCTATGTAAAGTGTACAGATCTAAATAACCGTCCTCAAATAATTATAGGGATGCATTTCAACCCACTCATATGCCATGTTTTCAAAATTAGAACAGAATTGTCTGCTTTTCAAATGTGCCTTTTAATGCATTTACTATCTGATTACTACCAATGCTGATAGACTGGAATTTGCTATTCATGCTACCCCACAAAATCCCACTGGTTTTTGCAGTGAGACTGACTACCAATACTGGCACAACAGCTTATCTTGAGAACCAATTATCCAAGCCTCATGAAAGTTAATAAGGATATACTTTACTTACATATGTGTCACTAATACATCCATACATGTATCCTATAGTGATTTGATTATCACGCAACACATTATTTTCTCATGCCTGTGCAGGTAGGTCATTGTGATCCCATGTTTCAGCTCTAATTTAATGTTTACACTGGTGTGGGTTTGTTTTATGTATGTTTACTGTATGTATGTATTTTTTTCCTTTCTGTGTTGACCAGGTCTTTTTTTCCAGACAGCTCAGTAATAAATGTGTGTTTGCAAGCCCTGTGGTTCAGTGTGGAGGCAGTCATGTTTATGCAGGATTTGATTAATTACTTTGGGGATATCTGAGGACGTATATGCAGAAAATACAGCACATATAATTGAAAATATACATATATTTTTTAACTGACACAAAGCTGGCATAAAGTTGCTTGAGGCATATCCACACATGGTGTGACTGATCTTGCCCACGTAAGGTGCTGGCACAGAACAAGTTCATATTGCGCAACTATAAAGTTCCCAGCTCATTCATTCAGCACTACATTGGCTAGATAACGCCTGTGTATACTGTACATACCCCATTCAGCACTCTACATTGACTAGTGCCTGTGTATACTGTATATACCCCATTCAGCACTGTTCATTGGCTAGTGTCTGTGTATACTGTATATACCCCATTCAGCACTCTACATTCGCTAGTGCCTGTGTATACTATATATACCCCAAGCAGCAATATGCCAGCCATGTATATTACCCCAATCTTTAAAAAGGCATTTAAACTGACCTTATACTTGTGTTGATGTTTGCAATCATTTGGAGTGGCTGTTATGGCAATTACTCAAATACTTTGTTACAGGCATGTGTAAGGTGTTTTTGACTATGAGTCTTAGTAACATAAAGACACTGACTGATCTATCCCATGTTACATATATCCATGCCACTTCAGACCAATTTCATCTCAGTCTGCTTCTGATGGAAACAAACAGGACTGATAGTGAATCGATTTAACTAAGCGACAGATGGAATTGTACCACAGATAGGGATAGATAAGAGACGGGAGCTAGTTTAAGACTGTGAGTGTGCACACAAGCCCGGTATTAACAGCAAAACAGACAGCTGGCTCATGCAGGTAGAGGTCAACATGGTTAACCTAGCATAGATCACAGATTAATTGCTTAAGGGACAGGCGATTGGGTAAAATGACTAATCAATGAATTCAATACATCACATCAGCCTCACACTCAAACAAGCGCTTTGCAGGCACAGAGATTAAACCAAATAGGAAGATGATTAATTGGGCATTTCTAAACCAGCCCAAAACTTCATTGTATCTGAGATGAACCAGACTGAAGAGGCTAAAGGATAACAATCTCAGAGACTAGCGCACAGCACAGTACAGGGCTCTGTTGAAAATGAGAAAAAGAGATACATAGTGTCTGTGATAAAGTGCCATTGATAATTATTTAGTCAGTTGCTGTAAGTTTCAGTATCTATACTTCTATATATTACATTCATAAATATTAAACAATGAATTTATAAACTTAGGAATTGAAAAGACTTCTGGTTGAAGCGTTTGTCATTTCATGTGTTTATTTTATTATTTCAAAATTCTAAATATTAAAGTTTGCTTTAATTGTGCAGAAAGACACATTTCCCTGTAAAATCAATACTTTTTTTTTTTTACTACAGTGTCTCATTAACAATGGGGGAAAAAAGATTCAATTAAAATTTGTAAATTGTGGTGTCTTGTGAAGATAAAAACTAAAATGGGATTGCCATCACAAGATAGATGATCTCAGGATTTGACATTTCAAACTGTTTGGTCGAGATAAATTATTCCAGGATCTTGACATTTTAAACAATTGAGCTCATAATATAATTTATCTTGTGATCTCAACAAAAAACTGTTCCATGTCTTCAATGAGTCACAGTAATTTACAAATGGTTTGAAGAAACCAATTATAATTTTTACACAGAATGAGTCTGACAGTTTACGCTGACATGGAATGTAATTAAAATCCCCTGCAATATATTCAAATATACAGCAGTGTGCATATTTATTAGAACACCTCAATATCTGTCATTTATATCCTTTATATAACTACCTGCATGAAAACCTCAGGGTGTGAGAATTTCAATTTTCAGTCAGTAATCATTGCTATAGAAACAATAGGCACTCATGTGTGAAAATGTTAGACCACTGTGTGCTTTAGTTAGGCATCTTAAATAACTTCTAAAAGGTCTCCTGCACTTTACCATTTGCCATTATGTGTTCCTTTTCCCATGCTATTGTAAAGTAAATGTGATTGTCAACTAAATTAGACAATCACTCATTTACCTATTTTGTTCCTTGATTTTCAGTTCCAGTGGTTTGATTTCATATGCACAATAAATGAAAACTACAAAAGCAATGGGGTGTTCTAATACATTTGCACATGACTGTATATAGTCACAAGATGCAGCATGTGATCCACTGGAATTATATTAGCTGTATGAGATTTGTGTGCAACTATTCAGCAACAATCATGGGAAAGCAGAAGGATCTCAGTGACTTCACAAGGGACATGAAAGAGGGAGTAACCGGATGTCCCACAACACAGGGGCTGCATTGGCCAGAGTGGCCCTCAAGTCTCCTGGGTGCTCCTGGAATAGTAACACTTGTAGAAAAATATCACTGATGTCTTCAAATTGGAAAAGACTTGTAGTGGACATGTTTATTTAGCAGATTTATTTAGCAGATGCCTTTATCCAAGGCGACTTACAGAGACTAGGGTGTGTGAACTCTGCATCAGCTGCAGAATCACTTACAACTACGTCTCACCCGAAAGACGGAGCACAAGGAGGTGAAGTGACTTGCTCAGGGTCACACAATGAGTCAGTGGCTAAGGTGGGATTTGAACCGGGGACCTCCTGGTTACAAGCCCTTTTTTTCTTTAACCACTGGTCTTTCATTTCTAAATTCTGCACTACTGAGAGTTTAATAGTTATGGAGCTACAGTACAGTAGTAATGCTTAATGCAGAGAGAAGGCACTTCATTCTCAAAGACTTTTTCTAAATTGTAATTATACATCTGACACTAATAAAACAACTTACAGGCACTGACATTTAAAGCGTCAGAGTTGTTTATTTCTGAAGAAAAGAAATAACAATGACGATACAGAGAACCTATTATTTGCAGTATATCATAAAACCTATAAGAAACTAACCCTAGAATTGCATTTTAATTATAGCACTGCTATCCTCATTGTGGCTTTTCAGAAATATCCATTTACTTGTGCGCAATTATGCAAGCTAAGGCAATCAATGGCAAAAAGTACCAGTTGTTTTTTTGTTAGGTACTTTAAAAAAAAAAAAAAAGCATGTACTGTGTTTTTTTCATGTATAATGATTACATCGTTTGAGAAAACTGTAAACAATACCAGCACATCTTTGTTTGTTAAAGGTAAACAAGCATAATAATAACCAAAAAATCCTTCAGGTGCTATATCTCATTCTGTGAGGGTGGCTTAGGATATGTTTAAAGTTATCAGATCAAAATACACATTTGGCTTATATTGTTTTATGTTCAATGCAATGAGCAGGAAGGAAGTGACTGGAGCTCTACTCTGCTTGGTTGAAATTGGCATAGTGCAGCCGACACAACGACGGGGAAACCATTTAGACTAGATCAGATATGTTTTCCATGTTACTCATTTTTAATAACCACTTGCGACTTGCAGTCTTTATCTAAAAAATGTCAGTGGAAAATTGAAAACGATTGTATCCACACAGAAATGTCATGGCGCACTTCAGACCACCCAAGTGACCCGCATTTCGTGGGTCAGAACTGCAAATTGTCATTCAAACCTGCAGACCTGCAACAGTCATTGTACAACCAGCAAAATAAAATGTCTATGTAAGATCACTGTTTGGCTGATGTAAAAAACTGAACTTTGTCATTATCAACATAGGATTGTAGGTACACTCCATTCATTGATGGGCTCTTAATTCAAGTTGCAAATCATATAATTTTAAATTAACCAACACTTTTGTTTTCTTTTTCTTTTATTGATTCAAAGTGTCATTTAAATGTAGGTCTGATTAATCCGGAAAGGGGATAACCCCACCCCTCCCCACCCCCTGCTCATCCATAGCAAATAGTCTGGACCAGCATTCCTCCTGATGAAACTTGGGACCCATGTGTTTCTTTCAGCAATGCTTACTTGGGAAACCATGACGTGAATGTAACTCTACACTAGTAGCATTTGAAAATTCCAGTGTAAATTAAGCACCTACACAATCATGTAATGCAATGACACTTACCAACTTCTGAAAACCCTTCAAACTCTCTGGAACGCTATTCCTGAGCCAGCACAAGAGACCACTGCACTTCTGAATTTCATTACCACTGTAATTCCCACTCCCAGCATCTTGTGAGTTTCATAAGCCTGTGATCATGTTCACTGACACATCATTGAGTGGCTTGCTTTGTTTGTTTGACGGTCTTACAGAGTGGCTGGAAACAGCAGCCAAGCAGACAATCACTATATCCCAACCACCTTCTTATAACAATACAACAATATAATGGACTTGCTCAAGGTCTGATATATCACATATACGTGCAGGCCATTAAGAAGTTTAGCCAGAGGGCGTCTGCATAGAGCTGCTTGCAAAGGTCAAGAATCATTTCCATCCAACAGCCCTCGCATTTCCATTCCACCACATCTTCTGCCAGTCGCATATTGATTCTGTAATGTTATGAAACCACACTCAATTTATATCTGTCTCTAATTTTAGCATATATGCTGTACTATACGGTTTGTATTAGGGTACAGTGACAACATAATTATTCAGCCGATTTGTAAAAAAAAAAATCAAATCTGGCTACTCAGGTCAAAACCACACTAGACGGATATCCACTTTTTACAATGTTTTTTATTTTATTTTTATTTTAACCCACTCGTATCATTCTTTTATAAATGTATTGGGGTCACATAATACACCAGTAAAATGATCACACTGCTCAAAGTGGACCTGTTAAAGTTACCAAAATAATTCCATAAATCTCAGATGTTGTGCTCACCCATTCATTAAAACATGTACTGTATTTTTTTTTTATTTTAAAACATGATATATGACACTGTAATTGGTTAAAGAAAGCTCTGTTTGCAAACCATGCCTTCAGCTGGAATTGCTTATTACCTGAAGGGTGTGCCCACACCTTCAATGGATTACTTCCTGTCTTTAACCAGCTAGCTGCTTCCCCTGTTGACTGACATGCTTTCAGCCAATAACATAACCCAGAATACACTCTGGTGAAATGACTCAGGAAGTGAAAATGTAATTGCTACCCTGAGAATAAGTAGTAAAATCAAATGAATACCTAGTAGGCTTTTTTTGTCTATCCTACATGTAATACAGAACAAAACAAACCATGTTGATGCATTGTAGGCGTCATGTTGTTGTAGGACAAGTAGATAATAAAATATTATTTTAAATTTAAAATAAATTATTTCAGCATATTTTCTTTCATACCTCTCTCATATTTTTATCCCTGCCGCCTCCAGTAAGTAAGCTCCTCCACCTGTTGTCAATAGAATAAATACTGTGCGCAACTTCAGACCTGTTGCCTCCCACAATCTGTATGCTAATTATAATTTTTTCCGACTGGTATTTTTGTTTCTCATTAGTCAGTAAATAGGCCGTGACACACCCTGGAAATACCAGTCATCTCAATTTTCCTCCTGCAATTCTGGTCAAATTACCGCCATTTAGGAAATGAGGCCCTACGTGTCTCTAATTACTATGTATTTACATAGTAGTTACTTAGTAAATTCATGCGTGCATACGTATAATTACAATGTTATTATACAGTTACAATGTACTTCATCTTTTTGCACTATATAACCCTGACCCTAACCCTATCCCTATCCCTAACCCTAACCTTAACTCTTTTTTGATACAATTGTGTACTTACATATATCGTACAGAAAGATTTACACACCAAGTACATTGTAACTATGCATAATAACATTGACACCACACTGTTCACCTATCATTTCGGTTTCACTAATCAAATCATAATGACCTTTAAAAAGTAAGCAGTGGACTGCACCGCTATCGCCTTAAAAGGAGTCTCAAACATGTCTTCTCTGCAAGTACAGCTGGTACACCAGTGTAACTATTAACCTGTCCCCCTGCAACACTGCCTCCTGTGGCCTGTCTAAGGCCATTTGGAGTCCGCAGGGGTGCTTTCAACTTCTGCATTTTAAATATTTCTGACCCGTACCAAGCAGCTCTTCAATTATACATTATATACATTAGCGCTATTTAAATGCCCTAAAATACTTCAAAGCCGTTTATCTCAACGTCAAATCCTTCAAGTTCTCTTTGGCCCTTATTTTGTAAGGCAAGCAACAGTGTCCGGCATCAGTCAAAGCGAACAATTGGACAAAACGAATTAGCATGCACTCCTTGTTTATGTCAATTATCCCAGCCAGAGTGGAATACAGCTGTAACTCGTTCACCTCCCACAATTGCTCTTGGCAGACTAAACGCAGCGATTTGTGACCTATTAGGTCAGAAATTGATTAAAGAGTCTAGCTGCTACTTTTAATAACTTGGCAATCCATTGACAGGGTCTGGCAGTTTTGGGGAAAACAAACATCTGGTATCTGTTTGGCAGGAACTGATCCATCATTGGGGGTTGCACACACCACAACCAGACCACAGGGTACCAGAAGAGCAATCTGTCATCTACACAAAGTCTCTTTTTAGCTCCCTCTCTCTGCCTCACTTTCTTATATTCCATCAGTATTGCATGTATAAAGCATTGGATTACAGGTACTGGTTAACTGTTTCATTGGGTGTTAATGTGGACAATGCCAAGTTTCAGCCAACTCTTGGTAAATAATTACTATTTCCACATTTTGGTGTAAATGCATTTGAATAAGTAGCAAAAGATCCAGCCTCACTTCGTCAGGTCACAATGATTTTGGTTGCATCTAAGTACAAATCTCTAAATATTAGACCTGGCCGCACTGAACCCTACCCAGACCTGCAACCCCCCCGCCCCCCGTCACACAGCCGCTCAGTGAATCAGCAGCTGGGCAAGGTAAGGCATTCAAACCAATACCTCTTTCTGTCCATACCAATAGTCTGCAGTGCACATCTGCTCAGTGTTTCTGTGCTGGACCTGCAGCCCTCTTTGTCCAATACATTTAGAGAAGCTGCTATCTATTGAGCCATGAGATGTCTATTAGGGAAGGTTACGAGTGCAGGACACTTATCTTCTGCTTGGCCTCGTAGCTGTATGTTTTCTTGGCTTTGTTCTCTGTTTAGCAGCAGGCAGTGTCCAATGCCAGCTCAGAGCAAGGTTGCCTCAGGTAAGAACTCTGACTAAATAAGGAAGGGGTCTGGATGATGTGCTGTAACTCTTATAACACCATATAGTGCAGTGGCTTTCCCAGTAGGTCATGCAGCAAGGCTATAGGAATGTAACATTAGATAGAGGTCGGATGGTACCTGAAAACTGGGTAAACTAATGTTATTTTAGGTAAGGTAAGATTAGTGCTAGTCAGGGTATTGGTTTCACATAGCTGAGAACTGTACTGGACATCCAATTAATTGATAGTGATTGATGAAAACCATACTAACTAAAAACTTGTAGAACCAAAGTTTTGACATCAAAAAGTTGTGTACCATACTGTGTTAAATCAACATTCAACTGCCCAAATTATTGCCAAAGTGTTCCTGACGGCAGTTTTAAAATACCTAGAGGAACACTGCAAGCATGGCTGCAGCAGTCTTTCAATAAAACTCCAAGTGCGTCTCCAGAGATAGTAGAAATGAAAGTATCAGGTACATGCATACTGAAGGTCTGGCATCACCTTATATTACCCAGATTCTCTCAATAACTTGTGTTAAAGAATGTCCTGTGAAAGTGTTGCCACTGTTAGAGAAGCGGTTCTCTCTAGATATACATACATCTCTATATACAGTACATTCATATATAGATGGATGACTCCAGCTCCTCTGCATTACTGGAGATTTGCACCCTGAGTGGCAGAGTGGTGGTAAAAAGAGTGCTTAAAGGGTACATAAGGACGTTTTTATTTTATTGTGTTACATGATCCCATGTGTTGCTACAACTGTTTACATACGGTGTGAGTATTGTTTTATTTTTAATTTTTTTTACATTTTGACCACAAAACAAAAATGAAAACAATACATACACCCTACTCGTTTGGTGGTTACTAGCTTATTGATCCCAGAAAGTCATCAAGCAGCTTCTTGAAGGATCCCAGGGAGTTGGTTCCAGACTCCCACAATTCTCTGTGTAAAAAAGTGGCTTCTATTTTCTGTTTTGAATGCCCCTTATCTAATCTCCATTTGTGACCCATGGTACTTCTTTCTTTTTTCAGGTCTAAAAAGTCCCTTGGGTCGACATTGTCAATACCTTTTAGAATTTTGAATGCTTGAATCAGATCGCCGCTTGAAGAAGATAGTCTTCTTTGTTCAAGACTGAATAGATTCAGTTATTTTAGCCTGTCTGCATATGACATGCCTTTTAAATAATTAAATAATTCTGGCCGCACTTCTTTGCACTCTTTCTAGAGCAGCAATATCCTTTTTGTAGCGAGGTGACCAAAACTGAACACAATATTCTAGATGAGGTCTTACTAATGCATTGTAAAGTTTTAACATTACTTCCCTTGATTTAAATTCAACACTTTTCATTATATATCCAAGCATTATGTTGGCCTTTTATTATAGCTTCCCCAAGTTTTACTCAGCTAGCGTTTTAGGAAACAAACTTACTTCACTGATCTTCCAGCTTAGGAAGACAAGCTTAAATCCAGCCTAGACATGGTAGAAGTCTGATTGCTAATTAAGCCATAGTGGGACAAAGCTGCACTCCTCTTATCACAGCAAGGCCAATCCCCTAGAACCAGCATGATTCAGCAAGCTGCAGGATTGAGAGAGCTGAAGGAAATTGAACTAGATGAGGCCACTGCCACATGTTTGCAATTCCAGTAATGCACCACCATCTACTGTAAGTATGAGTAGAGATGAATAAAAGAAGAATGATTGTGGATGTTCAATCTCATTTAGAACCCTTGAGTTTGTATTATATTGGTATCTCTAAATGGATAATCAGCAGCATTTCGAATGTACAGTCAAACCTGTATTAAGAGACCACTCAAGAGACATTAATAGTGGCCTCTTAACACAGGTGGTCTCTTAAAAGAGGGCCCATAACTTATGAATTTTCTATTTGTCTCTGACATGCTTTCCTGTAATTATGTATGTCTTACATACACTGTAAAAGCCAGCAGATGTAATATGAACAAAAGGAAGTATGTAATTTAATAACATTCATTTAGATAATGCGTTTACAAAACAAATTATTTTGTTAAAGTAATGAATGCTTGCCTGTCTCAGGTCACACAAAATGTTTTAAATCTTTTGCAAATTTCAATGCCTGTGTCTGCCTTTCTGGTACGTGTTGATTCATTGCATCCTGAAACCAACACCAGCATAAGCAAAATATCTTTTTCAGTTACCGCACACATTGTTTTCATACTCTTATAAGTATGGCTTGAATTTTTCAGTGTTTTATTTGCAGCCATTTTCAAAGGAGCATCATTAGCTTCCTGAGGAAGCTTTTACAATTTCAATGTTTCTAACAGTACCAGCATGGACAGATTGGAAATGCTGATCAGACCCCCGTATTTTTCAACATGCCAAGCAATACCATAGTTCACAAACTGGGAGTAATCACGACTGGAAATGAGAAGCAGCATATTACTGTAATGCTCTGTGTGATAGTCCTATACTACAGTATAGCTCACTGCAGATAACATAACCTGGTGCAGTGTGTGTCCTACACACAATCCACAAATAAAGGCAGACCTTAAAGCCAGTCTCATAAATAACAAATATAAAGTTCAATTTGAAATTTGAAATGCACTGAATCTTACTGGTGTACCAGGAATTATACAGCAAGCACCGAGAGCTCATATTCGGTAGTCTTGAGTGAATACTTTCCTGTACTGCAGCTCATTTTGGAATCTATCTCACCTTCATTCAAATCCAATGACAGAATGATCGGGCAAATCTGTCTCTTCTAAATTACGCTGCATTGCTAAGCAGATGCTGATCTTGATCTAAGGATTCATAGAGTGCTGTGGGTATTTCACTCTCGAGGATTAAGGATAACCCCTTTAAGGTGTCCGTAGGTAATTAGACTATCCTCATCAGTGAAATAACTACAGTACTCTAGGAACATTCAAGGTGTATCCTCTGTTAACCCCACTCATAATCCGATACACAATGAATTTTCAGTACAGAACTTCTATTTGAAAGATGTATTATTATTATTTATTCATAACACATCTTTAGACTTAAGTGTCGCCACTATTTTAAAGGTTTTCAGTGAGGGTGAGCCTGAAGCCGAACCCCAAACCATACCAAGCTTTTTCAGTTTTGGGTTTAGTGATGAAAGAGGTCAGGCTTCTTTCTGCCAGTACCAACGGAGATAAACGTATTGTATATGTTCAATATTACATGCAGGAGGGTAGAATAAGGCATTGGATGTTTATATAAAATTGTGTGCCGGGGGTGGGGGGAATCTCAAAAATGATTTACTGAGTTTGTGGAGTTTCATTGTGTTGAAATGTGCTTGGTGACCCTTCAAAGTGATCCTCAATGAGAATTCAGACTTGGCACATGTTGGTCTCCTGGAATTAGCATCCTATACAAAAAAGAATGATGGCTGAGCATTTTGTAAAGAATCCCCTGCCGTTATTAGTTGTGTGAATGCAGCAGGTTTTGAATGCCAATAGCCTGTTATGTGAGTTCCAATGAAAATGCAACAGTGGCACTACAATGGCACTGGTTCTGTAGTAAGATGCAATGGTAGCTCAAGGGCAAATACTGTGATATGTGGCTGCCATTTTCCTGTTTTGACATATTGTAAGGGATCTCCTCGTACTGGCTGATGGGTTAATAATACTGATATCATCATAGCTTGCCTTTCAACTATGGAGCTTGCACCTATGATTCACATCCAGCCATTGCCATTCCATTCAATTCAATGGGCTGAGGATGCCAGTTCATTGGAGTGGTGTTCTATGGGAAAGAATCCTGACCCCTGTGGTTGAAACAGGTAATTGAATGTCAGTGTTCTTTGTATTATTGTAGCTGTAGAATGTATACTGGCTTGCAAGACACGTGATTCTAAAGTCACTCTGGATACTTAGGAATGGTGAGACATTTTAAAATGTCTAGCCTGTGACTAGCAACTGAATGAGGTATCCTTCTTGTCTCCAACAATCTGTCATTTTATCCCACAGAAATATATTGCAGTTTGTCTGTGTTTACTAAGCTGAATTGCCTGGTTTAGATGTAAAAGCTACTGCAGCTCGGATTAAATTTAAACTGCTTCACTGCTGTTGTGACAGGCTGGCTCGCAGTGGTGATGTCACGGACCAGGAAGTACAGAAACCAAAACAATGGATGGGCGGGTGAAGCTGAGTGCAACGGCACTCAGCGTATTTATTAATAAACAAAACAAAATAAAAGATTTAAGCAAACAACAAAACAAAAAGGTGCGTTGGCCAAACAAATAAACAGCAACAAGTATATTAAATATAGCAATTGTTTTGCTCGGCTCTCCGTGTTCTCCGTACTTTCCTCTGTACACTCCACCCCGCAGCACTGCAGCTGCAGGTTCTTATACTCTGGCGAGGGGTTAACTAGTTGTTAATTATCTTATTACCCTCGGCCAGAGTCTCTGCAGCGTTGGTAAGGATGCATGACTGTCAGCTAGTTAAATAATCAGTAGCTGATCAGTCATGCATCCTCACAGATTTTTAAATATAAATATAAAAAACAATAACAAAAGACGCGGCGCTTTTATCCGCGCCGCAAACAAATACAAATAATAATAAATAGGGGCGGGACACTCCGCCACACATGGTCTAAATCTTTCTGTCTTCTTTTCTTTTTCGGTTATTTTGTTAGCAGTTTATTTACGTACCAAGACCTGTCAGAAGGCTGTATCTCACTGATATCAGGGTCTACTCTATATAATCAGTGTTGAGATATCTAGCACTGAATAGTTTGATTTTTTTATCTCATTTTGGAATCTAGCATTTGTTTAAATCCTCTGACAGAATCGCCAAGTGAATCGTATTGATCTGAGGAAAGTAATTTTCAGAGTTCAGTTTAATTAGCCATAAACAACCCAATATATACTGTATCACTGTATAAAATGTACAACGATGCTTCATTATATATACCGATACCATAGTGATACTAGTAGCTCTACTATGGAAGCAGTATTGGTTTCTCTACACCAAACCAATGACCATATTGTCAAAGCATTTCCTCCATTATTTAATTAACTCCTATTTTTTGAAAGGAGAAAATCACATTAATCTGACAAAATCACATTCATGTTACAAAATGAAAAACAAAAAACAAACACCTTGAGAGGGTTTAAGAGAACTTGAAATATAGAATTGAGTTGTTTGGTTCTAGTTTGGTAAACGTAACCGGCGTTTCACCTTTTTCTAAAAACAGGAGTTAATAAAAGAATACAAAAAGCATTGAACATATGGCTCAAAGTGTCTTTTAAAATACACAGAATCAACGGTAAACAGAATACATTGAAAAAAAAAAATAACAAATGACAGAAAGTGTTTAGTGCTGTACTGTAATTTCATGTCGGAGATCAGATGGGGATTCATGAGAAATCACAAGCTTCTCTCTTGTTTTATTTAGTTCTCCATCACATCCCTTTGATGACATTATAAACCGTTATAATACACTCAGAGCTATATATTATCCTGTCTCTCAGAGTGAAAGACAAGTAATGACACTTGTACAACTCAGACCCTTTACCTACTACATGTCTTGATAACCCTGAATTTCATCTCATCTTTAAATACATGCAAAGGGTTTTAATGATCAAGCTATCTCAGCCATCTGCAGTGGTACCCCAACATGCTATCCACTCTAAGAGATGCGCAATGGTTATGAGTGGAGCTTTTATTGCCCTTTTGTTCCACTCACTGTCCTTGCTCACTAAACATCTTGGTATCCATCTTTAATAATATGCTAAATATGTAAGTTAAAAATCATCATTTTACCCCAGAACATGTTTCTGAAATGGTGCTGCCAGGACTGGCACACAATTCAATGAGGTCTCATTCTTGGCAGAACCCTAACCCCACCTACCCTCAGCCATTCCGTTTAAAAGCTGGTGACACCACTTTGACCACTTCTATACACTGCCATCCAACAAGTAATGCAACAGTTAAATACATGCAAAATGTCTTGTCATTTTATCCCACTCAGATTCCGTCACACCTGAATACAAGTGCAGGAGTAACCAAAACTAGTATTCATTGTTTCGGAATACAGATAGGTGACAAGATACCATGATTTAAAAACCCCAATCCACTATATATTTGAGGTGTGATATGTGTATTATATATTTGAGGTGTGATATTTGTAATATATATTTGAGGTGTGATATTTTATTATATATTTGGGGTGTGATATTTTTATTATATATTTGAGGTGTGGTATTTTATTATATATTTGGGGTGTGATATTTTTATTATATATTTGAGGTGTGATATTCTTATTATATATTTGAGGTGTGATATTTTTATTATATATTTGGAGTGTGATATGTGTATTATATATTTGGAGTGTGATATGTGTATTATATATTTGGGGTGTGATATTTTTATTATATATTTGGGGTGTGATATTTTATTTTGTTTTACTTTATATATATATATATATATATATATATATATATATATATATATATATATATATATATATATATATATATATGGCCATTTGTTTTCATTTTTTTTAATTTTGTTGAAATGGTTTTAAAAAAATGAAAAAACAGCAAATAATGAATTCCACGGTTTTCTGGGTAACTATCGGGGTTGTTATCGAGGCATAGGAGGGTAAAATAAAGGTTATTCATAGAGTAAGTATTTTCATAAACGTGTGTGGTTCACAATTTAGGTGAAAGTCGTTGAGGCCTTGAGTATATAGTAAAATAGCTAGACAGTTCTCAGCACCACTACATATGGGATCTTCTGACTTTTAAACACTCAACCATACCTGCTGATAACACGCCCTATCGATATTTCATGTGATATGTCAAAGCTGCTCATTTCAGTAGGCTAGGCAGAAAGCCTTGCATGTGTTGAATAATGCTGAGAATAAGAGATTAGATTACTGGATCGCTACATCAGATAGATCCTGTCCATTAAAATAAATCTGAGTGCCATTATAATCCCTGTGCATTACCCCAAATAAACCTTAGGAGAATTATTAGCAGTCCACAGCATTACCAGCAATGGCAACACAATGGATTGGGGTCAGATAATGTACAGCACAGTACAACTCACATCAATTCTACCATAGGCACAAACTGAAAATCAATTTTACTCTGGATTTTCTCCCCAATTACGTTCCCTTACTGCAGCAATTCCCCACAACAGCTCAGAAGAACTGAAGGCCAATTACCTATTTACACCCAAGAACTCAAGAGCGGATGTCAGCAAGCTACTGGCCTCTGAAGGACAGCCCAACAGGTGTCTGCTTGAGCTCAACAGGTCCTTGGTCGGTAGGGTCAGCTGTTGTGTGATGTTCCTCCCTAACCTGCGGGAGCACCAGATCCATTGCAACGGTCCCTGTGGAATCCTCAGCGAAGACCGATGACTTCACACAGCCAGGACATGAACCTGCACTCCCCTGACTGTATGTCTCACCCTGCACAACACACAGCCAGGACATGAACCTGCACTCCCCTGACTGTATGTCTCACCCTGCACAACACACAGCCAGGACATGAACCTGCACTCCCCTGACTGTATGTCTCACCCTGCACAACACACAGCCAGGACATGAACCTGCACTCCCCTGTCTGTAAGAATCACGCTGCACACCACACAGCCAGGACATGAACCTGCACTCCCCTGACTGTAAGAATCATCCTGCACAATACACAAATACTGTGTATTTACCAGGGTAGCCACCCTGCATACAACTTGTTTAAAATAAATCATTACAGTCATTTTGGCAAACATTTTACTTTCTTATAGTTGTGGTGGATCTTTATACCATATATTCAAATCAATAAAAAATTACAAAAAGAAATACTCATTAGTACAGATGTGTTAGTTGTCATGGAAGAGTCCATCTGAAAGATTTCAGATGGCGATTATAAGATCTGCCACTGATTAGATCAACTGAATATACTATTTTGGTTCATTTTATTGTAATACCATTGCGATGTCAAACCAGCAGCCTCATAGCAGCCTTATTATCCCCCGCAGGAGATGAAATCCCCAGCAACAGGGGTATTGTGGAGGCTTAACATTTCTATGTGGAAAACCGCTTACCCGTTTGTGATGACACCTGGCATTGCTGGTATTCAGTCATTGAGAGTATCTGATGGGGGATGCAGGAAGGACTCTCTATGTCTGTGCATTCGCAGTCTGTATGTCCCAGTTACATTTTTTTTGTGATCAAATTTGTATTGTGTTTTTATGCAGCACAAAAACAACACCACTACATACAATAATGCACACATTCCTCTCCCCAGGCGGCCCCCCGCATCCCTCCCCGGACACCATGAGAGTAATTTGACAGTAACAGGGATACAGCGACCCCCGACAAGCCCCACATTTCCTAACTATCCCGATGACAATTAGACAGCCGTCAATAGCTATCTCAGCCGTTGCTCCACTACAAGTCTCCAAGGTGGCAGTTTTTGCCATATTAATCCTGGCAGTCGATAGTTCTAGCATAACTATATCATTAAAATATGACAACCACTGCCGTACAGGAGGTCTGTGGGGAGTCAGCGCTGTACTATTACTTTCTTTGCTGCTGTCAGTCCAGCAAAGCAAATGTTCAGCTGGTGCTCAAGTATTTGAAGTCTGGAGTCATCATTAAGTAGCAGTATCACTGGATCTAATGGCAAGTCTCTCCCAGTTATGTTGGACAGTATAGATGTCACTTGGCCCAAAAAGAACTAACCTCTGGACATGCCCAGAGCATGTGCATTCAGGTGCCAGGTGTTTTAAGAGAGCAGAGGTTACAAAGTGGGTCTGAGGGGATTCCCACACGGCATCTGTTAAGAGGCGTCCAGTATGTCCTGTGGCACACTTTGAAATTAATTAGCTGATGATTAGGATTTTTTGACGCATAAAATATATTGTCCCAGATCGCATTCCAATCAACAGGCCCATCCTCTGAGGTTAGATATGATTCCCATATTTTGATAATAGACAGCGGCTTATATGAAGCTTTTAGCTGATGTGAGTATATCGCAGAGACCAGCCCCCTAGAGGCAGTTCCTGAGACCCAGTCTATTATAGGATGCGCTTTAAATTCTGACAACCAGGGAACCCTATGAGAAAAAAGATGATCCTGGTAAATTGATGGAGGTCAAATCCTGGAAACTACTAAGCCCGTCCTTATCGTATATGTCACTAAGGGCCCTATTCATAAAAGTACTTGCCGGCTGCCGTAATAAAACGAATTTCATTTAAAACTAACGAAAGTTAATGGTTGTTATTTTGAAAGTTAAAGGTTGTTATTTTTGTTCATAGTGTAGTAGCAGCAGTGTGGAGTAGTGGTTAGGACTCTGGGCTCTTGACCGGAGGGTCGTGGGTTCAATCCCAGGTGGGGAACACTGCTGCTGTACCCTTGAGCAAGGTACTTTACCTAGATTGCGCCAATACAAAAATAAAAAAAACTGTTTAAATGGTTAATTGTATGTAAAAAATAATGTGATATCTTGTAACGATTGTAAGTCTCCCTGGATAAGGGCATCTGCTAAGAAATAAATAATAATATATGAATAAACCTCTAAGTGTGTTAAGTAAACAATAAGACACGACAGGGTGTTGGTTGTGCTAGAATAACTGCATGCCCAGCAGCGTAGTAAGGCACAAGGCTTATTGCACTTATAAAATGGGTTACTAGTTTTTAGAAATAAAGATAGACACATTTTTATTTAAAAATTAATATTATTAATTTCTTAGCAGACACCCTTATCCAGGGTGACTTACAATTGTTACAAGATATCACATTATCCATTATTTCACATTATACAGATATCATATTATTATTTTAAAGTACCTTGCTCACGGGTACAGCAGCAGTGTCCCCCACCTGGGACTGAACCCATGACTCTCCGGTCAAGAGTCCAGAGCCCTAACCACTACTCCACACTGCTGCTGAATTACTGAATTATTAGAGTACAACCAATGGGTAAAAAAGTCCCAGCAAGTCCCAGCATCTAAGACTACAAACAAACTTTTTACAAACTGCTGCTCCACACTGCTGGTTTATTTTTTCCTAAATATATTACTACGCTAGGAAAAATAGTTCCAATAAATGTAATAGTTCCAATGAATTTAATAGATAAACAAATTATTTTTAATAATAAATTAAATACATTCAAATAAATGAAATAAATTATCAGAGTATTTTCAGTATTTGTCTCATGAAGTTGACTCTACCAGGGAATGTATAGTTTTCTAAATTAAATGGCTGGTTACACAGTTGGACAGATTGTGCAGTAGGTGGCACTGTTTGGTGAGTAGGGGAGTTTGTTTCTGCCTTTTGATTACGAATTGACGATGGTACTCCAGAGAGGATGTAACTCCAGGACTTCCTGTCTATCTCAGCTGGTGCCCAATAGCTTCTTAAACCACCTTATAAGATGGGTTGGGAGAGATCTGCGTCCTGAGTACCAATGGCTTAAGTTTGTTTAAGTCTGTTTGGGATACAGCAGAGTGTTGTTGTGACTTGTCTTTTTGTTGTCGCGTGTAAGTTTTCAGGACAGAAATGAAGACACTGTTTGCTGTTTTAAAGTGGGTATCTGAAATTATGATTATAGATCGTCCCACTGTGGGAGAATTTAAAAAACGATTCAAGTCAGCTCGCAAGCTTGTGTAGCTGCTAACTGAATACTGTGTGCCAGCTGATGTTATCACTGCAGCAAATAAACTTCTTAAAACTGTGTTTATTTCAGTCTTAGATGAGGAGGCTGTGTGGTCCAGTGGTTAAAGAAAAGGGCTTGTAACCAGGAGGTACCCGGTTGAAATCCCCCCTCAGCCACTGACTCATTGTGTGACCCTGAGCAAGTCACTTAACCTCCTTGTGCTCCGTCTTTCAGGTGAGACTATGCAGCTGATGCATAGTTCATACACCCTAGTCTCTGTAAGTCACCTTGGATAAAGGCGTCTGCTAAATAAACAAATAATAATAGATGAACTTTTTATAAAATTATTACTGTCGGTTCCATTATGAACTGTTACGGTCTAAATCCTCCAGCAATGTGTGGACACTGGAGTCACCAAACAAGTTAAAATTTACATGGAGGAAGTCTGACATTGTATTATTATTTTGCTTTTTATTGGGGAAAAATGGCAGCCAATTAAAAAAGAAAATTTAAACGTTCAAAACGCATGTCGCAATAATATCTGTTTTTAAAAAGTATTAGACGCTGGGACTTTCAGCCAATCAGGACCGTATCAGCCAATCAGGACACAGATATTTCCCAAACCATTTTATAATGCCTTTTTTAGACCATGGTTCGAAAACAAAGGGTCTTTATTATGCCAGATAGGTGAGTGTTGGTGCCATTTAATTTTTTGCCCCATATGCTTTTCTACCGCCCTCCAGTTTGCTATTGTATCTGCAATGATAGGACCAAAGTGTAGTGCACATTTTTTTCTTTGTGAGACAGGGACAGGGTTAATGTTTCTGCCAGCAACCACAGGTGTGGCCACTCTCCAGTTAGTGCAGATTGGTGCTAATTGGGGAGTGGTCACCTGCATAAAAGCAGGCAGAAAGCTTATGGTTTGGAGAGAGGAGTTTGGTGAGGGAATCTGTGTTAAAATACTAGATGTTTGTTCACTGCAGGCGAATGCCCAGCCTGACATTTTGGTGGTGTTTTGTTAAACCTTTATTTTGGCCTGTGTGCCTTTTTGTTTGTATTTTTGTGTTATTAAAAGTGTGCTTTAGTGCTTAAACTGCAGCTTTCCTTGCCTTTGAATCTCTGCCTTGCTGCTACCCTGCAACAGAGACCTTCCCAGCTACATTTGTACATGTATCTTGAGAACACAAGAAGTTATTCCACACACTGTATTAATTTTATCTCATTTGTTTATCTAATTACATGTATGTCTTAAATATCTCTTATCCAGTTTTCATGTAACTATTCATTGACATTTCTGGTTCCTTACAATGCCACTGCACACATTCCACTCAAATCCAGGGCCCTGAAAGAGAGGCTGTCCCATGGTATTGAAAGGGTTAACATAAATCTGGAAATATGTCAATCAACCCAGCAATATATATATATATATATATATATATATATATATATATATATATATATATATATATATATATATATATATATACAGTACTGTGCAAAAGTTTTACGCAGGTGTGAAAAAATGCTGTAAAGTAAGAATGCTTTCAAAATAGACATGTTAATAGATTATATTTATCAATTAACAAAATGCAAAGTGAGTGAACAGAAGAAAAATCTAAATCAAATCCATATTTGGTGTGACCACCCTTTGCCTTCAAAACAGCATCAAGCATCAATTCTTCTAGGTACACTTGCACACAGTTTTTGAAGGAACTCGGCAGGTAGGTTGGCCCAAACATCTTGGAGAACTAACTACAGTTCTTCTGTGGATTTAGGCAGCCTCAGTTGCTTCTCTCTTCATGTAATCCCAGACAGACTCGATGATGTTGAGATCAGGGCTCTGTGGGGCCATACCATCACTTCCAGGACTCCTTGTTCTTCTTTACGCTGAAGATAGTTCTTAATGACTTTCGCTGTATGTTTGGGGTCGTTGTCATGCTGCAGAATAAATTTGGGGCCAATCAGATGCCTCCCTGATGGTACTGCATGATGGATAAGTATCTGCCTGTACTTCTCAGTATTGAGGAGACCATTAATTCTGACCAAATCCCCAACTCCATTTGCAGAAATGCAGCCCCAAACTTGCAAGGAACCTCCACCATGCTTCACTGTTGCCTGCAGACACTCATTCGTGTAAGCTCTCCAGCCCTTTGGCGAACAAACTGCCTTCTGCTACAGCCAAATATTTCAAATTTTGACTCATCAGTCCAGAGCACCTGCTGCCATTTTTCTGCACCCCAGTTCCTGTGTTTTCGTGCATAGTTGAGTCGCTTGGCCTTATTTCCACGTCGGAGGTATGGCTTTTTGGCCGCAAGTCTTCCATGAAGGCCACTTCTGACCAGACTTCTCCGGACAGTAGATGGGTGTACCAGGGTCCCACTGTTTCTGCCAGTTCTGCCGACCACTGCGCCTACGGTCCTCAACGTTGCCCGTTTCTTTGTGCTTCTTCAAAAGAGCTTGGACAGCACATCTGGAAACCCCTGTCTGCCTTGAAATTTCTGGCTGGGAGAAACCTTGCTGATGCAGTATAACTGCCTTGTGTCTTGTTGCTGTGCTCAGTCTTGCCATGGTGTATGACTTTTGACAGTAAACTGTCTTCAGCAACCTCACCTTGTTAGCTGAGTTTGGCTGTTCCTCACCCAGTTTTATTCCACCTACACAACTGTTTCTGTTTCAGTTAATGATTGTGTTTCAACCTACATATTGAATTGATGATCATTAGCACCTGTTTGGTATAATTGTTTAATCATACACCTGACTATATGCCTACAAAATCCCTGACTTTGTGCAAGTGTACCTAGAAGAATTGATGCTGTTTTGAAGGCAAAGGGTTGTCACACCAAATATGGATTTGATTTAGATTTTTCTTCTGTTCACTCACTTTGCATTTAGTTAATTGATAAATATAATCTATTAACATGTCTATTTTTGAAAGCATTCTTACTTTACAGCATTTTTTCACACCTGCCTAAAACTTTTGCACAGTACTGTATATATATATATATATATATATATATATATATATATATATATATATATATATATATATATATATATATATATATATATATATATATCCCTTTACAGCATAGCTGCCCTGCCGTAGTTGTAATACTTTTCTTTTTTAGCCATTTCAGCGTATAATTACGAGATTAGGATGTGCTATAGTGGTGTGGGTTTGCATCTCAAACAGTGTAGTTTCTGCTGAAAGCAGCCGAAAATCTGCAGCTGAGATTGACTTCATCAGGCTTGGATCAATGTGATCCAGTCACACCGTACCTGGGCCCAAAACAGCCTCTAATCCACCAAGCTTTGCTGTCCAAGCACAGACTTGGAGAGTAATTAACTTGCCCCCTGAAGTGAGAGTGGGAGAAGAATGGTAAAAGGCACTGTAATGTTGAACTATGTGGACTTGTGTTCAAATACTGTTGTTTAAATGCATCAAAAGCAAAAGTGTTAGCATATTCACCATTGTTAATCGTTTCATTCTGCAATTTTCATATCCGTTTGTTTTACAGGGACACTTCTCTTTTTTACAGACGTATTGCCCATGCATTGTATAGACAAACTGAATTGATGTGAAAGGGTCTATAAGCACCCCTATAGACGAGCCTGGCTCTGTGGCATAGTGGTGCACATGCTTGCTGGTTTATGCCCAGCCTCTGCCCTGTTACACTGGTGCGGTGACTCGGATCTCATTGGCTGCAGCTGACTGGTGAGGTAAAGGGGTAAGAGTTTAACATGCAGTGTTGCCTGGCTCAGTTATACCCCCATATATCCCCACAAATGAATACTCCCAAACACATTCCGTTAAGTAATGTTAATGCCAAGTTTCATCACAATTTAAAAAGCATTTTTTCTGATAAATGACAGACAAATGCACAGACAGACAGACACGCCAACATATCCCCAGGCACAGTCAATGCCCCCAGTTCTGTAAAGATCAGGGCTGGCTGGTTGTCCTCCATACAGACCTATTATACGTTCTGCAAAAGAAATACAAAAAAATACAACTCTATTCCAGTCTGAACAAAACAACTGGTAGACACAAGAACAGTTATGTAACATGTACCTTGCAACAACAAAAAAACCAAACAAAACACAAAACTATACTTACCATAATGGAGATTGTGCTTATTATCCAAAGACTAACAGAAGATAAAACAGCAACAAACAGATGGAGAACAGTTGGCATGGCATTTGAGGAAGGCACACAGATGCCACGGTGAAATGAATGTTGACAAAAGCCAGTCAGCCACATCTCCGTATTACAGTGAACACTCTGCAGCCTGCTGGCTGTTTACATGCTCACTATGGAGAGCAGCACATTATTGAGCGTGTAATTAAAAACTGTGCCAGACGGGAAAACACCATTCCTAAAGTAATGGGGTATGGTTCCAAACACAAACAGCATTCAGACTTTCAATTAAAATAAAAGAGATCAATGTTTCAGAAGTTGATTTTGTTTTTGTTTCATTGTTCATTTTCTGGTGGAGTTCGTTCACAGTTCACACCCCTGCCTGGGCCTCACTCAAACAGGTATATAAAGCCTAGCTTAATTGGCCATTAACACTTTGCATGAAGTGTCTCTAATTACTGTGTATTTTCATAGTAGTTACTAAATAAATACATGTCGACCTACCCATAATGACAATGTTATTATGTATAGTTACAACATACTTAACGTTTAAATCGTTTTGCACGATATACTGTATGTACAGCTATTTTTTGGATCACCTACAATTTTAGGATTGAGACACAATAAAAAAAATACATGAACATCATCTTGGTCTTTTATTTAACATCATGTAATCAAAGAAACTACAAAATTATATTGTAAAAGCAAAGACTTTATGAAGCAAAATTAGTTAATTTTACAGGGTGATGCAAAACTTTTGGCGATAGCTATAAGTACACAATTGTATCAGAAATGGGTTAGGGTTAGGTTTAGAATTAGGGTTAGTGGGGTTAGGTTCAGAATTAGGGTTAGTGTGGTTAGGTTCAGAATTAGGGTTAGTGGGGTTAGGGTTAGGTTTAGAATTAGGGTTAGTGGGGTTAGGGTTAGGTTTAGAATTCGAGTTAGTGGGGTTAGGGTTAGATTTAGAATTAGGGTTAGTGTGGTTAGGTTCAGAATTAGGGTTAGTGGGGTTAGGGTTAGGTTTAGAATTAGGGTTAGTGGGGTTAGGGTTAGGTTTAGAATTAGGGTTAGTGGGGTTAGGGTTAGGTTTAGAATTTGAGTTAGTGGGGTTAGGGTTAGGTTTAGAATTAGGGTTAGTGGGGTTAGGGTTAGGTTTAGAATTCGAGTTAGTGGGGTTAGGGTTAGATTTAGAATTAGGGTTAGTGGGGTTAGGGTTAGGTTCAGAATTAGGGTTAGTGGGTTTAGGGTTAACCACCGTATTGCACCATCCCTCATGCTGTTTCTCCTACGTATTTGATGCACTTTGCTGAATTGTTAATTTTCTCTAAATCCTAACTCCAGTTTATCAGTAATTGGTATTCTCAGGCAATCACTCTAATCTGTAAACTATATTTGTACATTGTAACGCAAGTGACAATCCACCAGACATGTTCATAATCTCATTGCCTTCTCATTGCATTGTCTTTGAAATACCTGCATATCACAAACTGAACTTCAGACACAAGCAAAGAATCAAAAGATCTTGAAAAGAAGACAAGGGAGGTGGCAGCGATAACATTGCTTGTGCTAAACAGAGAACATTGATTTTTAAATCTTAGTTAGTACTGCTTTAATATATTCTTTTTTGCTTCAAGTCTGTACACTGGAAACTCAATATTGTACTGGGGAGGAGATTTTAAATAAAGAAATCAATATATAAAGTTGAGGAAACAATGGCTCTGGGCTTTGGAGTCTACAGAAATAGTGTCTTTGGTTTTACAGACTGCTGAAATCCTGAAGTCTTACTGTACTGAGACACACTCCCTCAGGCAAGTAATACAATCAATAGAGAGCAGGGAATAGGGATTGCAGATCAAACTGCTTACAGCAAGACTGATCTGCAGGAGTACGACCACTGCCATATGTAGTGGGATTTTGAGAGTGCTAACCAACTCATCTCCCTTTGTTCTTTTGCTTGTATTTGTACACTGCAGTTTGGAATGTGCAGATGGTAGCTAATCACTCATACTCGGATATATGACACTCAGATACACGTCAGTTGCGTTTTAGCGGCCTTCTATTAAGAATAAAATCAATCCCCATTATATATACTGTATGTAACAAA
>CM060274.1:5463346-5483520 GCA_030684275.1 Acipenser oxyrinchus oxyrinchus | reverse complement strand
TGCTTGGGTAATGTAAAAACTGAAGTTTGTCATTATCAACATAGGATTGTATCTACACATCTACATTCATTGCTGGGTTCTGAAATTCAATTTGAAGCTACTTGCTCTTTGTATAAATGCACACACTTTCATTTTACGCACATCAGAATAAAAAGAGTGTGTATATATTTTCCAATTTGCTGTCTCTGTCAGTACCGGCCCTGTATTTACTCAGTAATCCTAGAGTGTCTGGTAAAGCCCTGTGTAAGTGAAATATCACAGAGTGTGGGTTTGTTGTTGTTGTGTTGTTTTTTGGGGGTGTTTTGATCTTTTCACAATATGCAGAGGAGGTTATATTTCTGGAGTGCTGTTTTGTTCTGCCATGGTGCACTGCAATGAAAGCCTTGTCATTTGCAGAGTAATGTATTAGGACTAGCGGAGACTCCCTAGGCTGTTTGAGTTCCATACTGATTTCCAGAGATGCTGCGTTTGGCTGCGTTTCAATTGTTGTCTTGGTTTTTTTTTTAGCACAGTCTCATTTAATTCAGTCTGTTCGGCGAGCTGTGGTGTGTGCACTTGTGTGTGTGTAGAGCTCAATTTGAAATCAATTGCAGTTTAGGCCAAGGTGCAGATACCCCTGCAGGTTTGTAGTGCTCAGAGAAAGCTTGCAAGGGAAAGAGAAAGATTGGCAAATACTGCAAGCAAGTAGAGGAATACAACCTTCAGACAGATAGACATTCCTGTTGAGAACAAGCATACATGTATTGTGCCTCTATATGAAGTCTTGAATTCCTAATGCTTTAACTCTTAGCCTATTTAAGTATAGCTGTGTTGCACTTCCGTAGGCTACACATCAGCATGTATTTGGAAAGTAACATGATATCTGGTACTACCTTAAGTTAAAGAAAGTTCTCAGTTTCTATGTCGTATTCTCAGGAAATGTGTTAAACTTGCACTGGTTATTTCACCTTAGTAGTGTCTTCTGGGTCATGTAAAGTTGAAGGAACACAAAGCCACGTTGTAGCTTGGAACTTGATTTCAGGAAACTAGGTTTCAGGCCACTGCATGGCACACCAAGGGAGACAGGGCTTGATAAAGCTGCCTGGGTAACACTTTATATTGAGGTGATGCTTATTAATGTTTTATAAATATATAATAGATACTTAATGGCTATGGCTATTGCGTGGTTATAAACCATCTATAATGCTTTATTAACACTATATAAATAAATAACATATATTATATTTATAAAACATATATAAAACATTAATAAGCAGTACCTTAATATAAAGTGTTACCGCTGTTTCAAATACATATACATATATATATATATATATATATATATATATATATATATATATATATATATATATATATATATATATATATATTGTGAGAAGATGTAGTCCTGGGAGAGCAAAGGACTACATCTCCCAGAATGTCACAGGCTGATGAAAAGCTGTCATTTGTTTAATTGTTTAATTTAATTTGTTAATTGTTTTATTGTTAATTATCCCCTACACCTGGTTAGTAATTGTAAATTAGGACCAGGTGCAGGGTATATAGGAGGTGCAGTCAGTCTGCACAGGGCTGCTGTATGTAGAAGGAGACAGGTAGTGTGTTCTGTGTCCAAGCAGGGTGCGGTTATATTACAATATATATATATATATATATATTACTTGTCAAGACACACATGCATCAACATATGAAATTAACTGAATAAGTAAAAGTAAAACAGTAGGCAAGTGCATGTTAAACTATAATAATAAAGTAACAGGCAAACTAACGTTAATAAAACGAAAGCAACAACACGGTCAAAAACCTTAAATCGCCATGTACTATGAAATTAGCTGGCGGGCGTGTTTCGGGCTATCACAATGGCAGAGACAAAAATAATGGGCATTGCTTAGGGTTAACTTAACGATAATTAACACCAAATTGCTCTGTGACAGATTCAGGTTTTTTTCAAGAGCTCGAACAATTTCCAACTTTGTGTAGCAAGAGAAACAGCTGCGCATTTTCCTGTTTGTTTACATGGCATTTTGTAGTGATGAGAATACAAAACGAGTCAATGATATGATGGCAGTTCTGGAAAGATTTAATAAACCAATCAGTATGCCTCAAGACGCTCTCGTAATGACAAGTCGCTTTTGAAAAGACTGAATAAACCATTTTAATTTAAGTTTCATGATGATGAGCTATCAGGTTACTACAAAACAGTACTGTATCCATTGTGAACCAATCACTATCGGTGCCAAGAAGGTGTCCTTTTAAGCGAAGTTCCTGTTCCTTTAGCCGGAGCATTTACAATGGGGGAAAAAATCAGTTACACCACAAGGGTGTTCCCTTAGACAAAGTGTTCTCTTAGGAGGTATTCTTGAATTAGTTTGTCAGCTACAGTTACTTTAAGGTAAAACAGCATTAATCTCATATTTTTATGAAATTATAGAAGATGATTTTTTTAGACTGTAGGACCCTGAGATGCTTGTACAAGAAAGACACTATGTAAAGTAAATTGGTACCGTATGGTTGAAATGCCCCTTGCCTCTACTCCTCCCCTAGGCTCTGTTTCCCTGGCACCAAAGAATGCTTCAGATCGCAACCTATTATCAGCCCGGCCCCAGCACCTGTCTCATTAGACCTGGCAAATTCTTCAGCTTCCCAGGGGCAGGATTTTAATAAGAGGGGAAAGGTAATAAGAATTAGCATTGAGTTTGCAACTGAGCATTCTCAGGCCCTCTTGTGAATATGAAATTAATAAACAGGTGCAACTGGAGTGTGTACATACAGATCTCCCTCCAGCAATTAGCCAGTCTCCTTGAGTCAGGCAGGTGCTTATTTCATTTGTTATGTGCATATTGAAGACTAGGATAATGAGTGTGGAATACAGTATTGGAGCTGAACATTGTTCTGCACACAGTGGTTTGGACAGAACGCTTTGATAAAGGGATCCCTCTCTATTTCACGATGTGACGTGCACATTAAATAACATGAAAGACTGGAAACAGTGAATGAGTGAAGGGCTCTTATACAGGTAAATGCAGGCCTTGAACAATTTCCTGTCAACATGGCTTAACCGTGAATTACCCAACATCGCAATATATCCATAAGTAACCTGTAACCACATTAGAAATTGATCTGTAATATACAAAGGACTGCATAGTTTGGATTTAGGTCAGTTTCAGACAAATGGCAAGGTAGACAGAACCTTTATAATAGTTTACCACAGTATTTTTGCACAGTAATTTTGCAGTTATTCCCCATGCTTTTCCCATGGTTATACGATGCATTTACCATAGTTTACCCTGGTTTGCCATATTTATTAATATACCTTGCTGTTATTTACAATGTTTGCCTGTGCTTTTCAATGCTTTTCTACATTTTATTATAAGTTGCTGTGTTTTTACTGTGGGAAACTTCTATAAGGAAAGATATATCTAACTTTGATGGCTGACATTAGGTGCTTGGTTGGCAGGTGCTTCTGTATATCAGCGACAGTCACAATTGTATCAAAAAAGGGTTAGGGTTAGGGGAGTTAGGGATAGGGTTAAGAGGGTTAGGGTTAGGGTTAGGGTTAGGTTTAAGTTTAGAGTTAGGGTTAATCATGCAAAAATATTTACACATGAAGTACATTGTAGC
The DNA here is from genome assembly GCA_030684275.1 of Acipenser oxyrinchus oxyrinchus. Classification (NCBI taxonomy): domain Eukaryota; kingdom Metazoa; phylum Chordata; class Actinopteri; order Acipenseriformes; family Acipenseridae; genus Acipenser; species Acipenser oxyrinchus. Next base: position 5,479,902 of record CM060274.1, on the reverse strand, counting down.
TATGCATAATAGCATTGCAATTATGTGTCAGTACACATGTATTTACTATGTAACTACTATGTAAATACACAGTAATTAGAGACACTTAATGTAAAGTGTTACCATATTGAATATGGATCAAATCTCATAGCACAGTTACAGTAGAGAGCTATCCAAGCCCCCATTAAAAAGGTTGCCTTTAGTTGTAAACACACCACAACAGAGAACAATCTGCAAAGTGTGGCATATTGTACAGACACTCCATCTAAAAATCTCTAATGATATGTTTTAGGTAAACGTTTAGTTAAACTTTGGTTTTGACTATGAAACTGTTAGGTATATCCCTGGAAATTAACCTAACAATTCAGCTAACAAATGCTGTTTTTCAAAACATAAATTTTCTTAACTGCATCAAATCTGTCAATAATAAAACTAACATTAAAGTTCATCCCAATTGCAACTGTTCTATCAACCGAAAAACCAGGTCTGTCATTGCTGTTGAGACAAGTACGATGTATTGATGCAACAAAAATTGTGTAATTGCGAAATAAATGACCCCGCTTCCACCTCTTGATATGCAAACTGAAGGTTTCTTGGGGATGTTTTGATGTTAATTGTCAGTCTAGTGCAGGATCAACCAGGATTGAGTAATTGATGTAACATTAATTAAATACATTTGGAGAGTATTTATTTTGAAGATTGAAATGCAAGTGTTTCAAGGGCTTTTTAATTAGTTTCTACCCATCACTAATCTCCCAGCAACACACCCCACATCCACATACTGTATCCTTTCAAATTTACGACCAATGTTTTTATTCTTCTCACAAATGTGTCTTAAATTTGAGTGTAGTGATGCGTGTATCAAAATCGACAACAAAAGACATGCCTGAGTACAAACAAGAACGTGACTGACTGCCCGAGAATAGAGGAACAAAAAACTGTTACTGCCCAATCTCGAATCATCCATGACATACAGGCAGCCATTTTCAAACCAGGAGTCTGAGAGATGTTAAGTAATGAAGAGGACCCCCAACTCAGAGGATGAGAGGCTTTGGTTTTTATTTTTAAAGAGATTGTAGTTAACAAAATAATGCAATATATGTTACCTGCTGTGCACTTCTAATCATTGCATAGGACTTACGTGTGCAGCTCTGAAAGCAATTAAAACACATCTGGTACTGCACTGGGTCGATGAAATCTTTCAGATAGGGCTGCACTTCCTTGATCATTTTACCTGGAGGTCCCCATGCCTTCAACCAGACAGGTGCATGTTTCTTAATATGTGTTTCTTTCAAAACTCTGCATTTTAGACCTACGTAGCTAAAGGTTTTTACTCCAAATTATAATGAGCACATTTTCTAAAGAAAAGAACAGCTATTATTAACTTTCCTCTCCCTCCTACACATGCTGTAGTGGAGTGCTGCTTCTCATAGCGGATCAATAAGTATTAGGCGCTGTTGTTTCTTATTAGGGTTAGAATCGGTCATGATCTATGAGAATTTGGGCCATTGTCAAATACTTTTGTATAATCAAGAGTACGTGAATAAAAATATTAGAAAAAATCACGATTATGTTAAAGATATCGATGTGATATACAGCAGTGAGCACATTTATTAGAACACCCTGTTGTTTCTGTTGTGATTTGTTGTGCATACGAAATCAAACCACTGGAACTGAAAATCTTAGAAAATGGTCAAAATAGGCAAATTATTGTGTAATTTAATTAAATTGAATAGGTGATGCATGCAATTCATTTAAAATCGAAAGAGGAAAGGAACACAGAGCCAGAAATAGTAAAATGCAGGAGACTTTTTAGATGTTGTTTAAGATGCCTAATTAAAGCACAAAGCTGTCTAACATTCACACACATCACTGATTACTGACTAATTGAAATTCTCACACCCAGAGGTTTTTATGCAGGTAGGTATATAAAAGATATCAATGACAAATCTTGACGTGTTCTGATACATTTGCACACGACTATACAGGATGTAAATAATATGCTTGCTGTAAAAACAATATGTTGTACATGACCTCTGCAGTGTTAACAAATAACACTTTACCTGTGCTGCATGCAATGCTGTCCGTATCACAGTGGTATATATTTAACACTGGAAGACCTGGAGATATACTCATACCTAGAAGCCCCCCAGCAGTCTCACTGACGGCTGTATTCAAAACACTGTAAACAGCATAATGAAAGGAGAAACAATCAGATGTAATTATTTATTTATATATATATATTTTTCATTGAGTACGTCACATAAACATCTGAACAACCGAAGCATTATATATATATATATATATATATATATATATATATATATATATATATATATATATATATATATATATATATATATATTTATGATTATGATTATTTCAGTTGAAAATGAACTTCTTCTGCAGCTGAAGTGATCAACCGCTTTGTAAAGAAAGAGCGCAGAATGGATTTTGTGAACAATTAATCTGGTGAGTAACTTTTTACATTTACTTGTATAATTTGCAAAGTAAAAAAAAACAGATTGTGCAAAATACAAAAGTCAAAGATAAACAATGTTAGGTCCATCTTACTAACAAAGTAACTTAGCTCTGTTCATTTTTTGTATCCATAATAAATATATAATATAATGTTACAAATACAGTGTTTCAAACCAAAATGGAAAAACCTAAATAAATAATCAAACAAAAATTGAAAGTGCAACATATTAACCAAGTTTACTTTAATGAATAAATGAAATCCAAATTAAATTAAATATAGGAAATATATTACATTAAAACTGGAGAGTGGAGAAAATTACATTTTAAAACCAAAACACGCTAAATTGATTGCTGTGGGGCTTCTAGTGTTAATACATAATTCATTGTCATACATCACGGTCAGGAGAGCATTTACCAGGATGAGGGAATTCTTCTTTAGCACTGTAGTGTATGAGGAGAGCATTCACCAGGAGAAGTCTCCTTTACCACTGTAGTATATGAGGAGAGCATTCACCAGGAGAAGTCTCCTTTACCACTGAAGTGTATGAGGAGAGCATTCACCAGGAGAAGACATCTCCTTTACCACTGTAGTGTATGAGGAGAGCATTCACCAGGAGAAGTCTCCTTTACCACTGTAGTGTATGAGGAGAGCATTGACCAGGAGAAGTCTTGCTGTAGGTCTTCCGAATTCCAAAGTACACAAGGTGCTGTAAGCACAGATTTCACAGTGATTATGCTAATAACCAGACACGCGGTGGAGCCTGCAGAAGAAAGCGCTCATTCCCTGTCTGCTGGCTAATTGCATTCATCTTGAAGAAAAGTAAAACTCAAGAAGAAAGTTATTTAGAGTTACTTATACTGTACATTTAAACTGATTGCAAAGTGCAGAGCGGCTACTGTGTGTACACAGAATACAGAATCAGACTGCCATTCAACTGCCTCTGTATTTTAAAGCACACATTTAACACAGCTATAAAAGACTGTAGACAGCAAGCTGAGATGTCTCTAAATCTTTAAATTGCTCTCTTGCAAATGAAGTAGTGGATATATTAAAGGATTTAAAAATGTTACTAATTTACAAAATACAAGTCTACTCATTTCCATTGGTATTCTTTGTTGAAATTAATAAAAATCTGTAGAATCTGTGAGGTGTGGATTCAATCTAAATTATGGTACTGCCATAACAATTAATATACTACTGCGGCACAATACATTTTGAATTGATTCAGACCTGGGTCTTAATGTAAGAATAAATACATTAAAATAAGCTACAATCTTTTAATGACTGTATAGTTGTTGTTGTTGTTGTTATTGTTGTTGTATTGTTTTTATGAATTTTACCCCTGGTTTCTACCCAATTTGAAATTTAACAATTTGAAAGTGCACCCCTGCAATCCCCTTACTGGTCAGAAGCACTGAAGATGAATAGGTGACCTCCTCTCCTCATCTTATTTCAACTAAACCTAAGAAACCAAGCAACTTAACTCCGGAGCTGAGGAAGGCCCAGTCTGGATTGCTCTGACCAGTAGGGTGTGCTGACCAGCAGAGATGCGAGGAATCTGTCTGATGTGGAAAAACAGGCTTTTAGTATTTTTTCTCCATTTCTTTTAGTATTTCTAGATGTGTAAGTGTATCCATAAATAAACTCTCTACTGTCTGTCATTTAAACTTGTTGTTGGGTTGTCTATATTGTGGCTGGGGAACTCAATGTATACATTGTATTTGATTGTTTGTTTTAATAGCGAGGCTAGTGCCCCCTGTGGTTCCCAGCTGAGATGAGGCTTGACCTGCACTCCCAGTGCACTGCTTTCACTAGGGGGGCACGGAGGACCCTCCATATTTGTAAATTCAAGTGTGCAAAAAATACAGTAAGGCTGACCACCATATTTGTTTGAAAATATATACTTTTTTGCAGTGTTAATCAAGGCAACTGTCATCATTTAAAGAGTAAATTACTCACTGGCTTCAAAAGTCTCTTCTTCGGTAAGATTTGCATATCAGAGCCATTTTCTTTTTTTTTTAAACAATACATGCCTGATAGTACATAAAAAAACATTCCATTCCTATGGTAACTGAATAGAATACTGAATACTGATATGTACACACCATATTACTGAAAACTATACAGTGTGAAGCTATAGCTGAGGGAACACTATGTTTTCAGGAACAGTGGCTTCACCTCTCCTGTATCAAACCCCATCTCCCCTGGTGGCCCATTCAGTGGCCTGAAGCCTAGTCTCCTGAAAGTTCCAGTTCCAAACCACAGTGTGGCTTTGTGTTCCCACAGCTTGAGTTTCAGGCAGGAAACTCTAATCACACTCTGCAACCATCACCATAAGTCAGGTAGTCATTGGACTAAGGGGGTACCTCCCACATTCATGTCAGCCTTCATCGGTGGCAGCTCCCTGTCGTATTCAAGACAGGTATTAAACCCCTCTTTGCAGTCAGGTATTAAACCTCTCTTTCCTCCATCTCATTTTCAACCACATGAAGGGGGGCTGGCAGTCACACTGCCTCCCTGCCTGTGTCTCAGAGACATTGATCAGAAAGACAGAAGTGTCTCAAAAGTCAAGGCCAAGCGCCTAAATGAAGTAAATCAAAATGCAGTGGTGCATGCTAATGTAAACTGGTTTTAGTGTTTACATTTAATGTGTACATTTGTGTGCACGCTATAACCGTAACGCTAAACCTAACCCTAACCCTTTTCTGATACAAGTGTGTACTTGCATATATCATGCAAATAACAGTACACTGTTGCTGTGCATAATAACATTGTAATTATGTGTAAGTGCACATGTATTTACTATGTAACTAATATGTAAATACACTGTGATTAGAGACACTTAATGTAAAGTGTTATTGTGTTTAAATGTCGATTTAATTTCTTCACCTCACAAAGTTGACTGGAAGTTAGCATTGAAGTATCTACAGGGAGCGTTCGATAAATATTCTTCACTAACAGCTTCAAATAAATGATCATTCAAAAATCGAACTCACCTTTGCGATAATTTTGCATTATTCACAAAGGAGAGTTCTCTAGCAGTATTTATGGGACCTGTCAGAGGACATGTGCTACAATCACTACTCATAATTCTTATCACTTACTTCACAAATAGATTATATTGTACACATTGCCCCTGTCTCCTGCCTAATGTCAACCAGAATATCCTCCTATTTCTTTTATCTTTTTTGTTATTTAAAAAGGTGTGATTTCCAGCAGATTAGATTGTTGCTTGTATGAAGGGCTGTGCTGTGTTCGTCTATAAGGACTCTGTAATTACAGCTGGAGTTGGCACAGATGTGTTTTCTGAAGGCTTCGCAGTGGCTCACCGAGGAGAAGTCACTTTTACAAAGAAAATACTGAACTAGACAGTAATGTTTCAATCTATTAAAGGGAAAACGATTATTGTTGTTTTGAAAAGGAGATAGTACCGTGATCATTCCCTATAATGTGCAGTTTTGAAAGAAACACGTTGTAGTAAACATGTATTTTTAATTTTAAAACATGATATCTGCTACTGCACAAGACAAAAACAAAATCAGTAGATAATTGCAAACCATGCTTTCTATCGTGTTGTACTTCTTTAGTCACCAGGAGGATGGAATTGTCCCCGCCCCTTCAGCAGATTCTTTCCTGTAATTAACCAAGTAGCTGCTTCCCCTATTGATTGACAAGCTTTCAGCCAGTAACTGCTGCAAAACAGGAAATGTAGGGAATTATTTTTTTAGTTACTGTTACTTTAATATTAATAAATGCATTCCACTTTTGATAAAAGCATGCAAATAGGAAATTAGGTGACACCCACGGGATGTCCACACTACCTAAATAAATGACCATTTGCTTTATTCACAATCAGGTTTTTGAAACCCGATGAGCATGCATTGTTATGATAGTGTAAATAGGGCTTCGAGGGTATTATGTTAGTTAGTATTCATGTACATTTGAAGGCAAAGCAACACCTTTGTGAGTTACCACATCTTCAAACGTGAAAATCAAATGAACACACGACTAGACCCTAAAACCAGAAATACAAGATAAACAAACACAAGATACAGCCACAGACAAAAGTATTAGCACGCTTTGCTTATCATACCATAATTCAAGTAGATTAAGGACAAGCATTTAATAAATTTTAAATACTATGATAAATCCCCCGCTTTAGTATTTCGTGTGTCCTCCTTTTGCTGTATGGCAAGCCAAATGATCATGTAGAGATATCTCAAATTTATTTATAGATATCTCAAAATATTTTAAAATATCTCAAAATAACTTCCTGTTCATTTAGAGATAACTCTAAATAACATCCTGTTTATTTAGAGATATCTCTAAATGGCCAGGAAGTCCATTCAAAACACACAGCATTTTCACAGGAAGTCATTTAGAGATATCTCTAAATAATTTAGAAATACCTCTAAATGAACTGGAAGTAATTTCAAGATATCTTAAAATGAATTATAGATCTCTCTAAATGAACGGGAAGTTATTTAGAGATATCTCTAAATGACAGTTTGGCATACCATGCTAACAAAATATTATTTAAAGATATCTGTAAATCAATTTCAGATAACTTTATTTCATGTTTAGATGTTTCAAAATGAAATTACGATATCTTCAAAAGGGTTTATTTACAGATATATCATATAAATGTAAAGATAGCTGCAAATGATTTACAGACATCTCTAAATATTTCAAGATATATTAAAATGCAATTTGAGTTACCTCTAAATGATAGTTTAGGTTGCCATAAAATCTTGGCCCATTCTGTCTTGCATATTTCCTTCAGTTTATATTTCTTGGCACATTTTAGGTGGTTTGTTTCATGAATTTTCTTTCAAAGTGGTTTGCAGCGAGGTCTGCATGCACACAGCTCTTCAGTGTTCAGGTGTCTTTGTGCAGTTCTGTCATGTACTATTATGCCTGATGCTTCGAAATCTTTCTTAATTCATTGGCTGTGTTAATCTTGGATTTTTTTTAGCTGCCTGTAATTTTATTGGACGTCCACTACTTTCAGGCTTTTCAGTTGAATCTGTTCTGTGGTTCTTGATTTTTGCTCTGATTGTGGATTTTGGTATTCCATATTTCTTTGATACTGCTCTGCAGCCGTTTCTTTTGTTGTAGTTTTGCTACGAGTGCTTTTCTCAAGAATTAATCCAATACCTTTGTCTTGACCATCAGCCGCTGTGTTGCCCAAATTACCTCTTTTTCTGGCTATTGACTTTATAATGCAGCTTAGTTACCATGTAATATGTACATTTCAACCAAGGAATATATATATATATATCCGCCACCCGTCCGCTCCAGCTCATCCAGAACTCCGCTGCCCGCCTGGTGTTCTCTCTGCCTCGCTTCTCCCACGCAACTCCACTACTCCGCTCACTCCACTGGCTCCCGATCACCGCTCGCATCCAGTTCAAGACTCTTGTACTAGCCTACAGATGCCTTGACCAGACTGCACCCAGCTACCTCCAGACCCTCATCTCTCCCTACACCCCCACTCGACCTCTCCACTCTGCCTGCACTAGAAGACTGGCTCTACCTCCTCTATGCTCCCCTGGCTCCAGAGCCCGCTCCTTTTCCACCCTCGCCCCGCAGTGGTGGAATGACCTTCCTACAGATGTCAGGACTGCCCAGTCCCTGACCACATTCCAGCGCCTCCTCAAGACTCACCTCTTCAGAAAGCACCTGTAGAACTCCTCTGTTCTTCCCCTGGGACACTTATCACCCTTCCTTAAATGCGCTTTACTTGCTCTTATCTGCCCCCTATTTTACTGCATTTAATCCTGTACTTCAGAGTACTGTAATCTGCCAAGTGTTTAATCTGTAGTATTTTGTATTTAATCATATCCTGATGTGACTATCACAGACACTGTTATCTGCTGTATTATTGAATCGTATTTTGTCACACTCGTACTTGCTTGAACCAAAGTCATTGTATTTATCTTGCTCTTAATTGTATTATTACTTGTACTGTGATACTTGAAATGTATTTGCTTATGATTGTAAGTCACCCTGGATAAGGACGTCTGCTAAGAAATAAATTATATATATATATATATATATATATATATATATATATATATATATATATATACACAGTATATATACAGTACTGTGCAAAAGTTTTAGGCAGGTGTGAAAAAATGCTGTAAAGTAAGAATGCTTTCAAAAATAGACATGTTAATAGTTTATATTTATCAATTAACAAAATGCAAAGTGAGTGAACAGAAGAAAAATCTACATCAAATCAATATTTGGTGTGACCACCCTTTGCCTTCAAAACAGTATCAATTCTTCTAGGTACACTTGCACACAGTTTTTGAAGGAACTCGGCAGGTAGGTTGACCCAAACATCTTAGAGAACTAACCACAGTTCTTCTGTGGATTTTAGGCAGCCTCAGTTGCTTCTCTCTCTTCATGTAATCCCAGACACTCGATGATGTTGAGATCAGGGCTCTGTGGGGGCCATACCATCACTTCCAGGACTCCTTGTTCTTCTTTATGCTGAAGATAGTTTTAATGACTTTCGCTGTATGTTTGGGGTCGTTGTCATGCTGCAGAATAAATTTGGGGCCAATCAGATGCCTCCCTGATGGTATTGCATGATGGATAAGTATCTGCCTGTACTTCTCAGCATTGAGGAGACCATTAATTCTGACCAAATCCCCAGCTCCATTTGCAGAAATGCAGCCCCAAACTTGCAAGGAACCTCCACCATGCTTCACTGTTGCCTGCAGACACTCATTTGTGTACCGCTCTCCAGCCCTTCGCTGAACAAACTGCCTTCTGCTACAGCCAAATATTTCAAATTTTGACTCATCAGTCCAGAGCACCTGCTGCCATTTTTCTGCACCCCAGTTCCTGTGTTTTCGTGCATAGTTGAGTCGCTTGGCCTTGTTTCCACGCCGGAGGTATGGCTTTTTGGCCACAAGTCTTCCATGAAGGCCACTTCTGACCAGACTTCTCCGGACAGTAGATGGGTGTACCAGGGTCCCACTGTTTTCTGCCAATTCTGAGCTGATGGCACTGCTGGACATCTTCCGATTATGAAGGGAAGTAAGCATGATGTGTCTTTCATCTGCTGCAGTAAGTTTCCTTGGCCGACCACTGCGTCTACTGTCCTCAACGTTGCCCGTTTCTTTGTGCTTCTTCAAAGAGCTTGGACAGCACATCTGGAAACCCCTGTCTGCCTTGAAATTTCTGCCTGGGAGAGACCTTGCTGATGCAGTATAACTACCTTGTGTTTTGTTGCTGTGCTCAGTCTTGCCATGGTGTATGACTTTTGACAGTAAACTGTCTTCAGCAACCTCACCTTGTTAGCTGAGTTTGGCTGTTCCTCACCCAGTTTTATTCCTCCTACACAGCTGTTTCTGTTTCAGTTAATGATTGTGTTTCAACCTACTGTGAAAGATTTCACCACTCATGGGTTCGTGCCCCTTTAAAAATACAACCCAGCAACAACAGAAATGGATTTTCTAGGGCAGTTGCGCTACTTTTTAATAAACACAAAAACAAACAACACAAAACAAAAACCTAACTCCATTTTGGAGTACTTACTACACAGGTTATTCCCTGACTAACTTGCAGGACGGCTAAGCCGTTTACCTGGCACACAAACAAACCCACACAGGTTTACACAGCACTTACTCTTTCGTATGACTGCTCGGAAGCAGAGCACCTCTCTTCTGCTTCCTTCTACTCAGCAGCCCAGAGCAGACTAACTGCTCTTCTTAAATACCCTGCACCTGGCTCTAATTTAATAATAAGCACCAGGTGCAGGGAATGATTCATAATAAAACAAATTACCAAATCAATTACCCAATAAAGTATAACAATTAAACAATACAAAAGGTGCACTTTTTTTCCCTTCAGGGAGGTTTTAACCCCCTCCCTGCTGTCTCACACAACCCGCTGCCTTACACTACATATTGAATTGATGATCATTAGCACCTGTTTGGTATAATTGTTTAATCATACACCTGACTATATGCCTACAAAATCCCTGACTTTGTGCAAGTGTACCTAGAAGAATTGATGCTGTTTTGAAGGCAAAGGGTGGTCACACCAAATATGGATTTGATTTAGATTTTTCTTCTGTTCACTCATTTTGCATTTAGTTAATTGATAAATATAATCTATTAACATGTCTATTTTTGAAAGCATTCTTACTTTACAGCATTTTTTTCACACCTGCCTAAAACTTTTGCATAGTACTGTATATATATATTATTTTATTTTTTTATTATCTCTATTACATTTTACAGACTTTTAATGTCAAGGTGCCAATACATTTGTCATGAACAAATATTTTAATTCGAGTGAAAAAGACTTCACAAAAATAATTTATTTATTTTAACAAATTATTTCCATTATTCTTATTTTTTATTTTAGCTTTTCTCTACACATATTTTTTAGAAAACAAAAAAGCACAAACAAAATCTCACAAAATCTCAATGCGTTTCGACAGTCTTAATCATGAGTAGACTTAATTTGATAGAGAGGAACACCCTTTTTTATATACACTCATTTTTCCACAGGTGATTAATCACCTTTAAGGATGCTGTGTGGTCCAGTGGTTAAAGAAATGGGCTTGTAACCAGGAGGTCCCTGGTTCAAATCTCACCTCAGCCACTGACTCATTGTGTGACCCTGAGCAAGTCACTTAACCTTCTTGTGCTCTGTCTTTCGGGTGAGACGTAGTTGTAAGTGACTTTGCAGCTAATGCATATTTCACACACCCTAGTCTCTGTAAGTCGCCTTGGATAAAGGCGTCTGCTAAATAAACAAACCTTTACGTCATAAACCTTCTATTGACAATTAGAACAATCAAAAACAACTGAAAATAAAAGGCAACAGACCATACTTTTTTACATTATTTTAAACACCCAAACTGTACGTCAACACAAAACCTTTTATACAACTGGATACTGGCATGAACAAATATTTGAAATTGGTTAAGTGCTTTTGTTGTTTTTGTAAAGATTACATGTTAAACTACCAGAAACTGTATATTTTGGTCTTTGTTATATTCATTAGTTGCTAATGTTCACTAAATGCTTGTATTTTTGAATTGTTGTTGATGCTGAATCTTTTAAGGACCGACCTGGCACAGTTTTGAGATCCGGACAAGCACAGATGGGCCGAATGGCCTCCTCTCCTTCTGACATTTTTTTATGTTCTTGTGTTCTCTTATGTTCTTATATAAAACAGGCAAAATAATTAATATTCTGAAAAAGATTTATACAATCTCCATTTAAACCTTCGCAATGTGACGCTGACAATATATACAATAAGGAAGGTCAAACACACTCTTCAAATAAATGTTAAGGAAGAACCAAAACAACGTAGCAAACTTTATATGTACAGGGGGACTGGGAGGCAGGGTGGAGCCGGTTATTAATAGTTTTCATTTCAGGTGGCAGTGTAGTGTGACAGTTTATGTTTCCCCTCATTGTGTTCCCCACTGTCTCCCTCTCCCCACACTCTGTCTTTCTGCCTCTCTGCTAATTTGTACAGCCTGTTTGACACACTGAATGCTAATATTAAGCAATGGAAGCAGCTGAACTTGTCGTACACGCACCACAGGACAACTGAAATGGATGAGGCTCGCCAGCAGCCAATAACATGCATCTATTGAGATTCACTGACTGTGCAGCGGCACTGAGGGAAGCATGCTTCTCTCGCACTCTTGCTTTCCCTCTGCCTTCCTCATTTCAAATCACTTTCATTCATTACAAGCCTCACAGATTGTCACAGGCAAACGCGTTCCAAGGAAAGAGGTCATTATCCCGCAGATAGATGCCCTCAAAAAGCTGACAGGACTATAGAATCTTGAAACTCGCTTTCAATGGCAGCATTTCAAGAAGTCAGACCAGAACTGTTAGCAACACTTTATATTAAGTGTCTCTAATTACTGTGTATTTCCGTAGTATTTCAATAGTAAATACATGTGCACTTACACATAATTACACATGTTATTATACATAGTTACAGTGTGCTTAATGTGTAAATCTTTTTGCACGATATATGTAAGTACACAATTGTATCAGAAAAGGGTTAGGTTTAGAGTTAGGGTTTGGGGGTTAGGGTTAGGTTTAGGGACAGGGTTAGGGATAAGGTTAAGGTTAGGATTAGGGTTATATCATGCAAAAAATGCTGCACAGCTGTCATTACCTAAAGATAATAACCGTTTGTCAGGTGCCCTCGTCTTCTGCCTACACCTAAATGTACTGCAGTCAATTATATAACAGGTACAAACAGCTGTGCTGGACATTAATGCTTATCTCATTATATTCTGGCATGACAAAAAAAAGTGTTGCTTCATTTCCACATTGTGCTAGATTTTAAGTTTTCACTACAGAACTGTTGCATAATTGTTTCAGAAAAGAAAAAGGTTCCTATAAATTTGACCAAACTTAAACAACTCAGATATTGTATTTTGCGGCTTGTAAATACTTTTGTTGTTTCTCATTAGCTGATGATGTAATCGGTTCTAAATCAATTTAGTGTAAAGTGTACACCGTAAAAAAATAAAGTTTACACAACAATATGTGTGTAAAGCAAATAACAAATAACACCCAAAACTCAGCATCCACTTTGTTAATTCATAGCCCAGAATACAAATAACAGGGAATTCATAGCACAGAATACAACTAACAGGGACACACTGTAGGACCAGTATAGCCTTTCCTAATTTCATGTTAAGGGTTTCTCATGAGTGAAATAGTTGGGCTCCCCAGTGGCTAGCTAAAGTACTGCCTTTTGAGTCAGTCAAGGAAGACTAATCCTGTTCAAGTTGCCAGAGGGAAATAGGCTTGGGATAGTTCACTCCATAAAGCTATAGCGACCCCTCCAAGAGGCGACTTCCCAGACTGGGTCCTTGTCTCTGGGTTCAGTTGTTTGGTAACATCTGTTGCTAGGGAACATAGTAGATTGGCTTGACAGCATAGGCCATCTGTTGATCCTCAGTGTTCCCATGGTTATACTATGTATTTACTATAGTTACCATGGTTTGCCATATTTTTATATATGTTTTACCATAACTCTCTGGGCTACAATGCTTACCTAATCTTTACCATGCCTTTACTGTGCTTTATGAGACTTTGCTATTCTTTTACTACAGAAAACTTTTAGAAGGGGAATGGTGTATAAAAATATCTACATTTAATTTGTCATCAAAACAGTCCAGTATTTTAAGTCCTTTCCAGGTCCCGTAGGTATTTTACTGTGACCAGTATTTCCTTCGTCACAGTATTTTAACAATAAAATACTCTCCAGTCTGCATTCCATTTCTACATCCTAATGGCTTGGCATGGTTTCTTAGACAATACGTCTGTGGTTTGGAGTCAGATAAACCACTTGCAAAGCAAATTACATGCATGCAAAATTGCAGTACAGAACACCCACAGTAAAGAAAAAATATTGGATGAAACCAGTTGGATGTCGCCCAGGGACGTTTTGGCCATAGATTTTTTAAAAATGTGGTTTATCAATAAATGGAGTGAGCATAATTGTTTTGTCAGTAAAAATGAATTAATCTCCAGAATGGCCATTTAATCACAGAGGTGAAGCAATTTCCTAATGGACAGAAAGCTGCAAATGCCTCTCAACTGCAGATAAAAAAAAAAAAACATTTAGGAGCAACCACTGTGGCCAACAGCGTTGTGTTCTTTATTTAGTGTTCCTTTCCTTTTTTGTTTTAATGTACAGTGGATGATATTCAGACTGCCAGGCTACGTTTCAGTCTCCAGATTTTAATATTTTGTAGTGGTCTCTAATTACTGTGTATTTACATAGTAGTTACATAGTGAATACATGTGTACTTACAATGTTATTATGCATAGTTACAATGTACTTAATGGGTAAGTACACAATTGTATCAGAAAACAGTTAGTGTTAGGTTTAAAATTAGGGTTAGTGGGGTTTGGGTTAGAGTTGGGGATAGGGTCAGGTTTAGAGCTAGGGATAATCATGCAAAAAGATGTACATATTAAGTACATTCTAACTATGCATAATAACATTGTAAATATGTGTAAGTTATCATGTATTTACTAAGTAACTACACAGTAATTAGAGACACTTAATGTAGAGTTACTGATTTTACTATAATAAACTCTTATAAAGCTTGGCACAGTTGGTTAGATATTATGTCAATGATTTGCAGTCAAATTACACCACTGCTTGCAGGGCAAATTACATAGACTCACTTCCCTAAAAAATGAAAGACGAAATGCTCGTAAAGTAGCACGCTTGCAGAGTGAAATGCTAGTAAAGTAGCATGCTTGCAGAGTGAAATGCTAGTAAAGCAGCACGCTTGCAGAGTGAAATGCTAGTAAAGCAGCACGCTTGCAGAGTGAAATGCTAGTAAAGCAGCACGCTTGCAGAGTGAAATGCTAGTAAAGTAGCACGCTTGCAGAGTGAAATGCTAGTAAAGCAGCACGCTTGCAGAGTGAAATGCTAGTAAAGCAGCACGCTTGCAGAGTGAAATGCTAGTAAAGCAGCACGCTTGCAGAGTGAAATGCTAGTAAAGTAGCACGCTTGCAGAGTGAAATGCTAGTAAAGCAGCACGCTTGCAGAGTGAAATGCTAGTAAAGCAGCACGCTTGCAGAGTGAAATGCTAGTAAAGTAGCACACTTGCAGAGTGAAATGGAGTTCCAGATCTACAATTTTGTTCTCAAAAGGTTGGCAAGTATGTTTTTTGTCCCAAGTAGTTTCTAGCTAGTTTAAATTCAACTGATTTCCTTCCTCTGTTCAAATGTGTCTCAGCCAAAGCTGAGCCCTTCGTGTAATGAGGCTATCGATATGCAGTCTGGTGCATATTCACTCTGGTTGTAAAAGCCTCAAACACCCCCTTCTCCCTCACTCAGAGCTCTTCCCGCGACCCTTTTCTTCTGGCCTATGAAGTGACTGACAGATAAAACTAATACATATTTGCTTTCCTCCCTGATAAAATGATTCCAGAACAAGTTGTTTTAAATCTCTACAGCTCTTTGTTTAAACCCAATCCATCTTCCCCTGGACTCCCGTGAATACTAACGAAGGCGTGAGCAATCTCGGATGCTAACTAGAGAGAGAGCGGCCTCAGAAAGTGAAATCACTTTGGGTTAGATTATTTATTTAAAACGCATTGCAATTTCAAATCAGCGCCTCCGGGGGAGGCGAGAGAACTTCAGGAGTCTGTTCAACAAGTCGCTTCTGCAAATGAAACCCCTCACAGTTGACAACCTTGTTTTATCGTTTGCTCTTTTTTGATATTAAGCTTGGGGGGGTCATGCTGATGAACTCTTTACTTACTTAATAAACTGAAACTGACCTTTTTCACTGAGCTAGAATATATACAGTGATTCTTGTGTTGAGAATACAGTAGGCTACATCTTAAGTGAGCCTACTTTCATCACATGATCTACAAAGGCAATACAGTAGTGGTTCTGCACTGGCTAAGGGGGAATTCTCCCACACGGGCAGCTACAATAGCATTAGGCTGCCAATGGCTGCCATTAGGCTGCTAATACACACTGCTGCTCATCTACGTCACTACCAGACCAACACTGTTGAACTGAATCAGGACGTCATTGTTCCCAATGATAGTGTTCAGGACTAGGGGGCTCATTAAGTTACATTGACTCTGACATGACCATAACTGTTCTGATAAAGAGAGTATAGAGTTGGTGAGAACTGCTATTTGGACATTAAGTATATGAAAGATACATGTAATTTGCAATGGCCCTCTTTAAATGGCTTATTCTGGTGAAGCTGGCAGGTTAATGGGGCATCCTTTTACAGCTTGTGTGCTAAGTGCAGCTGAAAGAATTATGTTTTTTATCAGATCTCTTTCATTCAAACCTAGCAAGAGAATTATCATATTGCTTTGCTTTTCTCAGCCGATGCAGAGCTTGATCTAAGGAAAGTGATTCTGCGGGAGAAAGATATCTGCTGTTCTGTTCGGGCTTAAACATACTTTATTCTAAACAGAATATAAACAGAATACTCCATGAGTTACAAATCTTTTTGATCTGGTTTATGCATCAATAACCACACATGGAGGAAATGCAGCTGGGCTGACAGAATAAATATGTGAGCTGCTGAAAATGCTGGGATC
>CM060274.1:5431665-5462846 GCA_030684275.1 Acipenser oxyrinchus oxyrinchus | reverse complement strand
CAGTAGAGATGTTGGAAGCATTAATCAGTTCATACGTCAGGAAATGGTTAGGAGTTCCACGCTGCCTCAGCAGAGTGGGACTGTATGGTAAAAGGATACTGCAGCTGCCAATCTCAGCTCTAACCGAGGAGTTTAAGTGTACCAAGGCTTGATTGGAAATTACATTGGTAGAGTCACACAACGAATGTGTGAGGGAGGCAGCACCTGTGTTTAAAACTGGAAGAAAGTGGGCAAAGGAAGCTTCGTATCAGTGATATCATGGGGCAAGTACAGCATGGAAGAGGAGGCCTTGGTCTCTGTTCAGCTCCTCCTACATGGCACAAAGTAGCCCCGGCTCAACGGAGGAAGCTAGTAGTCAATGTCAAGGTGAAAAAGTAGGAGGAGAGGATGAGGTGCGTAAAGGCAGTTTCCCAGGCCAAGCAGGGAGAATGGACGAGATTGGAGAGTGTGGAACAATGCAAGTTATGCAGGCGAGATCTATGGACAATGGAACAGAGCTGGATTAGTTTCCTCATCAGGTCAACAAATGATGTTCTCCCATCACCACAGCTCCTTAATCTATGGGTAGACGAGGATTCATGGTGTTCGTCGGCAGCTACATTAAGAATTATTTTGACAGGATGTAAGGTGGGTCTTAGCCAAGGACGGTTTACTTGGCATCATGACCAGGTGCTGCGATGTTTGGTCTTAACATTTGAAGACAAGTGCAGCATGACCAACAGGTTGCCACCAATGCCAGAAATATATGACACACAAAGAACAACACTCCTCCGTCCAGGGGAGCAACCACCAAGAAAAGGTATTAAACCAAAACTCGCCTAGGACAACTGAAAGCTGCTAAAGACTGGAAAATACTGGCAGATGTTGGACAACGGCTTATTTTATATATATATGGGTAAACAGGGCAGCAGTGTGGAGTAGTGGTTAGGACTCTGGACTATTGACCGGAGGGTCGTGGGGGACACTGCTACTGTACCCTTGAGCAAGGTACTTTACCTAGATTGCTCCAGTAAAAACCCAACTGTATAAGTGGGTAATTGTATGTAAAAAATAATGTGTAAAAAAATTATGTAATTGTATGTAAAAATAATGTGACATCTTGTAACAATTGTAAGTCGCCCTGGATAAGGGCGTCTGCTAAGAAATAAATAATAATAATAAAATGCTGACAGATGTTGGGCAATGGCTTATTTTCCCATCTGCAATTGCCACCACTAACCTTCGACCTGATATTGTCTTGTGGTCTGGATCAGCACACCTTGTTCACCTGGTAGAGTTAACAGTGCCATGGGAGGATGCTGTGGATGAGGCGTATGAAAGGAAGAAACTTCGGTACGCTCAACTGGCTGCTGAAGCGGAATAGCGAGGATGGAGAGTCCGGGTTTACTCAGTGGAGGTGGGTTGTCGAGGATTTGTGGCACACTCCACAACCCGGTTTCTCAGAGACATTGGATTCAGTTGTCAAGAGTTGCGACTCATAGTGAAGAATTTATCTGAAGCAGCAGAGAGGAGCAGCAACTGGCTCTGGTTGAGACGAAAAGATTCTGGTTGGGGATCTCAAGCATCGTAGAAAGAAAGCAACGTCGATGTAAAGGAAGGTAAGTAAGCTGGACTGAGTTGAGTGGGGGGCGGAGGGGGGTGATGCTGGGGTGCCTGAATCACTGTTGAGCCCTCTTAAGGTGTCGTGGGCTAGTCGACGAAACACCAAGGATGGAAGGTGCCCACTTGAAGATCCCAGAGAAGTACCCTACTCAGCTCAATCCAGACGGGTGGTGCTAGGGAGGCTGCACTGTGGTTGATCCCTGGAGCCAGCATTACACTTCAACCATCAACACCAGGAGGAAGGTTATTTACATCACCAGCTGGAAGGAAACGCAGATGGATCACATTAATTTACAGTAAAAGAAGTTATGCCTTAGTTGGTGCTTATCTTGGCGAGAGCTGAGTCCAATATCAACATGAAGTTTTGACACCTACTCTCATGTAATGGAAATCTTAATCAGTATATGCTAGTGCCATCTAGAGCACAGCTGTGCCAGCAAAACTAAAGGAAACTTCTTTCTAAAATGGCAGAGCAATAGATGGCGCTGGCACTTCTATACACTTTGGCAGATCTTGGTTACATTTATCTATGACAGGCAACAAGAACTGAAGAGCAGCTCCTGAGTACCTCATCACAGACTAATAACAAAAGAAACAGTATTTGAGTAATTGCTAATAGAACCACTTAGAATGGTTAAAATATTCCTAAAAATACTATATACCACCACCAGCGACGGTAGCTCAAGAACAGTATTACAGACCACCCAAGTGACATTAAAACCTGCAGACCCACGACAGTCATTACACAACTCTCAAAATAAAACTTCCATGCAAGATCACTGTTTGGGTGATGTAAAAACCTGAAGTTTGTCATTATTAACATATGATTGCATGCACTTCTTAATTCAAGTTGCAAATGAACTAATTTTAAATTAGGCAATGTTGTTGTTATCTTTTTCTTTTATTGATTCAAAATGGCATTTTAGGTCAGATTAATCATTGTCCAAAATGTTCTTTAGGGAGGGGGATACTTCAAACCCCCCCCCGCCCCCCCCCGCCATCGCCATATTTACCTTTGCAGTACAGGAGAGGAGATTCAAAGCCACTCAGCTTTTCCAAGCTTACTTAAACTGTCTATGAACAGTCTCCATTATCAGAGGCTCCTAGTCAGCTAGATGCTAATCATGTGCCACCAATCCTGGCGTTCTCAAGCAACCCAGCTGCTTCATGCAAACAGAAAACTGAAAGAGAGAGAGAGAGAGAGAGAGAGAGAGAGGCTGGGGCTGAGGCAGAGACTGACACATTGTGCAATGAGGTGTGGGGTTTGTTTTCTGGACTGCACTGATGTCCAACTTTCAAACTTTAAACCTGAGCTGTATTCAAACCAAGTTCTCCATAAGATGAAAGTAAGTTTTCACAGCCTTTGTGGCAGTGTAGTCTTTATTTCATGCACATCATTCTGCCTTATCATTTAAAAAATATATTCAGGTAAAGCATTCATTCTCACGGCCCCATTGTGTTGCATAAAACCTTGAATTACCATAATGGAGAAGGCTTTTTTGTCATTGAAAACATATTTTGTGAAAGAAGCTGTTTTCTTCTCATAGTATTTGTTCTAAAGACATTTTTTTCCAGTTCAGACGTTTTATATTCAACAACATCTATCCACGGAGCAAAGAGCCCAAGCAGTAAAATTAATCAGTTATTCATAATTCACAATTCAGAGATGCATTATTCATCCACAGTTTGCAAACCTATCATTACAAGTGTCTCAATCTTTGTACGCAGAAAGAAGCCTGATTAATTACTCAGCTAATTAATTATACAAAAATGTCTCTATTGAACTAAATAAAAACACCAATGACAAAACAAGCATGTCAGTGTCTCAAAATACAAAATTAGAGTTTGCAGTCCAATTAAAAAGTGAAACGCTATGGCCTACATCTGCATCATACACATGTAAGTGTGACATACAGACATACAGGATGCCTTCATAACAACGCATACTGTGATGCTCTCTGTAAATAAAGAATGGGATACAGAACTTCCTTGTGTTGGATAAGTGGTGTGACATACAAACACACCAACAGAAAAGGCTCCATATACCCCCAGTTTCTGGGTACAGTTTTAGACAGCTCTAGTGTAGCGTGACCCCCAGAGTGGCTTACCTCTACGTTGTATGAAGTCTTGGTGGTCCAGTGGTTAAAGAAAAGGGCTTGACACCAGGAGGACCCCGGTTCTAATCCCTGCTCAGCCACTAGCTAACTTGTGACCCTGAACAATTCACTTAACCTCCTTGTGCTCCGTCCTTTGGATGAGATCCTATTGTAAGTGACTCTGCAGCAATTGTTCATGTTTAGTTAACCCCCTAGTCTCTGTAAGTCACTTTGGATAAAAGAATCTGTCAAATGCCTGCAAAAGAATACAGACATCCTGGCTGTGGCAGGGTGAGTCATGCAGTCACATCCTGGCGGTGGCAGGGTGAGTCATGCAGTCACATCCTGGCTGTGGCAGGGTGAGTCATGCAGTCACATCCTGGCGGTGGCAGGGTGAGTCATGCAGTCACATCCTGGCTGTGGCAGGGTGAGTCATGCAGTCACATCCTGGCGGTGGCAGGGTGAGTCATGCAGTCACATCCTGGCTGTGGCAGGGTGAGTCATGCAGTCACATCCTGGCGGTGGCAGGGTGAGTCATGCAGTCACATCCTGGCGGTGGCAGGGTGAGTCATGCAGTCACATCCTGGCGGTGGCAGGGTGAGTCATGCAGTCACATCCTGGCGGTGGCAGGGTGAGGCATGCAGTCACATCCTGGCTGTGGCAGGGTGAGTCATGCAGTCACATCCTGGCGGTGGCAGGGTGAGGCATGCAGTCACATCCTGGCTGTGGCAGGGTGAGTCATGCAGTCACATCCTGGCGGTGGCAGGGTGAGTCATGCAGTCATGTCTTGGCTGTGGTAGGTTGCTGGTCTTTGCTGGGGCATTGACCCTGGCAATCCAGCGGGTTAGGGAGGACCCTATTGGCCAGGCGCATGAAGTGCTCAAGCGGATATGTGTTCCTTTCCTCTTACTATTTCAAATTAATTACATGTGTGGCCTATTAAGTTTAATCACTAATTTCCCTATTTTGACAATTTTCCAAGATTTTCAATTGATTACCTATGCACAACAAATCAATTATGTTCTAATACATTTGCACAATACTGCATTTCTTACAACCATTAAGTTAAAAAGTCACCAGGATGTGACGACTGAAACAGAAAAAAAAAACAGTGATTAAAGACAACTAGGCGGCTCATCACAAGCAGCTTAGGAGGCACTGCCAACTTGAAAATGTTACAATAAATAAGCTTATCTATGTGCACTCGCTGTTTCTGTTTGTTTCTTTGAATTGTTATGTACCTTGCTGTGACCGGATGGTCAAGTGGTGATGTCACAGACCAGGAAGTAAACACACACAGGCAGGTACTACGGGTGAGTTGCAAATGTGCTTTCTTTATAATGATAAAAATAAAAGTTTTAAACAAAACAAAAGGCTTCTTCAAAACAAAATAAAGACACACAACAATACACGAGTAGCAATTGTTATTTTTTATATTGTACCTCTTACGTTCCTACTCTCTGAACACCCAACCCTGATGAGCGGTTGACCCGACACAGAGGGCTTTACCAGGCATTATACGTTTGTTTGGGTAATGGCCAGAGCCGGGTCCCAGTGGAGGAAATCACGTGTCTCTCTTTTTTTTTTTTAGCTGCAAGTAGCAGATGAAAATAACATGTAATGTTAGGTTACGGATGTAACACTGGTTCCCTGAAAGAGAAGACGACCACCAACCTGCAAGGTCGCATCGGTCACCTTCAAGGGTTCGATGCAAAAGAGGAAGTAAGCTCCGTGGAGTGACTATTTGTTCCCTCGGAAGGCGGGACCGAGGACGTCACTCCTCGGAGGGGCCTATCGGCAGCTTTGATATAAAATGCTCAGTGAATACCTGACCTGTGGCAGGCATATCCCAAAAGTATTGTTGGTGGTCATCTTCAAATTGAAAGGGAACCCACTGCACCAATACATACACACTACATAAAAATAAAACACAAAAATACACACACATATGCGCTATATATATATATATATATATATATATATATATATATATATATATATATATATACTTCTGTGTTTTTGTATGGTATAATGAAACAATAAAAACCCATCTCGCT
Organism: Acipenser oxyrinchus oxyrinchus; assembly: GCA_030684275.1. Classification (NCBI taxonomy): domain Eukaryota; kingdom Metazoa; phylum Chordata; class Actinopteri; order Acipenseriformes; family Acipenseridae; genus Acipenser; species Acipenser oxyrinchus. Next base: position 5,457,091 of record CM060274.1, on the reverse strand, counting down.
TTTTGATTTAAAAAAAAGCAAAAAAACAGCAACAACAGCTTGCATGCTTCTGTGCTAAGCAATGGCAGATGGCAATACATTTAAATAAACAACACCATACTGTAACTTTATAATAATAAAAAGTGGAGTTCAACCATGGTACAGCATGATAATTATGGTAATTATTGTATTTATTTATGCTATGTTTGGTGGTCTGAAATGCTTATTTTGCCAGGTTATTAGCAAACTCCTGAAGTCAACTCCTCTTATTGTCACAATTTCCCCCCAGCCCCTTAGAAATGATATTAAGTATTTCTGACTGTATATTGAACATGCTTTATGGAGCTTAATCTATGTGATCATGAAATGGATTGAAAATATGTATTCATTTACTGCAAGAACAATATTATGTATTAGTAAAGATTTATTTTTCAAAAGCTGTAATAGAAAACCTCTAAATATTTTTTGTTGTTGTTTTTGTTGTTTTTTTCAACGAAACCAGGCCTTCTGACTTGCACAAACTGACACCTTTGCAAAGGAATTTCTTTACAGTTAGGGAACTGTAATAGAGATACTTCACAGTTGTTTACTCCTCAACAGTCCTCAACACAGCACAGTTGCAGTGTATAATCTTTCTTAAAACTCTATGTGTCAAATTAGTACCAGCAAAATAACCAACGGTGCTGGTGTATGGAAGGCCACCCAGGTCAAAAACGCATTATGTAGTACAAGTTTAAAATATTTAGTACAGATTCTAATTTGAATTTTGTAATTCAAATTATTACACATACTAATTTGGCCAATCAGATCACTGAAATTTAAATAAGCACCAATGAATTTAAAGAATATAGTACGTGTAATAAATTATCCAAATAAAAGTTGCCTTACATTTGACACATCTGACCAATTGGTGGCAGTATATAAAGTATATAAAAAATACAATAAGTACAATAAAAAAATACAATAAAAAATAAAAACTGAATCATGTCACTGTCAGCAGTGTCTATCTGAAGAAGTCGGACTGTATTCTGCTGGTGTTAATAGAGCTCCTCTGGACTTCTAAGCATTTGTATTCAATCAGATTGTTACCATCCTTCTCACACTCCAGGCTGACGTTATAGTGCCTTCATAAATAGTGACATATGTTTTTAAAGGGAGTGGCAGCATATTTGTGTTACAGGCACCAATGGCACTAACCCCCAAAAAAACAGTTGCCAAATAATTTTTTTTGTTTGCATTGGGCCCTGGCTGTTTAACTCCAGAAGCAATGAGGCGCAGCATTACTCCAATCTTCTGGTTTCGTACTTGGTATGGGCGAGAGCTCTTTTTAATTTATTTTTTTCTACTTTCCTTTCTATTTTAGGGTTTTTCTAATCATTCTGTAAGGGATAAACAAGTGTTGAATGAGACACTGTGGATTATTTTCTTACCGATTCAACACTTTGAGTTTCAACAGAAAAACAATTGTGTGAGTGCTTTATTTGTTACAAGAAGACGGGGCTGGTGAGAACGGACACCTGGAACAGTGGGTACAAGGGTCAACGTCATCACACTGCTAAAACATTTCTTCCTAGTTAATACATGTTCAATAATGACATTCAACAACCAACTGTTCATTTGGTAAAATTGGATTAGGTTTTTGCTCCTTTGTTACGCTGAGTTCAAACAGTTAAAATGTTTTTCTCTCATATTGTGGGAATGTGTGTGGGTTGTCACTGAAGATAGTAGCGAGGACTATGTTTTATATGTAGAACCCGGCTTCATGTTTTAAGACTGGCTCTGTTGCTCCTGTATTGAGTTAATTTGTTTGCCTTTACCTGGCTTTAAGCTTGTCTGGAGAATCCTAAGTGCTGGGGCTAGCAGCCTTCAGGTGGCTTTTCAACTCTGTCAGCCCCACCTCTGCTCTGTCTACACGTAGTTTAGATGGGGTCATTGAGATGTCACGTGATTTGAACGGAATACTGCAGACAAGCTCAAAGCAAATGCAAATGAAGGATTGGTAAGTGTGTCACAACAGTGGACAGTCTGCAAGGTGGTATGACTTTGTCAATGGGGAAACATTAAGGGTGCAAGGAGGGATATAATAATAAATACATGTTCGCAGTTGTGTGCACAGGGCACGAAAGAGTCAACAACATGGCTTTTGAAGCTATTCAGCAGCACATTGACTGTGATCATGTCCCAGGGACAGCCTGTCACCATTTCTCCTGATACTAAGCACTTTGCTTTCCTGGGGGGCACTGTTCAGAGGTCTGCATCCCATCTGATTAATTTACTGGCACCAGGAGCCCATTGGCGTCTGTCAGAAGCTCCATCACACTCCACCACTGAGAAAACATCAGGGCTTTGGAGAGCATGCCTCCCCCACTATCACAATCATGTCAGTCAAATTATTCTGTACAAATTAGATACAATAAAGCTGATATTATTGTCTCTGCGGGACTGCTTCATGTTTTGTATTAAATTATATTCTCCCATTTCTTTATTTATATAGACTAGTCTCCAGCAATTTCTATATTGGGACAGAGGGATGCAGAAGAACTTGGGATAAGACCTGTACTGGTCTTTTTACCACTTGGATCACTAAATATCTTGCTGTCCCTGAATAGATAATCGTCTCCTCTTTTAAATTTCTAGCCGCAACGCATAGTTCTCAAATGTTACCTGTCTGTCTGTCTGTCTGTCTGTCTGTCTGTCTGTCTATCTAGTTATTTTTTTACAACTCCATGGGTTGTAGACAAGGTATCTAAGATGTAGATGGACAATGCCGACTACTTGTAGGTTAAACTTTTTCTCAATGCTCTATTGCAGTAAGCAAAGTCATTAAAATCCCCGGAACTCCCCCGCCCCTCCTTCTCTCTCTATCCCTTCTCTGTCCACAAGGGGCTGGCTGCTCTTGGACAGACTGCTTTGCCTCACTGCCTTGTTGTACAGGCTCCTCAGTACCAGCCTGCCTGCTGTAGCACAAGGAGTGTGGAGCTCTCCCTGTCTCTCCCAGACTCGTGGCTCTCCAGTCTGCTCGCAATGCAATGGGATCCTACAGTACAGTTTGAAAGAGACTGACTTATCTTCAGGAGCCAGAGGGAATAGCAGGGGCATCTCTCCAGGTACCAGGGCATCTAAACAACAGCAAGGTAAGACAGACCAAGATATTTTACCAGGTGCTTCTCTCATGTATTTTGAGTAGGGGGTTTGGTTGATTAAGTTTGAATGGAAAAATGTGTATTTATGTCCTGAAGTAAATACTAAATACAAAACTGTAGAAAGTATCTTAAGAGGATAAAGGCTTTCCTGGTATTTAAGAGCACATTTTTAATGGGGACGTTTTAACTGCTGTTGGGGTGTTAATACAATTTCATATCATACAGGACTTATATACGATATGTTATTAATTAAATATCTGTCCGATTACCTGCTCTGATTAATCGATCAATCATTTTTAAGATTCGACTCCCTTAACTCTAAGATGATTCTTAGAAACTGGATGTGAAATATCATTTAGGATCTAGTAGTACACTAAACAGCACCCCATTTGTTTTCTGTACACTTGGTTTCTGACTTTGAGTTTCATTCTATGGTTTCTTGTAACATAATTCAGGTATCAGAAATGAAAGTTTAGATATCCAGAGGTGTCCAGTACATTGTGTTTTTTTTGTGTAGGAATGTTTTTATTTATTTAGCATGTTACTGTGCTACCTTTCTTATGCATCCTATTGCGGGATGCAAATCTAACGTAAATATTAAAAGTTAGCATGGGTATAACGCTCATAAATATATAGTTTTATGTATCTTATATTGTATTCTGTGGGATTATTTCATGTGTTTGTTTCATGCAAATGTTGACATTTTCCCATACAAATGAAAATTAAAATAAAATATGGATTTTGAAAAAAAAAAAAAAACCCTCTGGTAATTATGCACATGAAAAATACACCACGTTAAGTTAACAGAAAAGGGCAGACTTTTAATGAAGGGGCTTGCAAGTAGAATTTTTTTTTTTTTGTTTGTGTTTTTTCAGAGTACAGTATGTAAATAGTTTTCAGTAAATCTTTTAAGACACAAACATGCAACTGTAACAAACTATCTTAAAGCACATTTAAAATGCTGTGTTAAATTTTAGAGGCTGTCATATTCAACTAAAAGTACGGTACATAATTACATTGTGTTAGCGTATACATATGCATATTTATATAGGCTACGAAATGTGAAAAATGTCATCTTAAAACAATGTTAATTGAACTGCAATTTACAGTGCTTGCATTGTTATTATGTATGCATTGTATGTGATCAAAATAATATATATATATATATATATATATATATATATACACACACACACACACACACACACACACACATACATACAGTACCCACAATAAACCAATAGATTTACGTTCTCTTTCTAGTTTAATAGTTACATGTTTTTTTCCATCCACTTGCATTGGGTTGTGTGTTCTGCCGAATACAGTTTCCCTCAGAGTACAACGCTGTGCTGTTAAACGAAGTACTTATAGAATATGTATTTTGTAGTGGCTTTTGAAAAAGTAATATAGCTGCTGTTACAAATTCTGATTTATTAGTCTTCAGTTGAAAAAATAATTTGGTATCCCTATTGTAGAAATGAATAATTTTACATTTTTAGATGTGGGTCTCTATGGAACTTAGCAGGGTACATTTCACTCTAGCAAGCAGGAAAACCTCCTGTTACTCGGATATTTAGGTGCATCAGTTATATTATGTAGTTTATGACATTATTTGTGTCCCAATAATCTGTGGGCAGATATGTTAAAGGAAACATATAATATGTATTGGTATGAACAACAACAACAACAACAATAATAATAATAATAATAATAATAATAATAATAATAATAATAATAATAATAATAATAATAATGTACATTAGCCAGAGTTTTTAGTGGCATATGAATCATGAGATCTAGCCTGTGTCACCATAACCCTGCCATGGAATTAAAGCCTTGTACAGTTTAATGCTCTTTATTTACTGGTTATAATTAGTTGTACGTGATCAATCTTCTCGGGTTTCTCACATTCACCCATTACGTGCCATGGTCCTCATTTCAGGACAGGCTCATTTGTAATTTTTGGAGCATTTTTAACTGGCATCTTCCTGCTATTTTAATGTTCTCTAACTATATTGTTATGATAACTTACTCTGTTAACCATTTTACATAAATACAGCTTGTGTTCAGATTTTTTTCAAAGAAAAATGAATTTGGTACTTAATGTGTTAATCTGTCTCTCAGAGTTGTCATTGAATTCTCTTGAATGTGATACCTTTTTGTTAACACTTTCAAATACTGCCTTGAAATTCTTATGAATTCCGGCTGGATCCCACAGGAATAGTAACACCTGAATATCTTCTGCACTTCCTCTGAGTTCTTCAGTCATTCATTTTGAATTCAGCCCTGTTAATTCATGTGGATTTAATTACCTGCATTCATTCCATGTTTTCTTGTAACAAATTGATCACGTGTATAAGGCATGCATTCCTTGTGAGAAGGGGAATTATGAGAAGTGTTCATTCATGCAGGAATGCATGCCTTACACATGTGATCATTGAAAGGGTTACTACATTTTTTTTCTCCTTGTCATCAATCAATTTGAAATCTGGATGTGCTGAATTTGCCGGTTGCTTTGAACAGCTTTTGTGCAGTCGATGTGGCCCAGGGCAGTCTTATTATCCTACAGGGGTCGTGTGAGAACAATAAATAAGAAGGGTGTAAAATTGAGTGCTTTATACAGATAGAAACATTTACTACTAGCCATGACTACATCTACTATTAAGAATATTAATAATAATTATTCACTTATGAAACGAGACAAATGTTCCATACAGTATATGAATTACTTTATTCAAGACTGGAAACTTGCCAGGATCAATTCTTAACTTGTGAAGAAGCTCTGGCAGTGTACATCCGTACTCCAGGCTTTACTAGTTTTGTTTGAAAGCAGAAAAAATCCATAAAAATGTTACAAAATGAGATCCGTTTTTCTTAGGAGACCTTGAGTCAGGTTTAACCAAGCTTGTACTCCTTATTGCAATGTTCACCATTTGAAAGGAAACAGCGAATGTTACAAAACTAGAAACAAACAATTCAGAAGGGTTGTTTCATGAGTCAAAGCTGTGCTACTGTGTTAATTAAGGGTTTGTAACATTTCAGTGACCAGACTGGAGAAATCACATTGAAAACTTTGTGAGCTGCTTCCGGCTGTCTTCACAATCCCATGTCAACCTCACTCCCATTGTATCCCAGAGTCGGGTCTGTGAGAGTGAGGCTAAACAATGAAGTGACATCAAGAACCAGCTCTCCCTAAATATAAAAAGGATACACATGGACTTTCATGGAGGAGTGGAGTTCTTCCCCCAGTATGGACTGATGAACAGATGACGAGCCCCCAGAAGAGTTTATGCTGTATAACAATGAATGAATTAAATTAAACTGCTCAATTCTGAGAATTACTTTCTGAGATGAAGCTCAGCATTTGCTTAGCAACGTGATGTATTTTTGCCCTGTCGTTCTGTCCTTGGATTTGAATGAATGGAAGATTGATTCCGAAATGAGATAAAAAAATCAAATAAAAAATTCACTCCGCAGCATTAAATTAAAAAAAAAAAAACAGGTTTTGTCGTAAGGTGGAACTTGCACATCTGAAATAAAGATAACAAAAACAACAAAATACGTCGGGAAAAAGACCTTCCCCACACCAACAGGGGGAACAGTGAGCATGTTACTAAGAAGAAGCATTGATTTTAAAGCACTTCTTTAAGTGTTGCTTTGCTTTAATGAAAAAAAAAAGTTTTATATTATTAAGTAGCCCATCCCTTTGCAGTGACCTTTGCTTTATTAATAGATATTGTGCTTTTAAAACTATTATAAAACACATATTCCTGTTATAAATTAATTAAACATTTATTTTGGTGGCTGTTGGGTGATTGATCCAGTAAAAACCTTTTCCTTTAAGACCTTTTGGAATTATTGATTGCCGTACCCCCATCCCTTTAATTCCACTCTGCTATCAATTAAGCCCCCTGTCTCATTATGTCACCTGCAGGCTTTCATTAATCAGGACTAATGAGGTGTAATTTGTATCGTCTTTATTAATAATGCCCCTCCAATTCCTATTAAGCCTGGCCTTCACCCAAGCAGTTTTGTTGCAGGACTAGTTGCTCTAAAAGTAGCACTATGTAGTACTACACATCCAAGGACAAAGAGACATTCATTGTCCTATATACAGTATTCTTCTTCTTCTTCTTCTTCTTCTTCTTCTTCTTCTTCTTCTTCTTCTTCTTCTTCTTCTTCTTCTTCAGCATCCGCTGTAGCCATTATATGTTTAACACAGAACAGTAAATTTGCACGTACTTTAGCAGTTTCCCAATGGTTATTCTTTGCATTTAGCATGTTTTTAAATATGCTTTACCAAACCTTTCTGAGCTTTACAATGCTTACCTATGCGTTACCATGCTTTCACTTTGCTATGTTTTTACAATGTAAAACAATGTAACTGTTATACACATTTTTAACTACTCTTATTGTGTAGAATACAAAATAACCATGTACAGTCGCAGACAAAAGTATGTGGGCAGTCAAAAAATGAGAAAAACCACAAAGAAAGGGATTGCTGTAATTTCTAATTGTTGTATTGAAAGATATAAATTAGAGATTCAGCTTTATAATAAAACACCTAATTATTACATAACATGCATAGCATGCAAAACCGAATTTCATACATTGACAAAAGTATTTGGGCACCCTTACATTAGTATTCTGTGTGCCCACCCTTTGCTTCCTTTACTTCTTGCAGTCTTTTTTGTATTTTGAAACCAGTTCCTGGCATCTTTCCGGAGATATTTTTGCCCTCTCTTCAACACATACAGCTTTGAGTTCTGCAATCGACTTTGGTTTCCTTTTTGCAACAACAGCCTTCAAGTCAATCCACAACATCTCGATGGGATTCAAGTCTGGGGACTGAGATAGCGAATCCATAGCTGTAATCTTCCTTTTTTTTTTTTTTTAGAAATTCTTTTATAGACTTCACAGACTGCTTAGGGTCATTATCCTGCTGAAATACAAACTTCAATAAGCCTTCTAGCACTGGGTAACAAATGAGTGAAACATTTCTTGATATTTTGCAGCATTCATTCATTGATCCTTCTACAATACAAAGGTCGCCAGTGCCTGAGGAACAAAAACAAGAATCACACAACCTCCACCATGTTTAACACTGGGCATGATGAACTTTTCTTTCAATTCTTCTCCTTTCTAACATATTGTTGCTTTCCTGGTGAAAAAATATATATTTTGGATTCGTCTGACCATAACATTTGTCTGACGAAATCATCAGGCTTCTTGTGCTTGTTAATAAGAGTCCACACAATAGCAGAGTATTTCTTTGCTGTACTCTTTAGTTTTAACCATTTTTGTTGCTTTTTTGAATCAGAAATTTCCAATTTATTTTTCAGCACAACAAAATGCTTGGATATTGTGAAAAGTGTTGAATTTAAATCAAGGGAAGTAGTGTTAAAACTTTACAATGCATGTTCAGTTCTGGTCACCTCGTTACAAAAAGGATATTGCTGCTCTAGAAAGAGTGCAAACAAGAGCAACAGAAGTATCCTGGGTTTAAAAGGCTTGTCGTATGCAGACAGGCTAAAAGAATTGAATCAATTCAGTCTTGACTACACGGTGATCTGATTCAAGCTTTCAAAATTCTAAAAGGTATTGACAATGTCGACCCAGGGGACCTTTTCGACCTGAAAAAAGAAACAAGGACCAGGAGTCACAAATAGAGATTAGATAAAGGGGCATTCAGAACAGAAAACAGGAGGCACTGTTCTACACAGAGAATTGTGAGGGTCTGGAACCACCTCCCCAGTAATGTTGAAGCTGACACCCTGGGATCCTTCAAGAAGCTGCTGGGATCAATAAGCTACGAACAACCAAACGAGCAAGATGGACCGAATGGCCTCCTCTCGTTTGTTAACTTTCTTATGTTCTTATGTACATTTGCATGGTCATTTGGCAGTTTTATGTTTACATTTATATTCACCATGGTTTGCCATGTTTTTAATTTGCTTTGCCATGCCTCTCTGGACCTGACCATGCTTTCGCTATGCTTTATAACACTTTGCTATGCTTTTACTGTGGAGAACTTTTATCAGGGAGGTTAAGAGCATCGCTCAATAAAAATGTACCCTTTTCTGAAGCCTAGGCTGGGATTCGGGGGAGGGATTATGAAGCCTTGCTCCCTCCTTCGATCACTCCCCTTTGTTATTTAAACCCCAACTAAACTCAACTGGCTGTTGGAGACGCAATCCCAGTTGCAACAATACCCCCCACCTCCCCAGCCACTTCATTGCAGGCAGTCCCCTTTATAGAGGCGGGGGGTGGGGGGGTCCAACCTGCTGCCCTGCATCACCAGATCAGTTCATCTTTCAGAGGGCAGTGAATCAGACGTGAACCTTGTGCAACACTATGCCTTCGGAGGCTTTATGACTCCTTGGTCATGTTCAGTTTTAGTGTAGATACTCCTGGGGCCGGCTGTACTCTCCTGGATCAAGTGATCTTACTCCTGTGATGTATTGGGTTGTACTAAAAACATCAGCGCTGATCCTGAGCTCCGTTTCAGCTCAAAATCTGATCTTGCTACAGAGCAGGATCAGAGTCGGATCAGAGCTTGATCAAACATTTTAAAATTAAGGAATTAAGACGAGAGCATGTTTCATGATCGGCAAAATCAGGGTTACTGCTTTTAGCATGCAGCGATTCTTTCTTTTGCATTTCCTGGGTCTTTTCACCTCAGCACTGTTGTCTGGAATGTTCTAATACTGATACATTAGTAATAAATACATGACAAGAACAAGAAACATTCATCTGTGAGGTGTTCTTATGTGGATACAGTGCTTGCCGACCTCACACATTTCTGATTTAGATATGAATTATTTATTCTTTTCAGCTTCCAATGCAAATGTAAGGGAACAGGCAGACCTATTGTGACTTGACTCAGCAATTCAACATTAGAAGCTTGCAATCCATAATTCAAAGGTACAAACATATTACTGTGCAATTATTATAATGAATATATATATATATATATATATATATATATATATATATATATATATATATATATATATATATATATATATATATATTCTCTCTCTCTCTCTCTCTCTCTCTCTCTCTCTCTCTCTCTCTCTCTCTATATATATATATATATATATATATATACTGTATATATATGACAGAAATGTATCCCACGCTGGATATACCCATGCTTGTACCACGGGATAATATGCATAGAATAACATGGGATAATATGCATTTCTTTCTTCCTTTCTTTCATACTGTGAAGCTAATATAGGGTCTAGCAAAGTTATACTGATATGGTACCAAGGTACTGCAATGTATTACCAGCTTGTGTGTTGTAGTTCATACCATTGCAACCATTGCCCCTTAGTACCAAATAATTGAAGAATAATTGTATTGCTGTTTGTAGATGCATTGCCATTGAAGAATAATTGTATTGCTATTTGTAGATGCATTGGGAAGAATATTTGGGTATGATAATAACAACCTGCAACATTTATCCAGCCTATTCACTTCCTGTGCTATAGGTCACTTACTGCAGAAAGACCATTGGAGTGAAATTGAATCTCCAAATTAAAGATCAATTTAAACAATATCTTAAAGTATAAAAGCCAGTGCACGACATAGCAAGGGTCCTTATACCTGCAATATAATGATGCAATTAAACAATATATGTACAGTATAAAGTTCATCAAATTATAGCCAAATGCAATTCGAAACATCTATAGGAGACTAGAACTGTACAAGTCTGGTGAAGATCGGCGCATAATCAAGGGAGATATCGTGTTCCTTATGTGAAGTGTGAAAGACAGACAGGAGCAGCGCATACAGGTGCCAATTTTATTTAAACAGTTTCATCACAAGAAAAAGGGACCAACGACATTGTTGCTAGTGCTAAAAGGTGTGAAGGGAACAGAGGACAATGAAGGTTTATCACTGCAGTATTGCTAGTATGAGGACTGAGATTTCCCAGCCCTGAAAGATTGCCTGCTTGTCACATCAGCAGGAGCCAGCCTGGCCACGGCGATCCTTATTAAACTATAGATAACTTATCCGCTGGTGGATAAGAGTCAACCAAGATGAGCAAATCTAATGTTCAGTGATGAATGAAGCAGAGCGGTCCCTGAGCAAATCAGCTCTGCAACTGTGAGAGAGAAAACACGGCAGTGCATTCTCTCCCCTGCAAAGAAAGCTGCATGCGTTTGTATTTACACTGTAAAGGGCTGCTGTAGCGCAAGCAAGCTAGTTCACTAGCCTTTCACTTCTTTCACCTGAGTTTGATGCCTGTGACTTTGCCCTGTTATGAACTGTAACGCAGCACCAAACACGACAAAAGGACAAGTCTATGAGATGGGAATTGTACCTTTAGTGACGGCCAATAAATGAAATATTTACTATGGACATTGTTTATCCTTTAATGGAATACTAGTAGGTATATTTTCAGAAATGAGCTTGTCTGCTGCTTTGTTTTCCATCATGTGTATTGAATCTTATGCATGCCCGCTTGTGCAATTTTGTTAATTTTTCATATTACCATCTTCAAACAATTTCAGTCTTCCGTATGTTGCATTATGAGATAAATATGAACCCTTCCTCCAAATGCACCCCAGCATGTTTAAAACATATCTCATAGTCTTAGAAGATCACGGGGTACCCTTACATGTGATTTAACTGTAATCTCTTAGCTTTATGTTGATGCCAAGAGCGTCCTTGTCCGACTCGGGGAAACCTGGTACATTTCTGAAGTGCATTGGCATCCCTTTTCGCCTATATACATTTTTCACAATCATACAGCTCCTGCTTACTGGCAGAATAGATCACTGAGAGGACTGGAGAGATGAGGGAGATGTGGGAATGGTGTATCACTTCCAAAATTATTGATGTCTCCCTAAATATTTATTCGTTTAGTCAACACTGATTGTCATTGTGCATCTCTGTGTGTATAATACATTCGTTTTCAGCACTGCTTTTGATAACTCCATTACTTTACAGTACCCTGCTTATTACCTGCTGCAGTACAGTATTGAAACAATATGATTTATAATTTGTTCTGTCTCCAGGGAGCAAAAGGGGTCTGTCTTTCATCTACAGCAGTGGTTTTCAATCTTTTTTTCAGTCTGGAGTTTTCAGCTCAAGTACCGTTTTAGAATTTCCGCACTACTGAATGGTACCACAGTTGCAATAAAAGGCAGAATAATCTCATTAACAAATACATTTTCCCCATTTATTTAATATATGATTTATGTTACAACAGTTTGGGGCTGACAAACTGCTGGTTTAGGACACAATACCAAACAGTCATTTTGGATGCACAGAATAAAAAGAAAGATTTGGGAATGTCTTTGGAAACACTTGTATTGTGAAATCGCGTAGCCGACCCGCATGACACCGGGTCCTGACCTGGGTAGGTTCTGATCTGGGTAGAGCATGCCAGTGTGAAAGGGCTTTAGAATGAGTCTTGTGTCTATAATGCATACATTTCTAGCACTGTATTTGATTACAGCATACTTTTCAGTACCCAGCTTATTATCTTCTTCTCTACATTATTGAAAAAAAAAAATTATTCTGCAAGTTGTAAAAAGAAGTCTTTCATATACTGGCCTACCACTAGTGCGCAGCTTTTGTTGCCTGAGAGAGACAACAGGCAGTTTAAAGTAAAGGTGCCCCATCTGCAGGACTTTGAAACTTTGATAATGGCGCTATATGGATTGGCATTCTTTTTTTATATTTTGAGGGGTGGAGCCTCTTTATGTGATGTATTCAAGTTCTCTTTGTGCACTATTTATTATTTTTTTTCAACAAAAATACTTTTTTTCACATTGAAGCACAGGTATGTGTTGACATGTTAAGATTTTGTACAGGTTAAGTTTTCAGGTACAATATAATATTTATTTTTGTAGTATATATTTAAGTGTGGCATTTTAAAGGAATTTACTGTTGATAGCACAGTTTTGTTTTTTAAACTAAATTAATCATATTAAAAAAACACTTCAACACAACATGTATTCATCACAGAACAGTTGAAATATTAATACACCCATTTTGTGTTATTCTTTTGCTTTAAATTCAGTCACGTTTATGTATGTCAATGCATTTTCCGCCTTCCCTGTGAGCTCTGATTAATGGGTTCAAAGATGTTTGAAGATGGCGCTCAAAATAATAACAAAAGCCCAACAGTAATATAATTACTAAGTTTGTTCTTTTTTAGTTTATTGAAGAGCCATTGTGAAAATCATCTGAAATATATTCATTTTTCAAATGTGAAGTTGCCTGGTTCCAGAGTCCCTGTACAAGCCGGTGTCACTCTGGGTCTCTGGGTCACAATGGCAGAAACAGAAGAACCTGGTAGTTCAAAGCTGGTCATTTTATTAAGACACAAGTGGTGACAGGTGGAACTCCTCTACAAGGAAGACATGATGAAAGGGTATGGAGGACCAAAGAAACTGATTCTCCTGGGAAAAAAAAAGAATGAAAAAGAACACAAAATAAATAGTCAACATTTAAACCCAAAACTGTATTTATTACTTCTATGTGCAACTGGCTTCTCATCGCTCATCACTAGACCACACTTTTCTTTTCTCCCACCTGCTGTATCCACTAGAGCCACACTGCTTCCCTCCATCCCAGTCCATCTGCTGTATCCACTAGAGCCACACTGCTTCACTCTCTCCCTCCCATTCAGTAATGGGTATGGATGGTTAATACATTTGAATAGTAATACTGCACTCTATCTGTGACAACAGGGTACATTCTCAAAGCTACTTAAATCAACATTAGCACAATCTTGTTAATGTTTTCCCTAATAAAGTTACCACATCTAAAAAAACCACTTAGGCATTTCATTTAGGAGCTTGTTTAGGGATCCGTTATAAGTGATTATAAACAATCTATAAACATGTTATTAATTACGCTATTAACAAGTATATAATATGATTAGAAATAATAAGACTTATTATACACTTTTCTGTTTTGTGCTATAGTTTGGAATCGCTTATAACGGATATAGACTGTCTACCTGTCTTTTCAGTTCTGTTTGTCTTTCTATGTCTGTCTCACTAATTGCATGGGTCTGCTTAGTTTTTACAATACAGTAATTATACTCTTTTGCCCTTGTTTTGTTTTGTTTGCTATTGTTTATAACGACTTATAACAGATCCCAAAACTAAAGTGTTACCAACATATTTATCAATAATTCCTCATAGGAAAGCTACTCAAAAAAGTATAATCCCTGTATATTATCCTGAAGAAATCCCAGTACACCATTAACAGCAATTGTAATATTTGGAACATGTGTTGCCCAGTAGAGTGGTCCTGATAGAGTAGCACACTGTGTCCGATACTGATATGGTACCATGGTATTGCAATGGATTACCAGCAGTGTGTATTGATTCCTCAATAACTTAAAAATAATCAGTAATACAAATATACCTGTTTGGTACTAATATGGTGCATCAATGCTTTGCCCCTTGTGCCATTCTATTCCATTGGCTATCTATAACAAGCCCCAGATTTTTACAAAATTACTGCATGCTTTGTAGATACAGCTTGGATGCATTTCATGATTCCTAAGAGGTATTGTAATCCAAACCAGCACAGCAGCCTATTAATTATTCTTTCCAAGCTGTCCTGAGATGTTTATTGTGCATTCTGATGGACTGTGACTCCACAGTCTATAATTGGTAAGACAGACTCTAAGATTAAAACTAAGTGACATTAATGCTGGGTTTGCACTGTCCTAAAACCCTTCCTTATCCTTCTGATCGTCTGGCAGATGCAAGGTCATTGAGTAACAAGTACCCTTCTCAAAGGATCTTCCATGGCAATCAATGGTAATGCTTTAATCAATGAGGAAAGGGTACATGCTTCTCCAGAATGCCTTGCTGCCATGTTGAATAAGTGGCATTGTGGCTGCCCATGGAGGCACTACACCCTATTGACAGGTTTATGGTAAGCGTTTAGAATTTTGATAAGCCATCAGAATTTAAGGCTCCAATAAGATCAAAATGGACCTCATCAGAAAGAGACAATTCTACTGAACAGTGATCTAAATACCACCATCACTGAAATCATTCAAATATTAACCCTCCTGGGTTTTTCAGATTTTTACAGACAGAAATAAACACTAACTTGCACTGTAAGATAATTCGATTTTATTCTACACCATATTTATTTTTCAGAATGGCTAGTTTGTAGCAGTGTGATGTCACAATAGTGCTTCCCCAAGCTTTGCATGCAGAGCTCCGCACATGTTTAATCTGTTACACTACCTCTGTCTGTGTGTATGTCTTCCCTCACTCCTTGATTATTTTTATGTTACCCACTTAGGAGCATTGTATATATAACGTTGTATTATCATTCAAACAGTGGTGGCATTGAGATCCACTGGGCCCTACTTCCAAAGCATGTCCTCTATTCTTTAAATAACTCCTATTTAGTTGGAAGGGGAAATGTTATAAAATAAAAATAAAAATAAACACCTGAGATTGCTTAAGAAAACTTCGTTGTATCGTAATATCACTTAGTTGTTTGGTTCTAGTTTTGTAAAATGAAGAGGTGTTTTACCTCTAAAATAAAAATAGGACTTCATTAAAGACTGGAGTAAATGCTTTGAAAATATGGCCCTGTTTATTTAATATAGTTGTCAAACAATAATGCAATGATAGATGTCACTTTCTGTAATTAGACCTGTTTCATATTTATTATCTTCTTATGTGTATTTTTCAAAATGGAAGCACCTTCAACTTGGAATTTAAATAAAGGGTTATTTTCAACACAGTGTATAAGAGTTGAAAATCCAACCTATAATTTTATTTATTTTTTTACCCCAGATTTGCCCTTAAAAACACAGTCATATGGTCACACGGGTGCAAAATATAACAGAAATAACTTCATAGTTAGTTCATAATTATTATCATAATGCTTCACCTTGAAAATATACTTTATTTTTCAACAATAAGCCAGGAAAAATCCAGGTCTTAATGACATCCATCTTTTTCAGTGCTCTATCTGTGAGTAATAATTTTCCTCCACCATTGAACCTTGTATAAAAGCAATGACCAGACATTGTTCTGAATAAGGCTTTTAGCTTATTGATAGTGTCGATAAAAATGGAAACTGCAGATTGAGTCTGCTTGAGAGACAGGGAATGCTTTCAAGCCTTGTAGGGCATGGCAGAGAATTACTGGCCATTAATTAGACTCCTGGTGATTGCCCTTGACTGCTAATTAATGCTTAGATATTTTGCTGATAAGTTCGTTGTACATTATTAAGTAACTTTACATTTCTCTTTCAACACTTAATAAGTCCTAATTGGAGTTAATTGAAATATCAATAGTGAGGATGTGGAACAGTTACTTTTGTAAGAGCTTTGTGCTGTGATCTAGGGCATTTTTACAGGAACATTTTGAAAAATGCTTTTGGGATCTTATACGCATATTTCTCTCATGAATCCCTAGCAGAAACTAACAGACATACCAGGGTCATACCAGCTCAAGAGGACCCAGTTCTGTGGAGATGTTTCCATCAGTTGAAGCTGATGATGCCAAAAAAAGTGTGATGGAGAAAGGGTTCCAGGGCAGGTGTTGTGTGCATGCTGAATAAGAGCCATCGAATTCACGCCCCACACAGCGACAATGTGTTGAAAGAGACTGCAGATACAACTATGAATCGATTCATCAATTGTACATCCCATGGAGTTTATTTTGCGAAGCTCAATTAAGTATTAATTGGCTCAATTAAGTATTAATTGAGCCAATAATTGCTCTGGTGTTGGGTTACCAGACATCAGGTTTCAGCCTTATTTTTGTGTCAGTCAGAAACAGTAAAATTGTTAAATTGTCCAGGTTTTGCTTTCACATTTTTGTAAGCACAAAACTGTAGCAGCGTGCTCAGCAAATTGACAGCACAGTAATTTATTATACACAAATAAAATAAAGAAACTTCCTGGACAATGGCTTATTTTATTTTGAAAGTGCCACCAGCCAAGTTAGCCTTTTAAGTTAGTCCATATTGTGTTTTGATGAGCACAGCCATTTTTATAACTGATTAACTGATATATATATATATATATATATATATATATATATATATATATATATATATATATATATATATATATATATATATATATATATATATATATATATATATATATATATATATGATATATATATATATATATATATATATATATATATATATATATATATATATATATATATATATATATATAGATAGATAGATAGATAGATATATATATATACATATATAGATATAGATATATATATATATATTGTAAAAGAATTGCCCTCACCGCGGTTCGTTGCCCCTTTAAAAACACTGACCCAGGCACAGAAATGGATTTCTAAAGCGCTGTTGCGCAATTTTTAATGAAAATACAAAAACACAAAAGCAAAATAAACAAAACAAACACCTAGCTCTTTTATGAGCACTAACTAAACAAACAGGAACCTAAACTAAAGACAGGACAGCTAAGCTGTTTACCTGTATCAAAACAAAAAAATAAACAAAACAGCACACACAAAAAAGGCTTCACTCTACCTTTTTGCCTTACTTTTACGGCTGTACCCACACCAGCACAGTCGGGCTTCCACACACATCAGCAGCCAGGAGCAGACTGACTGCTCTCCTTAAAAACCCTGCACCTGGCTCTAATTTGCAATCATAGCCAGGTGCAGGTGATAATTAACAATGAAACAATTAACAAATACAAACCAAAAATGTGCCTATGCACATGTTTTTCTGCAGGGAGGATTTAACCCCCTCCCTGCTGTCTTACAATATATATTGTGACAAACCAAGGGGCCGTGTTATAAATGGCAAGTATGTGAGGGCGGAACTGCTAACAGGGCTCTGTCCTCTCACTGGATTGCGACCAGAGGGGGGACTACAATTCGCAAAATGGCCGCCCCAAAAAGACTACAAGCCCCAACAGCCAGAGCAATGTGCCGAGGCGTGGCAGCCACACCCACAACAGTCATGGGGTGTGACCGGCCAATATAAAACGGGTCAACACAGACCAGGAGAGGGAAAAGAGAGAGAAGCAGAAGGTGGTGAGGCATTGGGGATTGTGCTATTACTGTTTTGTGGATTTTGAATTGATTTACTGTGTATGACCTGGACCGTCTGAGAACCCTACTGGCTGTGAACTTGATTTGTACGGAGAACCAGATTTGTGAACTGACCCTTGATATCCCTGACCCTGTGGGCCGTGTGTCCAACACGGCACAAGGTAATAAACTTACAAGCACCGTCTTGTTGGAACAAACTTTATTTGTGACTGTACCTTCTTGTGTGTGTCTCCCATACCGATTGGTGTACAAGTTCGCTTACCAAGCAAGAGCTTTGTCACAATATATATATATATATATATATATATATATATATATATATATATATATATATATATATATATATATATATATATATATATATATATATATATATATATATATGATGACTTTATATATATAATATCAGTTATATATATACCCCCAATTTGTTAATTTTTAAATTATGATTGAGTTATTATACTTATTTTAACTGCTTCAGAGTTGCTACAGCTTCAATAAATTGAATGATAAATCCAGTTTTTGTCACTCTGGAAATCTGGTAACCCTACCCTGGTGCGCTATTGGGAGGTTAAGGTAAATATACCCTTATTTATTTATTTTATTTATATATTGCATTTATATAGTGTTTTTATACAAGAATGCATTTTTGAGAAGAGTATGGTTTGGAAGATACGGGGTCAATAAGTCCTGCAAATAACTAGGTGCTAATCCATTCAGGGCCGTGTAAGTTAACTGCAACATTTTAAAATCTATTCTATACTGCACAGGGAGCCTGTGTAAGAGGCCAGAACAGGGGTCATATGTTTACTTTTCTTGGTTTTAGTCAGAATTCTAGCGGCGGTATTCTGAACAAGCTGCAAGTGGGATACCACACATCTTGGGACACCAGAAAAAAGTGCATTACAATAATCAATTCTAGATGAAACAAAGGCATGCATTAGTCACTCGGCATCAGATACTGAAATAATTGTTCTAAGTTTGGCTATATTTCTCAAATTGTAAAAAGATACTTTAGTAACTTCCCTAATATGAGTCTCAAATGATAGCTCAGGATCAAAGATGACCCCCAAACTCTTAATTTCTAGTTTAAATTTTGATGAAAAGACTGCAAGGGTCGAGCTCATGTCATCCCACATTTCCTTTTAGTTGGTTCTGTGATCCCACTAGCATAACCTCTGTTTTATCTGAAGTCAACATTAGAAAATTCTGTGACAGCCAGTGCTTGACGTCTGTAAGGCAAGTAACTAATAACACCCAGGCAGAAGACATTCCTGGCTTTAGGGACAAATATAGCTGGGTATCATCAGCATAGCAATGGAGGTTCACTCTGTGTCTGTGGATAATGTCATCCAATGGTAGCATAGATAATGAAAACAGCAAGGGACCTAGAATGGAGCCCTGTGGAACACCACAGACAACTTCCAATAATGCTGATTTGACCTCCCCAATAGAGACGAACTGAAACCTTCAGGCAGATAAGATCAGAACCAGGATAGGACAAGGCCAGACAGTCCTACTGTGCTTTCAAGACGATTATACAAGGGTCCCATAGTAAAAGCACAGCAAAGTGTGATGAAGCAGAGGCAAGCACTGTGAAACCCAGAGTGGTTTGGTAAAGCATATTAAAAAAGCATGGCAAAACAGTGGTAAGTGCATAGTATAACCATAGGAACTGTTACCATGGTAAATACCATAATAAACTTTTATAAGGGTTATATTACCAGCATATTGTACTTAAAGGCATTTGTGTAGGGTCTACAAGTTTTGCTTCTTGCATTATTATTATTATTATTATTATTATTACCATTTACTATCAAAGCATGAGTAGGTGGAACATTTGTTCTTCATTTTACCTACACAGTGGATTTCTGCAATTGAAACGTTATCGTACTGTCCTTGACATTCATTATCGCTTTAAATTTGGAACAAAACAGAGCAAATGCAGCTCTCCACTTACTCATTTGTGAAAATACTTGGAGGACAGTACAGAAGATGAAGTAGCATCAGTAAATTATGAAATCAAGCTCAATAAAATAATACGAATAATGAAACACAGCACAAACCCCCATTAACCTTGACTACACCGCTTTATGAATCGGTAACAGACAGTAGATTTGCATCCAATTAGCATAATGAGGGTCATGACAAAGAAAGGACACCCCGAGCTCAGTGCAACATGGTTTCCCTTTTCTGTTTCATTTTAAATAACGGGGAATATCAATTATTTACAGGAAGATATCATTTATCAACAAAGGAGCTTTATCACCCGAAACAGCCGGAGGCTGAAACCACACCAAGTTCCTGGTGCAAATTACAGGAATCTATGCTCTGCACAGAGACTAGACTGATTTATATGCAGTTATGTAGGGTATGAATCCATGCTCTGCACAGAGACTAGACTGATTTATATGCAGTTATGTAGGGTATGAATCCATGCTCTGCACGGAGACTAGACCTTGATTTATATGCAGTTATGTAGGGTATGAATCCATGCTCTGCACGGAGACTAGACTGATTTATATGCAGTTATGTAGGGTATGAATCCATGCTCTGCACAGAGACTAGACCTTGATTTATATGCAGTTATGTGGGTATGAATCCATGCTCTGCACAGAGACTAGACTGATTTATATGCAGTTATGTAGGGTATGAATCCATGCTCTGCACGGAGGCCAGACCTTGATTTATATGCAGTTATGTAGGGTATGAATCCATGCTCTGCACAGAGACTAGACTGATTTATATGCAGTTATGTAGGGTATGAATCCATGCTCTGCACAGAGACTAGACTGATTTATATGCAGTTATGTAGGGTATGAATCCATGCTCTGCACAGAGACTAGACCTTGATTTATATGCAGTTATGTAGGGTATGAATCCATGCTCTGCACAGAGACTAGACTGATTTATATGCAGTTATGTGGGTATGAATCCATGCTCTGCACAGAGACTAGACTGATTTATATGCAGTTATGTAGGGTATGAATCCATGCTCTGCACAGAGACTAGACCTTGATTTATATGCAGTTATGTAGGGTATGAATCCATGCTCTGCACAGAGACTAGACTGATTTATATGCAGTTATGTAGGGTATGAATCCATGCTCTGCACAGAGACTAGACCTTGATTTATATGCAGTTATGTAGGGTATGAATCCATGCTCTGCACAGAGACCAGACCTTGATTTATATGCAGTTATGTAGGGTATGAATCCATGCTCTGCACAGAGACTAGACTGATTTATATGCAGTTATGTAGGGTATGAATCCATGCTCTGCACAGAGACTAGACCTTGATTTATATGCAGTTATGTAGGGTATGAATCCATGCTCTGCACAGAGACTAGACCTTGATTTATATGCAGTTATGTAGGGTATGAATCCATGCTCTGCACAGAGACTAGACTGATTTATATGCAGTTATGTAGGGTATGAATCCATGCTCTGCACAGAGACTAGACCTTGATTTATATGCAGTTATGTAGGGTATGAATCCATGCTCTGCACAGAGACTAGACCTTGATTTATATGCAGTTATGTAGGGTATGAATCCATGCTCTGCACAGAGACTAGACCTGATTTATATGCAGTTATGTAGGGTATGAATCCATGCTCTGCACGGAGACTAGACCTTGATTTATATGCAGTTATGTAGGGTATGAATCCATGCTCTGCACAGAGACTAGACCTTGATTTATATGCAGTTATGTAGGGTATGAATCCATGCTCTGCACAGAGACTAGACTGATTTATATGCAGTTATGTAGGGTATGAATCCATGCTCTGCACAGAGACTAGACCTTGATTTATATGCAGTTATGTAGGGTATGAATCCATGATCTGCACGGAGGCCAGACCTTTATTTATATGCAGCTAAGTAGGGTTTGAATTCTTCAGGTTTTTATCTGCAAGGTCACGTAGCTTGGCACGGTACACCAACATGATGCTTTGCTAACATCTCTATTTCACATATTGTCAAATTCATGATTCCAGGATCACAGGACCACTTTTTAAATCATAGCAAAGCAAAACAAAACAACATACAAACTAACAATACCCGTTTGCCACAGCCACACACCCTGCTCAAGTGCCTCATCTCTCTTTTAAAAGCATGCACTGCCTGCTTTTATACACACCCTCCTCACCACATGACAAGGAGGGCCCAAACAGAAAGCAGGCTTTATAAATCATACACTTCAAAAAAAAATACATTTGTGAAGACGATTTCTTTTCACAAAAAGTAACTATTACAAATGTAAATAATAATTCATCCGAACCAAAAAAAACAAAATACTTTTAGACCTTCCCCTTTTTGTTTTGAAGTGGTCATGTGACCCCACATGTCATATCTACCTTTTTTTAATTTTTTTTTTACTAAAAACCATAACAAAACACAGGGATTAAAGAAAGCATCAATTTAAATTGGATTGATAATGCTGTTATTGGATGACGTTAATGTGCATTAATGGA
The DNA here is from genome assembly GCA_030684275.1 of Acipenser oxyrinchus oxyrinchus. NCBI lineage: Eukaryota > Metazoa > Chordata > Actinopteri > Acipenseriformes > Acipenseridae > Acipenser > Acipenser oxyrinchus. Next base: position 5,434,437 of record CM060274.1, on the reverse strand, counting down.
CTGTAGAATTTGAGTTTGAATGAAAACAAGTACGGGCGCCACATACATCAGTCCACTACACAAATAAAATGGAGAACCGCCACCAGTATAAACACTATTCACATGTGCAGGGTTTTCACCTTCTCACATGAGGTCAGCAAAAATAACCAGGTAATAGATTGTCGATCTGCCACTGTAACTAGAAAACAGACCCTGCTGCAAGTCTGTACTGAAAACAACATGCAGTACAAAGAATGCGTCCCTTCACCTCTATCACTAAGTCTATGTGAATTGCTGAACACTGCTATGATTTGATTGCCAGTTGTATTGTGGAAGGAGGGCTACTTCAGATTATAGAGACGTGATCAGTTCATCGACTCATTCCAGCTCAAGTGGATCAAAGAGAAGTTTCTCTATTCCCTACATCAGTGGTTCCCAACCTGTGGGCCATGAACCACTGAGTAAACTCCAGGTGGTCCGCAAGAAACTCCCAAAATTCAGTTAAGCAGTTCTTGCAAAAAACCCATTTCTACACAATCGCACGTTGTGCAACTACAATGTGTATTACTAAGCAGCACAACACACAGCTTTAACCACATTATATATCATTATAAGATATGTATGCAGTCTGCATTTTATTCCCTTTATCTGTTTTCTTTTATTACGGGTGTGTTTATAAATGAATATATATTACAGCTCCCTTTGATGCAATACCAAGCATCGCCTTCAAAGCCGCCATTAACTGAATCGGCTTTCTAATGTGAAACAAAGACTCACTAAATAACTGTTACACATTATGAAGGCACATTTGTCTTGTCTAAATTACAGATTTACATTTTTTAGCCAGCATTATTAAAAAAACAAAAGCGTTCATGTAAATGCACATCTTTCTAATCTGTCCTCTCAAGCTACTGCTTGTTTTCACTGTTTAGGAAAAAAACCTCCAGCCTCTTCACTCCACATATACAAGTAGCGCACCGCATTCAATATTCCTAACTCGGTTGGAATGACTAAATAAAAAAATAAAAATAAAACATTAAAACTACAGTTTCAGTACTTTTCATTTTCAACAATATAAAATATGTGCTACAGTGTTTCCAGGGATATAGAAATATCCCTATTATTTCCATATTATAAGTTTGTGGGGAGGTTAGCTGCATAGTAACAGAAGTTAGTGTGAAACAAATAGGCTATATTTGTAGCTTGACTTGTGAACTGTCTTGTTGTGTGAATGATTCATTTCAGCCCCCTGTTATTATATGGGTTTATTCAGCCAGGTCTCACAAGACTATATGCCAAAACAACACTTTCTTAACACTATGTCTGGAAATAATTTGTACTGTCTGTTCTTAACACCCTCATATTTAACCAGAACTGGACTGTGTGCCACCAATCCTGTTTAATTTATACATACCAGCTCACAAGCAGTGTTACGTAACATCCTGTACACTCTCCAATCATTGCATCCCACCCACCTCGTCTTCGTAATTCAGGAGTGGTTTTTAAATGTATATCAAGCGAGGTTGGCGACTCAGTGAGTGCAATAAATTGCAGTAGAAATGGATCGATTTGTTACACGAGGTAACGGCTGTGGGGACAAGCCTGGGCCTTCAACAGGAATTGACCAATCGCAGCCATCTTCTAAGAAAAGAAAAGCTCTGTATCATAAATACAATCCAGAATATTTAGCACTGGGATTTACATTTACTGGATCTGAGGACGACCCAAAGCCCCAGTGCATTATTTGTCAGCAGGTTTTGTCAAACGAAGCCCTTAAACTTGCGAAATTGAGAAGCCATTGATCAGCAAAGCATCCGGAATGTGAGGGAAAAAAACTGGACATTTTTTATACCAAAAAAACGAACACTTTTCCATCCTCAAATTTCAGCGCACAAAATGACAACATTGCTTGATAGTTTCTCTTAGGATCGCAAAATAAAAGAAATACACTGCACTGCACATCGACGGCCTTAACACACTGCACTGCGCATCGAGAAGCCTTAACACACTGCACTGTGCATCAAGAAGCCTTAACACACTGCACTGTGCATCGAGAAGCTTCAACACACTGCACTGTGCATCGAGAAGCCTTAACACACTGCATTGCGCATCGAGAAACCTCAACACACTGCACTGTGCATCAAGAAGCCTCAACACACTGCACTGTGCATCAAGAAGCCTTAACACACTGCACTGCGCATCGAGAAATCTCAACACACTGCACTGTGCATCAAGAAGCCTCAACACACTGCACTGTGCATCAAGAAGCCTTAACACACTGCACTGCGCATCAAGAAGCCTTAACACACTGCACTGTGCATTGAGAAGCCTCAACACACTGCACTGTGCATTGAGAAGCCTTAACACACTGCACTGTGCATCAAGAAGCCTTAACACACTGCACTGCGCATCGACAGGCCTTACCACACTGCACTACGCATCGAGAAGCCTCAACAAACTGCACTGTGCATTGAGAAGCCTTAACACACTGCACTGTGCATCGAGAAGCCTCAACACACTGCACTGCGCATCAAGAAGCCTTAACACACTGCACTGTGCATCGAGAAGCCTCAACACACTGCACTGCGCATCAAGAAGCCTTAACACACTGCACTGTGCATCGAGAAGCCTCAACACACTGCACTGTGCATCGAGAAGCCTCAACACATTGCACTGTGCATCGAGAAGCCTTAACACACTGCACTGTGCATCGAGAAGCCTTAACACACCACACTGCGCATCGAGAAGCCTTAGCAGCTCGTCATTTGGTGCCAGAACTACACAGCTTTCTGA
>CM060274.1:5285348-5431165 GCA_030684275.1 Acipenser oxyrinchus oxyrinchus | reverse complement strand
GCATTCTTCAGACAGGTGAGCCGGGTGTGTAGAGAAGGGCATTCTTCAGACAGGTGAGCTGGGTGTGTAGAGAAGGGCATTCTTCAGACAGGTGAGCTGGGTGTGTAGAGAAGGGCATTCTTCAGACAGGTGAGCCGGGTTAGAGAAGGGCATTCTTCAGACAGGTGAGCCGGGTTAGAGAAGGGCATTCTTCAGACAGGTGAGCCGGGTTAGAGAAGGGCATTCTTCAGACAGGTGAGCCGGGTTAGAGAAGGGCATTCTTCAGACAGGTGAGCTGGGTGTGTAGAGAAGGGCATTCTTCAGACAGGTGAGCCGGGTTAGAGAAGGACATTCTTCAGACAGGTGAGCTGGGTGTGTAGAGAAGGGCATTCTTCAGACAGGTGAGTCAGGTGTGTAGAGAAGGGCATTCTTCAGACAGGTGAGCCGGGTTAGAGAAGGGCATTCTTCAGACAGGTGAGCCGGGTTAGAGAAGGGCATTCTTCAGACAGGTGAGCCGGGTTAGAGAAGGGCATTCTTCAGACAGGTGAGCCGGGTTAGAGAAGGGCATTCTTCAGACAGGTGAGCCGGGTTAGAGAAGGGCATTCTTCAGACAGGTGAGCCGGGTTAGAGAAGGGAATTCTTCAGACAGGTGAGCCGGGTTAGAGAAGGGCATTCTTCAGACAGGTGAGCTGGGTGTGTAGAGAAGGGCATTCTTCAGACAGGTGAGCCGGGTTAGAGAAGGACATTCTTCAGACAGGTGAGCTGGGTGTGTAGAGAAGGGCATTCTTCAGACAGGTGAGTCAGGTGTGTAGAGAAGGGCATTCTTCAGACAGGTGAGCTGGGTGTAGAGAAGGGCATTCAACAGGTGAGCCGAGTGTGTAGAGAAGGGCATTCTTCAGACAGGTGATCCGGGTATAGAGAAGGGCATTCTTCAGACAGGTGAGCCGGGTGTGTAGAGAAGGGCATTCTTCAGACTGGTGATCCTGGTATAGAGAAGGGCATTCTTCAGACAGGTGAGCTGGTTGTGTAGAGAAGGGCATTCTTCAGACAGGTGAGCTGGGTGTGTAGAGAAGGGCATTCTTCAGACAGGTGATCCGGGTATAGAGAAGGGCATTCTTCAGACAGGTGAGCCGGGTGTGTAGAGAAGGGCATTCTTCAGACTGGTGATCCTGGTATAGAGAAGGGCATTCTTCAGACAGGTGAGCTGGTTGTGTAGAGAAGGGCATTCTTCAGACAGGTGAGCTGGTTGTGTAGAGAAGGGCATTCTTCAGACAGGTGAGCTGGTTGTGTAGAGAAGGGCATTCTTCAGACTGGTGATCCTGGTATAGAGAAGGGCATTCTTCAGACAGGTGAGCCGGGTGTGTAGAGAAGGGCATTCTTCAGACTGGTGATCCTGGTATAGAGAAGGGCATTCTTCAGACAGGTGAGCTGGTTGTGTAGAGAAGGGCATTCTTCAGACAGGTGAGCCGGGTGTGTAGAGAAGGGCATTCTTCAGACAGGTGAGCTGGTTGTGTAGAGAAGGGCATTCTTCAGACTGGTGATCCTGGTATAGAGAAGGGCATTCTTCAGACAGGTGAGCCGGGTGTGTAGAGAAGGGCATTCTTCAGACAGGTGAGCTGGGTGTGTAGAGAAGGGCATTCTTCTGACCCATGTTTTGTAAAGTTCATTTTTTTGTTTTACCAGATACCAGAAAAGAGGGAAAAAAACCCCTGAACCACTCGAGGACCCTCATAGTTTTTTAACTTTGTCTTTTTCTGCTTATCAATTCTTATCAATGACTTCTAATCAACAACAACAATAACAACTTCAATTTATATATAGAGCCTTATCATGTGCAGACAGGCACTTCTCAAGGCTCTTTACACAGTTAAAAAAATACAATATCTAAAAAATCAGAAATGGTTATTTCCTGTGATACACCTTGGTTATCTAGATTTTTTAGATAGCATATGTACTGTAATATAAATAAAGAAAATACAGTGGTAAACAAATAAACTAGAAGAAACATTTGGTATGGAGCTCAGATGATACATTGTCATTGCACTATAATTAAACATTCAGTTATTATTACATTTAGCCTTAAAGGGCGGTGGAATATTCAACTATAACAACCGTGGTCACCCTTGGCCAAACTCTGGAACTCATTAGCATTCCAATGTCCTAACCGCAGAGACAAATCTTAAAGGCAAGGCCACTTGCAAATTAATTGGTAAGCTGAAATAAGTTTACCAATTAAAAACAATATCATTCTAGGGCTCTAATTAGTTTAATTATGCAGTTGTAGCACTACGATTCTATAATAAAGGTTTTAAGGTTTAATTAGCATTGTGTAAACCGATGAGCTATAATTTAGAAATCGAGATGAACTCATAATAGGGTGCAGTCGGAACTACTTTATCAGGACTCCTCGGTAGATGTAAAGTCCCAGTTAAACGAAAGGCATTTGAGACAACCTTAGTCACACTTTTTTGTTTCTAAATTAAAAGAAAAAAGAATGAAATCACATCACATTATGAGTACATGTTAAATACATACTTTAAAATATGAGTCAATTGGGGTTTTTTTATACCTAAACAAAATGATTAGCTGTTTTTTTTATTTCTACATTAAATGAAAAATAATGAAATCCCATCTTATGACAAGGCGAGGCACCTGCGATGTTGACACCCCAACTTTCTTTGTAACAGCAGCCTCAGAAACCACAGGAGACTCCTGGTTCATGCAATTTACACAAATCACAGCGTAATCATGTACTCACTGCACTGTGCTACACGAGCCTGTCTTGCTCTGAAAAGCGATCTCCATTCATCATTTGAAAATTTGAAAATACTGTATCCCAATGAAACAAAGTGACATCCTAATTGAACAACATATATAACCTTGGGATGAACCATCTCTTATAGTTGTATCCCATTTAAGCAGAATTCCCAATTATCCCGATCAATATCCCGATTAGGCGGCACCGACTGTATAAAAAACAAAACAGGTTTTCCCTAAAACTGAACGGCACCCTTCTTGCCTGGCCACTTTATTATGCCTTACAGAATGTCTAAAATATTGTTTGCCCTGATCACAGCCGTCACACAACACGGCAGAGACTCCACTAGGTGCTGGAATGTGCATCGAGGGAATGATCCAGTTCATTCCAAACATGCTCGATTGAATTGAGATCTGTGAATTGTGGTGGCTATGGAAGATAAAGTCTTTGTCATGCACCTCAAACAATTCCGTCACAGTGGAATGGGAGTTGCGTGATCTTGAATGTAGCCAGCATCATCAGAGTATAAGTGTAAAGAGTTAATGAAAAGATTATAAGCACAAAACTGTGCAGCTGTGCAAAGTATGCTGTTATCTGGCTGCTATCAGGGAAAGAATGCTTTATTGTCTGACAAAGTGGCATTAAACTGACCTCACCTGAACTGGTGCAAGCAGGAGTTCTCTGGTCAGATAAGCAAACAACGAAACTATATAAAACAGCAGGTACTCAAGAAGCATCAAGATCCTCCATGAACACACACCAGCACCATATACGATGTTTCTTCCAGAAATTGCTAACTCATATCATTGCTTCATTTCTCTTAATAACTAGTGACCTCATTGTTGTGTCTAATGATAATGATTAAGCTGTAACTTTTGATTATTGTGATCAATAAAGGAAACTTATTAAGTTCTGTTTATATCCTTGTTGTGTGCAATCCTTCACACAGTGAAATACAGAAATAAATCATTTGGACTCAGGATATACCAGGAGAACATGTACCCAACCAAGTCACATTTTGTGAAGAAAAAGATTAAATAGCTCAAGCGTCTGTTTTTTAAAGAGGTCCTTTTCCCCTGCTAATTAATAGAGATTGGATATTCATAACTGAATATCCTTCTGTAGGTTTTGTGATAAGTTTACATATAGTACATTCAGCTTTCATTACTGAATCTTTTGTGAGGCAATACAAAATTTCACCAACAACCCACTCTTTCACTAAAGAACTCCTGAGAAACATCAAACACCTTTTATTACACCTGTTGCAATTAGGCTTAAGTATTTTTATTAATAGAGATCAATGAAGAAATCTTAATTAAACGTTGAGATCTCCATTCATCAATATTTGCATACTCTCCATTTAAAATATAGAACCAAAATATCTTCAAGTGGAGCAGTGCTAATAATGTGCTAACAAGAGGTAGGAACATGGATTTGAAAGCCTTGGTTAGCTCTTGTGAATGATTTAATAGTTAACAAAGACAAACCCTTGAGATAGTCATCCCTTTCCAGTGAGTCTGTGCAATGTGAGCAGTACATACTACAGTTAAATATAACAAAGAGTGTGAGAAAGTACTTCATGGCATTAATAATGTGTAACAATAGCACTTAAGAAGCTGTAATTTCAAGCTCTCTCTGTTGGGCTTGCCCTGTTTGTAAAATGTCTTTACTGGAAAAGTAATAACGATCCATTAGTGAGTATTGTATATTGATAGCCAACTTCGTCTGTGTGTGTGGAGGGGGTCCTTATTGCAAGTCTGTCAGTCCCAAGAGAACAGAAACAGAGCAGAGAAAGTGGAAAGTGAATCAGTGGACCATAATGAACTTATTAAAAAGGTAAACACAGGAGCATAGTCGGTAGCATACGTCCACCTTTTCTGCTCTCATTTTAATATAAGAGTCGTCTTATAAAATAAATTGATTACCATGACATATATCATACAGATGTTTGAATGTATGGAGGGAAAGACACCTCTGTATATCTGCAGAATCTGACGCTCTCAATTCCGCATGCTAATATCACATGTCATGACAGCTGGAGAAGCACTTCCCCAAATATCTGCAGTTTGTGTGTGATATAAAGACAGATGGATGGACGGACTGAGAGACACCATATACTACCGGTCAAAAGTTTTAGAACACCTCCATTTTTCCAGTTTTTATTGAAATTTACGCAGTTTAATGTCTCAATGTACTCTGAAATTAAAGCATAGAACAAATAAACAATTGGAGATAAAAAAGAAATCATGGAATCGTTTTGTTTAACAAAATTTAATCTAAATTTTTGACTCATCAAAGTAGCCACCTTTTGCAGATATAACAGCCGAACACACTTGTGGCATTCTTTCTACAATGGAAATCAAATATTGTTCGGAAAGTTCTTCCCTACACTGTTGCAGAAGTTCCCACAAATGTGTTGCACTTGTAGGTTGCTTTGCTTTCAACCTTCTGTCCAGTTCATCCCAAACCAGCTCGATGGGGTTTAAGTCTGGAGACTGTGCTGGCCATTCCATGATTTGAAGCCTACCTCTCGAAGTCTTCTCTTCACAGTTGAAACTGAGACTTGCTTACTTCGACCAGTGTTAAGCTGTGCTTGAAGCTGTTGTCCTGTGAGCCGCCTATCATGCAAGCTGTTGACTCTCAGAAACTTGTCTTCTGATTCTGTTGTGGCTTTGGGTCTGCCAGACCTCTTCCTGTCAGAGTTTCCTCCAGTTTCCAAGTGCCTTTTGATGGTGTAGGAAACTGTACTCACTGACACCTTGGCTTTCTTTGCAATTTCTCTAAAGGAAAGACCTACACTTTTAAGGGTTATAATGGTCTGTCTATCTTCCTTTGTTAATTGCCTTTTTCTCACCATTATGATAGCAATATACTACTTCCTGCAGTACAATACTGTCCAAATAATGCTTAAGAGGGTGTAGTAACACAGTCTGTTCCAACACTGCTTTTATACAGACAGAGGGTTTGTAAGTAATCAACAAAAGTTGGGACACCTGTAGGAATTGTTAGCATCAACTTTCAAGGCTTAATTTACTTCCATTGCTGCAGAACATCTGTAAGTTGTGAACCCATTACTTGTTCCCTGAAAAAGGCCTTTTTGTATAACTCTGAAATGTACATTATTTTTCAGTTTTTGGTAACCTAAACTTTTTTTTTAACCTCTGGCAGTTTACCGCTTACCTTTGTACCATTTCAGGTTATTCACTGGACTTGAACTGCTTAAATTTCAATAAAAACTGGAAAAATGGGGGTGTTCTAAAACTTTTGACCGGTAGTGTATATCCACAGAATCTGATATTATTAATAGCCCATGCTAAATGATGTTAATATCAGGTTTCGTGACTAGGGGAGAAGCGTTTTTCCTAATACAGTATATGGAGAACTCTGTGAAGTACTGCCACCTCTACATCCCCTCAGAGCTGGTGGCTTGCTGGTTTTCAGCTGGTCATGCTGGTTCAGGCTGGTTAAGGAGCTGGTTGAACTGGGCCAAGATGGTTCGTTGAAACTCCTTTACTGTAAAGATCTAAAGTCAGCTGCTTGCTGTCGACATCATATACAGTATTTGCACATCACTGTATACATGCTGTGAGCCCAGTAAGAGGCCAGTGAATATTTGTTGCCATTTCCAGCTCTTCTCTTCTGATGGACTCCTGCGTGTTGGGGTTACCATTAGTCTGATATTGATTTATCAGTGTCAAAAACGTACAATCTCCATGGAATGGCTTTACTGGCATGTATAACCTGCTGCAGCTGTAGTACCCAGAGCATGTCTGTCTAATTCCCTGAGTGACAAAGTGAAGGCTGCTGGAGGGAGGAAACGTGTGTGTTGGGAATGTAAACAAACTGGACAGCCAACAAAGACACACTTCTAAATCTAACAGGGAGGCATGGCACGAACCGGCGTCCAGGCACACAGCAAGCGAGCGTCTTAACCACTGTGCAACACAGCCGGGCTCATCTGCATTTGTGGTCCGAGAGTTTTTAACCTCATCTCATCAACAGGAGTCAGAATCTGTTCTGGCAGTGCTTCATACAACACTGCCGTTACATAAAGAAATGTTCTAGAAAGAAAGAAAGAAAGAAAGAAAGAAAGAAAGAAAGAAAGAAAGAAAAAGAGCTGGCTCTCTGTCAGTTCAAGGTTAATATAATTTCATGGCTTAAAGTGCATAAGCTCCTGTTATTCCCAAAAAGAAGGAAAGAGCCATTAGAATTCCCCCACCTCCTGAATACATCAAAGTCAAGTCTTTTCAACAGAGCGCAGCACCGTGGTAATGTGTCGCGCTCCGTGCTGGTATTGCAGTGCCTGTGCCGATCCTCACATGAATTTGCGGTGGATTCTACAAGGGATGGTGCCAATTGAAGTGAATCAGCATGTCTCCCAAGCTAACAAGGCTATTTCTACTGGGAACAATGGTGACTGAAGCAAAGTCAGAATGTCCATTATAGCTGGTGCGGCAAACTTTACTATTCCAAATCTGCAGCTCTTTGTAAAAAGTCTAAATTTTAAGAAAGTTGGTAAAGCACAATGAGTCTACAACTGAACATTTCCCTATAATAATAATAATAATAATAATAATAATAATAATAATAATAATAATAATAATAATAATAATAATGATAATTAATATTTGCTAGTGTTCTTCTCAGTGGTTCTGGGCTCTGTAGCTCTCATACTGAGGTATAAGAATTGTTCTCTTTACCTAGCTTTGTGTTTGTTTGGGGTATCATTAGTGCTGGCACTGAACAGTCTTCCTCATTCCACACTGTGACTTTTCAACCTTCAGCCCCACCTACATTATTATATTTAGACAGAGAGAGTGGCACAGATGAACGCTTCCATTGTCACATGACTTGAATGGAACGGCGAGGGCTGCAGGTCCCAGCGCTTACAAAGCCACGTGAAGGCAGGTAGAGGAAAATGATAAGAACTCAACAGTGGAGCAACAGAACCACTGAGAAGGATTGCAAACACTATAACACAGTAAGGAGGGTGTACAAAAACAACTCACTAGAGCAGCATTAATGCAGCTTTTCTTTGTTCTCGGGTTTGTTTGTGTGTTTTCTTTTCCTGTTGTCTCGTTCAACACTCTTCAGGATTACTATCATGAGTTAATCCAGACAGGGACTCACACTGACACACAACAAACAGAGACCACATCCAACTGGGATTTGAACAAGAGTCGAACAAGAGGCCAAGCAACACCCAATTAGAGAGAGCCTGCTAAGAACAAACGAGACTTTAAAAAGAGATTTTAATAAGATGTAACCCTTCTTATAACAACCACTCGAGGGACTGTGTGTATGTGTGTGTGTGTGTGTGTGTGTGTGTGTGTGTATATTGCCAAAAGTTTTGTATCGCCCTATATAATTAAATAATTTTGTGTCATAAAGGCAAATGAAATCTACTAATTAATATTACGTTAACATATTGAATTACACACCGCTTTGTAGTTTTCCATATACTTAATGAAAAACTGACAGCATTTAAAAAACTGGACATTTCGAATTCTAACATGAAATACTGTACTACTATTATGGCTTCCGGTAGACTTTTGCGATATCATTTTGTAGTTTCTTTGATTACACGATGTTAATAAAAGATCTAAATTATGTTCATATATATATATATATATATATATATATATATATATATATATATATATATATATATATATATATATATTTTAAATTATATCTCAATCCTAAAATTCTAGGTCATGCAAAACTTTTGGCCATAGCTATAGTGTGCAAATGTATTAAGATTTGCCTTTCATATCCTTTACGATATATCTCGACACCTATTATCAGGTATGTGAGAAGTGGTATAACTCCACAAGGTGCTGGAAAGTGTATTGGGGGATTTTAATCTTTTCAGTCATTATTATTTCACACAGTTAGTGCTCGCGCAGACAACTGCAGGGCTGGCCTTTGTCCTCCAGAGGCCAGCAGCTCGCTGACATCTGCTCTCGAGTTCCTGGGTCTAAAGAGGCAGTTGACTTGGTCGATCGGAGGACTCACACTGACCTTCACTTCTCCTGAGTTGTTGTGGGTAATTGCTGCGGTGAGGGAGCATAATTGAACATTCTGAATTGGGGAGGTTAGAATGATTGGGTGCACTAAAAAAAGAAATCAAGTTGAAGATCATTGGGGGAGGGTAATGGTAGAGTAAGTGCACTCTGCAATAGACATGCATAGTCCCCATGGTAAACTACAGGCTAAAATGATACAATGCTTCTCAAATCAGGAAAGAACAGATCAATACAAATATCAAATTGGCACTTTCCACTGTACCAGGAGCCCTTTCCTTCCCTCTCACTATTCCTGTCACAAGTTTAAATCCAAGCCAGTGAATGGGAAAATGGAGATAAAAGCCAGCAGAATCACTTGCAGCTACAGACATTACAGGCCTTTATAGATTCTTTTAAGCAGCAATTCACTGGAGTGGCTATTTCAATAGCCTCTGATTACTGCTGTCAGTCCAAGTTCAGAGGAGTGGAACATAGCGATTCCACTCTCCTCTATAGACATGCTCACACTTACCTCTGCCCAGGATGGAATGGACTATGCCAAATTTGCACAATAGCAATGCTGACTGTATATGTGTTTTTTTAATACTGGATGCAATTTTAACATGTTTGCTTAAGTTTTACTATATGTTACTATGCAGTGTGTAGGGTATCTATTGCTGAAACAAATAGTGTGAAGAGTGTCTCTTATTGTAAAACATGCAAAAGTACATCTTGTAATAGCAGACACCTTACATACAGTGTACTATATAAGCTTATTATAAGTCACAAAAATTAAGATTGCCCAGGAAATGCTATTAAACGTAAAAAGTGCACATAAAAAAATGCAAGAATATGTTGTGGTTTAAACATCTAGAATGTTTTGTCATTGACATTCTGTGAGATCTAAGTGTATTTCCTACTAATGCATTCTAATGGGGACATGACTTATAATTAGGGCTTCTGATTTAACCGATAAAACCCGATAAAACACCCCCGATACAAAAAAAAATTAATCGGTGGATAGCCAGTAAACACCGGAAAACACCAGGAAAACTGTGGAAATGGTTAATCTATTCACGTTGACTTTACCCTTTTCACATTAAAAAAAATTAAACCTACTGCAAAAAATAATAATAAATACATTTCCCTGTGCTGCTGGGCAATGTCCCGCCTTCCTGACTTGTATCTATCATTGATTCGTTCTGAATACTTTAAACCCGCCCCCAACTACTGAGTGACAGCACATTCCACTTGCAAGATTTAAAATGAGATTACAATCAGGATGGAAGCTTGTTAGCAGGATTTAAAGCTGTATTACAGTTAAGACATGGAGGATTTAAAACAGAATTGTGGTGAAATGTACAAAAATACCTACACACAAAAACCCCAGAAGAAAGTGCCTGTGACCATAGGGATTCCGTTGTGGAAGACAGCAAAGGGTTAGGGTTAGGGTTAGGGTTAGGGTAATTTCATACAGTACACAAACCACAAGAAACAGACACACCACAAACGAGCATCTTAACCACTATGCAAAACAGCTGGGCTTCTAGAGCTTTTCAACCCCCTGACAGGAGACAGGAATCAGTAACAACAGTGTATCACACAGCACTCCTCCCCCTTTAGACTCAGCGATTGGCTGCAGCCAAGTGGAGGCGGGGCTTGAACCGGTGACCTCACAAGCATCTTAACCACTATGCATAAGAGCCGGGTTCATCTGCATTTGTGGTTTTCGAGCTTTTAAAATCAATTAAACTCACCGACAGGGGGACAGAATCGGTAGCTGCAATGCATTACACAACACTGGAGAAGACGAAATTGTGATTTCTAATATGATCTGCCAGATTACCTGGAGCTACAGTTCAATAATGTTTTATTGGCATGGCAGCTAAGGCACACAGCAAGAGAATTTAAAAATAAAGAAAAAAGGGTAAAAGTCAGATATGAAAAGAGCATCTGTTAGAAATGTGTTTGAAAACAAAGCAAAACAATGTGAAACAAACAAAGGAGTTTGGTCAAATTAAAAAATGTAGGGTTTTTTTTTTAGTTAGGTTTCCTAAAGCTATATTTTATGTTGCTAAGATTATTTTCATGCTGACCCATAGCACCCAACAGTATGTTTTGGGTGTTGTTTTTCGTCTTACTTGCAGCTTATTGGAATTCCTGATAAGTGGAAAGCACTTTTTAATGGGAATTCGCAGCAATGAGACATCTGTCAGGCAAGTGGATTAAACTGCATTGATTGACAGGGAAGGAGAAATTAAGGGGAAAGTTAGCTATTGATTAGTTCACTTTAAAAAAAGAAATCCAGTCCAATGTGTCAAGACAGAGATAGGGCTATTGATATTGTTCATTTTTGGGATTTTGACCATATGTATTTATATATATATATATATAGTGATGGAGTGTATGTTCCAGGCACTAATGTGCAGGCTTCAAGGCCCTGGTGTTAGCGACTGTGGCAAGATGGCTTGCAGTGGTGACGTCACAGACCAGAAACAGAGACAGGACAGATGAGGTGAAATGATGAAAGCGCTGTTGCGCGGTTTATTATAAATAAAGAGGTTTAAACAAACATTAGACACGGCACTTTACGCCAAAAAAAATCAGATAAACAAACCGGACTAACCCTTAACAAACGGTGCACGGACAGACACACAAACACGGTGAGTAGGAATAACCAAACAAGTATCGTGCCTCTTGCACGCAATAGCAATTGTTAATATTATTCCATGTTATCTCTCTCCTCCTCTCTCCCGTTCTCTACTCACCGAACACCCAACCCCGAGTGGGTGAAAACATGCTGCTTTTATGCAGTTGTACCGAGACTCGATTGCTAATCGATCATTCAATTGGAATCTCGGTACAACTGCACATTAAGTGCAATCCCGTGACACTCAATATACACATTTTATCTGCACGTGAAGTGTTGTGCAATCCTCGTGCCTAAATACAAATCTACATTTGAAATCACTCGTGTTACACAGACCCATTTATATCCCGTGTACCAATGACTATACACCAACATTTAACACATTACATGCAACATATAAACAAACAATACGCACGAGGCGGGGTCACACTGCCACAGGGACATACATTCCATCTTATGAAATGTGTCTCTGGGTTAATTGTTACTCTGATTGTAAACACTTAAATCCCTGCTCCAACTAATTGTATAATTGTATTTTGTCTAACTGGGTAAATGCGATCAGCTGCGACTGATCAGAGTGAGGGCATAAAAAGCTCCCAGTTAGTTTGATCTCTGATGGGGTTTGGAAGGAGAGGGGGGAAGGGGGGGAAGAGGTAATTCTGATAAACTGACAAACTGACAAACTGACAAAGCTAATGGACTGGGAATAACAGAGATTTCACTTACCCTGTCCTGTGAAAGGTATGGAAGCGCATTCACTGTTTAGGTACTGCCCAAAGAGCGGCTAGCTTTTACTTTATTTCATTTGTGTATTTTTGTTTTTTGTATTACCAATAAAACACACAGCAGTGTTAAAACCAAAGATACTGTGTAATGTGTGTGCATTTAAAGAGACGCTGGTCAGGGAAACGGCACAAAAGCCTGGAGAAACGGGGCTGATGCATCACTATATATATATACATACATACATACATACATACATACATACATCTGGTACTACACTGGGCTAAATAAAGTTCCGAGTTTCCATGCCTTATTCTCAGAGTCTGTTACTGTGTCACTTCATAAGTCATTTAATTGTAGCAGAGAAAGCAAAAGCAGCTGGAAAGAAGGCATTGAGGCGGGGGGGTCAAGTTCACTCTCCAATTGAAATGACCGCTAGTGTAACCCTAATGGAAGCAAAGTTTGCAAAGAGAATTATTTAAGCTAGTGTAGCGCCAGATATCAGGTTAAAATAAAACCTTTACTGGACATTTGAGACCAGGATAGACCATGAAAGTGCAGAACTGGTAACATGTATGAAAAGATTTTGCAGACCACCCAGTGACCCACATTTCACCTGCCAGACCCACAAATCGATATTAAAACCTACAGACCCGCGACATTCACTGTACTGACGGCAAAATAAAACAAATGCCCATGCACAGCACAAGACTTGAGTCCGAATAAGCACATGAGTGTAGAAAGTGGATTAAACTGAAGTTTAAGATCAGCATATGATTGTATGTACACACTCCATTCATTGATGGGTTCTTAATTAAAGTTGCAAATTATATCATTTTAAGTGAACCAGTGTTGCTGTTTTCTTTTTCTTCTATTGATTCAAAATGTAATTTTAATAATTTAGGTCAGATTAATCCTCATCCAATTCCAGTTGATGAATTCCTATGACATTTAGAATGACAGCATCCAGAACTACATAACAAGATACAACCCCAAAAATCAGTACATACTACACACTCTAAAAGGAATAACACAATTTCAAAGAGGGATCAATACTGCCAGAAATCAATACCTGCAGCGCTCAAGGTGTACGGAGAATAAACTATTTAATATTAAAAGGCAGAGGGTTGGAAAGGTAACATGATTGATAGATCACACAACACAATACTGGATCATATTCAGCAAGGTGTTTGTGACAGAAAAAATAAAAACTTGAAGATGAACCATTTAGTGACTAGTGAACACATTTAAGAACATAAGAACATAAGAAAGTTTACAAACGAGAGGAGGCCATTCAGCCCATCTTACTCGTTTGGTTGTTAGTAGCTTATTGATCCCAGAATCTCATCAAGCAGCTTCTTGAAGGATCCCAGGGTGTCAACTTCAACAACATTATTGTCTATACCTTTTAGGATTTTGAATGTTTGAATCAGATCGCCGCATAGTCTTCTTTGTTCAAGACTGAATAGATTCAATTCTTTTAGCCTGTCTGCATATGACATGCCTTTTAAACCCGGGATAATTCTGGTTGCTCTGCTTTGCACTCTTTCTAGAGCAGCAATATCCTTTTTGTAACAAGGTGACCAGAACTGAGCACAATATTCTAGGTGAGGTCTTACTAATGCATTGTAAAGTTTTAACATTACTTCCCTTGATTTAAGTTCAACACTTTTCACAATATATCCGAGCATCTTGTTGGCCTTTTTTATAGCTTCCCCACATTGTCTAAAGGAAGACATTTCTGAGTCAATATAAACTCCTAGGTCTTTTTCATAGTTCCCTTCTTCAATTTCAGTATCTCCCATATGATATTTATAATGCACATTTTTATTGCCTGCATGCAATTCTCCTCCTATTTTTGTGTCGTCTGCAAATTTAACGAGTTTGCTTTCTATACCAGAATCTAAATCATTAATGTAGATTAGGAATAGCAGAGGACCTAATACTGATCCCTGTGGTACACCACTGGTTACCTTGCTCCATTTTGAGGTTTCTCCTCTAATCAGTACTTTCTGTTTTCTACATGTTAACTTCTCCCTAATCCATGTGCATGTATTTCCTTGAATCCCTACTGCGTTCAGTTTGAGAATTAATCTTTTATGCGGGACTTTGTCAAAAGCTTTCTGGAAATCTAAATAAACCATGTCGTATGCTTTGCAATTATCCATTTTCTTTTTTTTTCTTTTTTTTAAAAATAAATTTAGTCGTTGCCAATTATTTTTTTATTATTTTCTCCCCAATTTGAAGTGCCCAATTATTTTTAGGCTCAGCTCACCTCTACCACCCCTGCGCTGACTCGGGAGGGGCGAAGATGAACACACGCTGTCCTCCGAAGCGTGTGCCGTCAGCCGCCCGCTTCTTTACACTCTGCAGACTCACCGTGCAGCCGCCTCAGAGCTACAGTGTCGGAGGACAGCACAGCTCTGGGCAGCTTACAGGCAAGCCCGCAGGCGCCCGGCCAGACTACAGGGGTCGCTGGTGCGCGGTGAGCCGAGGACACCCTGGCCGACCTAACCCTCCCTCCCCCCGGACGACGCTCAGCCAATTGAGTGCCGCCATCTGGGAGCTCCCAGTCCACATTTGGCTGTGGAATAGCCTGGATTCGAACTCGCGACATCCAGGTTATAGAGCGCATCCTGCACTCTAGCGAGTGCTTTTACTGGATGCACCACTCAGGAGCGAATGATCCATTTTCAATGTTGCATCCTCAAAAAAGTCAAGTAGGTTAGTTAGACACGATCTCCCTTTCCTGAAACCATGCTGACTGTCTCCCAGGATATTGTTACCATATAGGTAATTTTCCATTTTGGATCTTCTTATAGTTTCCGTAAGTTTACATATAATAGAAGTCAGGCTTATTGGTCTGTAGTTACCTGGTTCGGTTTTGTCTCCCTTTTTGTGGATCGGTATTACGTTTGCAATTTTCCAGTCTGTCAGTACAACCCCTGTGTCAAGAGACTGTTGCATGATCTTGGTTAGCGGTTTGTAAATAACTTCTTTCATTTCTTTGAGTACTATTGGGAGGATCTCATCCGGCCCAGGGGATTTGTTTATTTTAAGAGCTCCTAGTCCCTTTAACACTTCTGCCTCTGTTATGCTAAAGTTATTTAAAATTGGATAGGAACAGGTCGACATGTGGGGCATGTTGTCTGTGTCCTCCTTTGTAAAAACCTGTGAAAAGTAATCATTTAATATGTTTGCTATTTTTTTTCTTCATCTATGATTTTGCCATTTGTGTCTCTTAGACATGTCTCTTAGACATGTAAATGTCTCTTAGTCATTTATTTGTTTTTGATAATAAGAGCAAGTATGTCAGTAACATACATCCTCCACAATTACTGACAATTCAAACGTAGATCAGGCTGAAGAAAAAGTCTATAACCATGTCATATATCAACAGAATAGTACAGAACAGGAGTTACAAAGTTGCATGATAACTTGATAAGCGGTTCTCCAGGTAAATGCAAAAAAACATGTGACATACAGATGGACGAGTATACTGACAGACATCCTTGTATGCTGTGCTCCCTGGTCTATCTTGCCTTCTATGTATTTCACCACAGCAGAATTTGTTTGGTTTTCGAATGAAGTAGAGGCACTAATAGATAGCCTGCTTCATATGTTTAACAGGGGCTGAGTTTGAAAGAGAATAATGTAATCCTTATCTCAGTAATTAACAATAAGCATGGCCACAGCAGCAAGCTGTTTTGTTAACAGATGTCAAATTCACCTTCCCTAATTCTGAGTGTCTGTATAGGAAAGGAAACACTCCTATTCTATTAATATGCAGGTGGTTTGTAATTGTGCACAATTTAACACTGCATCCCTAACTAACTTAAATAAAAATGGACCGTATATATTTGTCTTATAGGCTTCTAATGATAATGTGAGTTAGTGGTATTTGTTGCTGGTCCTTTGAAATTCGTATTAATGAGAATTGACTGTCCTCCTGTAAGTATCATAACTTGTCAATGCAGCACCATGGTCTATTTTGTGTTACCATACTGGTAGCCTACAGGCTAAAGTGAAAAGAAAGTGTGCTTGATTCTACTACTGTACTGTATACTGTATAGGCATACTGTTCATAATGTAATGTGTAGCCTACCCAAAACACATTAGTGTTATTTCAGCGCAATGATTTATACATATAAAATACATTGCGCACTATAAATGTATGTGTGCGATTTTTATTGTATTTTTTAAACCTGATACCTCCTAACAAAAAAAAATGTTTTGATTTTTGCACCCTTGCATGTGTAGACGTTATCCTCCGGGCACCCTCTGCTGCAGCAAACTACAACTCAACTCCCGCTATCTATCAGAACAATGTCGTACAACTCTCGAAATAGAATGTGAAGCGAATCAATCTTTGTGTAAGATGCTGCAGCAAAAAGAGCATCAGAAAGCAAGCCTGTAGAGGCAGTCTAAAAGTGAGAAATTAGAGTGGTTAATATTTATTCCCGCTATAGAGCTAGAATTCATCTATTTATTAAAGCCTGCCTGTGCTACAGGCTGATAGAATTCTCTAATCACTTATTTTATTAGCTCACAGGTCTTTGATTGGCTGTACAGAATAATCAATATGGAAGAGCCACTGTATTGTGAGCTGGGGCGGAATGATTTTGAATGCTCCACAATTATTTCAGAAGTCTTTTTGGCATCAACCTTGAGGAACCAAAGGAGAGAAAGTCTGAGAAGGTTAGTTTGGCACTATACATCTGAAAACTCCCTCCATCTTTCTCTTGAGCACTGCAGAATCTCAGCATGCTTTGTGGAGTCCATACGTCTACAGCAGTGTGGAGAATTCTGACAAGCAACCTTGATATATTTCAACAATATACTCTAGTTTTGAGCAGCATTTCTATATGGTTTTTTCCTAGTTGGTTTGACACATACACACCAATAGCTTTTATACACTATATATATATATATGTGTGTGTATATATATATATATATATATATATATATATATATATATATATATATATATATATATATATACTAAAACATAGTTCTACTGCCTGTCGATTTAAGGCTCCAAGTCTGGTAGTTGATCACCATGGGAGTTCTGCACCCTGAGCCAAAGGAATTTTTCAAAGACGGCACTATCGCTATTAGAAAAATCGCTATTATTAGACCACATTCCCTCCAATCCACACAGTCCCTAACTCTAACCACTAGGCCATCTACACAGAAGAGAAGGTTTGTGTCATGTGAGAAGTTTAAATGCAGAAACTGGTGGCAAACATTTCTTCACAGCTCACTTTTACCCAATTATCAATTAAATTAGCAAGTTAAAAAGATATGTGGGCAATAGTAGACTTAACAGATAACGATAAAGGCATTTTATGGTTTTCAAATATTGTAAAATAATGTTATTGTAAAATAATGTTGCAGCTAATTGTAAATCTAATCATCAATACAATTCATCAGCAATGTGCTCAGTTTTCCTTCTAACTATCGAGTGTAGCTGAATTCATGAGCTCTTGTTTTGTTAATATGTCGAACATTTGGGCTACTCAGGTTTGCCATCTTTGGTTTCTTAATACTGCAATTTTGGTCTTGAGCAATTATAAATATAAATATACAGCACACGGTTGTGTCTAATACCGGTTATCACTAAAAAAAAATCATTGTCTCGCTGGTGCTAAACTTTCAAAACAGTTTAGCACCAATTTTCAAAAAGATTTGCACACCTTCCACAGTCCTCCTTCTCTGACCACTGGACCACACTCCCTGCCTTCCAGCCCATTAACTCTAGCCATTAGGCCACACTGCTACCCTCCTAGTCCCTGAGCTCTAAGCTAGGTCTAACTGCTTCCCTCCCAGTCCCTTAGCTCTAACCACTGGGCTACACTGCCTCCCTCACATACCCTCAGCTCTAATCACTAGGGCTCCAGAAAAGTAATTGAATATAAAAACAGAACTGTTATATTTCAGAGCTATCAGATAATAAGAACTCAGCAAGAGCTCCCACTTTTAATCTTTTTTCTTTTTTTTAAGGAGAACCAAGCAAGGAAGAACCCCCAGAACTGCACCAAACAAGGGAGGGGGAGGAGAGAAATAGATCCTTTCAACAATTGTTTGAAGCCAAACAAACACCAGTCAAATCAAGTTATGATTTTCTTTTTTCTTTCTTCTATCTTTTTCTAAAGTGAATTAATAAAATCAGCTGTCGAAAAGGCACTGGAATATAAATTACAATCATTTTCACTGACTGAATCTCATTTATCTTGTTTCAAAAGGATGGTAAGCCCTGAAACAAGGACTATCGCTTTTCTCTTTTTCTTTTTGTTATTGTATCTATTATCTTTGCACTGGGTTATTCATAACTAAATTCTATTTCATTTTTGCAGCGACATGCTACTGTTTGATTCTCTCCCATTAACAATCACATGGAACATCTGTGAGAGAGTGTCTTTCCCTTTTCATTTTCTTCTGCATGGTGTTGGACTAAAATAAAAGGTTTCTAATCGAATCAGAATCTGGGTTATTGGTTCTTGTGTGTCCTGACAGCAAACTAAATCTGGTTAGTGTGCAGCATGCTTTAAAAATCCTAACAACTAAAAAAAATGTTGCCCCTGGCAGTACCTAAACGTGTCCAATTATTTTTTCCCCTCACCACAGCAATTGCCCACACAGCTCAAGAGATCTGAGGGTTCGATGGGCTTTCTACGATCCTGTGACTGAGCCAGCTTTTATACCCAGGAACTCAAGAGCGGATGTCAGAGAGCTACCGGCCTCTGGAAGGCAAAGGCCAGCCCTGCAGGTGTCCGAAGCTCACTAGGCACCTGGCCAACAGGTAGTGCGATGAGGAGCAACATTCCCTGCCAGTTTTGCCTCCCTAACCCACAGGAGTGCCAGAGCCAATGCAACGCTCCCTCCAGAGTCCCCAGCAAAGACAGCAACTTCACACAGGCAGAACGTGAACGTGACTGTATGATTCACCCTGCACACCACACAGGCAGAACATGAACCTGCGCTCCCCTGACTGTATGATTCACCCTGCACACCACACAGGCAGAACGTGAACCTGCGCTCCCCTGACTGTATGATTCACCCTGCACACCACACAGGCAGAACATGAACCTGCGCTCCCCTGACTGTATGATTCACCCTGCACACCACACAGGCAGAACGTGAACCTGCGCTCCCCTGACTGTATGATTCACCCTGCACACCACACAGGCAGAACATGAACCTGCGCTCCCCTGACTGTATGATTCACCCTGCACACCACGCAGGCAGAACGTGAACCTGCGCTCCCCTGACTGTATGATTCACCCTGCACACCACACAGGCAGAACGTGAACCTGCGCTCCCCTGACTGTATGATTCACCCTGCACACCACACAGGCAGAACGTGAACCTGCGCTCCCCTGACTGTATGATTCACCCTGCACACCACACAGGCAGAACGTGAACCTGCGCTCCCCTGACTGTATGATTCACCCTGCACACCACACAGGCAGAACGTGAACCTGCGCTCCCCTGACTGTATGATTCACCCTGCACACCACACAGGCAGAACGTGAACCTGCGCTCCCCTGACTGTATGATTCACCCTGCACACCACACAGGCAGAACGTGAACCTGCGCTCCCCTGACTGTATGATTCACCCTGCACACCACACAGGCAGAACGTGAACCTGCGCTCCCCTGACTGTATGATTCACCCTGCACACTACGTGGCTGTGCTTTTACCAAGTGAGCCACTCGGGGACCAAGTACCTAATTCTACCAGCATGGATATGGTGGAGAAAGGATTTCGATTTTTAAAGAGTAAGTAGTTTCAAGTGATGTTTTACATTTTATTTTTCCTTACAAACATTTACCACAGTAAATTTGCATAATGATTTTGCATGCTTTTCCCATATGCGTTTACCGTAGTTTAATACTGTAAATAAAGAGACAAAGGAATGGACGATGATGAATTATTAACAATGCTGTACTCAACAAACTCGTTTTCTATTGAAAAGCAACACTTGGTGTGTCAGCAATCGTGAGCTGTGCAGACCTCAGAGCAGATCCGTTTTGTATTGATTCCACACACAATACCGATCTCTCCACTCAAATCAGTCTCTTGTTTCAGTTCAGCACAAACTTTCAGGGTTATTTCCATTTGGAGCCGTGTTAACCACTGTTCTCTGGATGTAAGAAGAAACTGCTTTTTGAATTCATTAATACATTTTCCTGTCTTCCCTCTTGGGAGAATCAGAAACATATTGCAATTCTGATAGTACGTGTGTTGCAGAGCTCGATACATACCATCGCCAAAAGAAAAACCTTCATTTTGCACTTCCATAAACTACATAGGTCTCAAATGGGCAGCAAACATCTATTTTCATTTTAAAAACAGACATCTGTTTCTACACTAAGATCTCCGTTTGTTTGCCTTGCCTTCTGGGAAGTCTGTTACTGCCTTGGTCATTTTACCCCAGCAGTGTATTCTGGGGCATGTTATTGGCTGAAAACATGTCAGCCAATAGGGGTAGCAGCTGACTGGTTATTGACAGGAAAGAAGCCAATGAAGGGTGTATATACGTATTTACCACAGAAGTACTCAGGTAGCCATAACTGTTTTGTTATGCCTGTCAGGAATTAATCTTACTGTGCAGTCCCTGTCATGTGCAGTGAAAGGGAGGGGTTGTTCAGTAAAGAAATAGAGATAGCATAAGTAAGCTCCTCTGTGTCCGAGTCTGTCTGTGAGCCTGAAAATTATTAAAGGGGTGGGGACAATTTCATCGTCCAAGTTACCCAGGAAGTACAAGACAGTCTAAAAGCATGGCTTGCAAAGAGAGAAGTGCAGTTAGCCAAGTGTAGTACCAAGTATCATGTTTAAAATGAAAAAA
Source organism: Acipenser oxyrinchus oxyrinchus (assembly GCA_030684275.1). Taxonomy (NCBI): domain Eukaryota; kingdom Metazoa; phylum Chordata; class Actinopteri; order Acipenseriformes; family Acipenseridae; genus Acipenser; species Acipenser oxyrinchus. The sequence goes on along the minus strand of CM060274.1, from coordinate 5,410,195 downwards.
ACATGCTAAAACATTTGTTTCTTTCAAAACTGCAAATGTATTAAATGGATGTAAAGAGAACATTTATGAAACTATTTTGTTAGCTACAATTACTTTAAAAGCAGTGCTGTGGCCTCAAGAGAGCTGCTAAGTACAGCTGGTAAACCAGAATGCACCCATTAACCTGTCCTCCTGCAACACAATTTCTTTGTATGAATAACATTAGCACCATAAAGCTATCAATAGGGCATTGATACACCATGGACAGCAGGACTGTACTGATTCAACCTGCTGATTCTGAAATGGATAACTTTTATTGGGAGTGGAAATCTGCATTACATATGTTCATCTGACACTAGAAAATCATCATTTTTCAGTCTGTGCCTTGTGTAACCGACAGTCCTGTGTGATGCATTGCTGTTATGGATTCTGCCCCCTGCTGGTGAGACGAGGTTAAACGCTCTATAACCACGAATGCAGATGGGCCCGGCTCTGGGTGGGCAATTGGTTTTTATTGGAGCAGGTGTCAGATGGGGTTGGAGCCGGACGCCCTCATTATGCTCTAGCTGTAGAGCGGTGTTGTCATTTTGTTGAGCAGCAGCAGTGAGAACAGGCACTTGTTTGTACCTTGTTGTAGACAGGAGAGACAGGAGAGACGACACAGGCTGAGGCCAAGCAGTCTGTGTCTGTGAGCAGCTGTAGTCAGCCTCCTTCCAATCCTTACACACACATAAACAAGTACTGCTGCCTGTGCTGAATCTGACCCTTCCTGTACTGAGATTATATCACATCCAAAACCTGTGTAGTCTCTGATGTTTCCCTTGTGCAGTTTCCATTCTCAGTGTTAGTTTTACCTCTCTCTCTTGCACCCAGGTCACAATAGAGACATTTCTTTTCTGTCTTTGTGTGCAGTTTGCGTATGCTGACCTTATGGTAAGGCAAAAAAACAATTAGAATGTATGTGTTCACTGGTTCATGTCATGTACTGCATTGCAGGGTTTCCAGCTAAGTCCCTATGCTTATCTTGCTGCAGATTGCCTAGCTAGAACATGCTTCTAGTCCAGTCACACAATGTGCTTTTGGAAAATCATTTCTTTTCAGATATTTTCCTTCTCCTGGTTCAGAGGTTCTTCACTTTGTCTTTGCCTCTGCTGGTCCACACTTATATCGACGTCTTTTCAAAATTATTCCAATTACTATAGCAGCTGCTGAAACATGATTACTGGAAACACGCGCCGTCTTAAAATAATTGTCAATTTTCCAGTATGTGTAGCACATTTAGCAACATCAATCTATTGTCAATTTTCTGTTGTCAACTAGAATTGACAATAAAAATTGCTTGTGTATCTCCTGCCTAACATTGACTTAATTTTATAATATTACAGATTAGGAAATAAGGGGAAGGGGGTTGGCATCTTTAATATGTACCCAATACCTTGTTTTGGTGGTGAATTTGGGGTTATACGCCCTTGGTCTGATATACCAGGCTATGTACTGCCCGAGTAGTATGTTGCCAGCGTATGATCATTCAAATGTGACAGACGTTCATATTTTGCCAGACGTGATTTTGTTTTTGAATTCAGCTGAAGTAGAAGTTTCTTTAGAGCTCCGCTTGATATTCTTAGACGCATGGTCTCTATTGACACTAGCACCCAATGCCTCACATTGGTTGATAAATGCAGGTTCTGGAGAACATTCTGGAGATGTGGGGACACATCGGGTTAATATGTAACTTCAGCATTGTGCATTGTCATTGTCCAGTAGGCCCTACTTTTGTTTGGGAAAAATAGAAGTTGAATCATTACTGTGTTTTCTTTCTGCCTTTGTGTGCAGCTTGAGTTTGACAATAAAGCAATTCCCTGGATCAAGCCACTTGCTCTATCAGGGTTTCAGAGACTAAATCCCTCTGCTTGTCTTGCTGCAGATTTTGTAATAATGACATTATTGGCCACAAGTCCCTCTGAATTCCAGTGCATTAGGTGCTATTCCTGTCATGTTCCGATGGAATTTGTGATGATTTTGTGGAGATTTTTTTAAATTATCTTCAGGACTAGAATAATCTATAGAATATAACAACAATCCACAAAATTGAAACAAGTTCATCACTTTAGAATTGTAAATGGAGTTTTGTTTTAATTTTGTTAATTGTCAGTCCTTAATTTTATTATTATTAATGTTATAAATAGGATTCACCGACAGCTTAGAATAAATAAACAGTAAAAATCGAATTCAATGGGTAATATAATTATTAATTATTAATATAGGAAAATGTGAGACCTATGAAATGATGGCAATATATATGAGGTAAGATATGATGTACTGGAATTATTTTGTGAGCACTGTACAGTTTCACATAGCTTGTATAAGGCTCATCTGAGCCTGTTGAGTTACTTTTTTGGAACAATTTATTTAATAGGGGCACCAATTGCTTAAACTTTGGGTTTCCAGGGGCGAACACAGTTTACATCGAATATCCAACACAAGACCACTGCAGAGCTCAAGCATCACATATCCAGCACAAGACCACTGCAGAGCTCAAGCATCACATATCCAGCACAAGACCACTGCACAGCTCAAACATCACATATCCAACACAAGACCACTGCAGAGCTCAAGCATCACATATCCAATAGACAAGACCACTGCAGAGCTCAAACATCACATATCCAATAGACAAGACCACTGCAGAGCTCAAGCATCACATATCCGACACAAGACCACTGCAGAGCTCAAGCATCACATATCCAACACAAGACCACTGCAGAGCTCAAGCATCACATATCCAGCACAAGACCACTGCAGAGCTCAAACATCACATATCCAATGGACAAGACCACTGCAGAGCTCAAACATCACATATCCAATGGACAAGACCACTGCAGAGCTCAAGCATCACATATCCAGCACAAGACCACTGCAGAGCTCAAGCATCACATATCCAACACAAGACCACTGCACAGCTCAAACATCACATATCCAACACAAGACCACTGCAGAGCTCAAGCATCACATATCCAGCACAAGACCACTGCAGAGCTCAAGCATCACATATCCAGCACAAGACCACTGCAGAGCTCAAACATCACATATCCAATAGACAAGACCACTGCAGAGCTCAAACATCACATATCCAATAGACAAGACCACTGCAGAGCTCAAGCATCACATATCCAACACAAGACCACTGCAGAGCTCAAACATCACATATCCAACACAAGACCACTGCAGAGCTCAAGCATCACATATCCAACACAAGACCACTGCAGAGCTCAAGCATCACATATCCAACACAAGACCACTGCAGAGCTCAAACATCACATATCCAACACAAGACCACTGCAGAGCTCAAGCATCACATATCCAGCACAAGACCACTGCAGAGCTCAAACATCACATATCCAGCACAAGACCACTGCAGAGCTCAAACATCACATATCCAGCACAAGACCACTGCAGAGCTCAAACATCACATATCCAGCACAAGACCACTGCAGAGCTCAAGCATCACATATCCAGCACAAGACCACTGCAGAGCTCAAGCATCACATATCCAGCACAAGACCACTGCAGAGCTCAAACATCACATATCCAACACAAGACCACTGCAGAGCTCAAGCATCACATATCCAGCACAAGACCACTGCAGAGCTCAAACATCACATATCCAGCACAAGACCACTGCAGAGCTCAAACATCACATATCCAGCACAAGACCACTGCAGAGCTCAAACATCACATATCCAACACAAGACCACTGCAGAGCTCAAACATCACATATCCAATAGACAAGACCACTGCAGAGCTCAAACATCACATATCCAATAGACAAGACCACTGCAGAGCTCAAGCATCACATATCCAACACAAGACCACTGCACAGCTCAAGCATCACATATCCAACACAAGACCACTGCAGAGCTCAAGCATCACATATCCAATAGACAAGACCACTGCAGAGCTCAAACATCACATATCCAACACAAGACCACTGCAGAGCTCAAGCATCACATATCCAGCACAAGACCACTGCAGAGCTCAAGCATCACATATCCAGCACAAGACCACTGCAGAGCTCAAGCATCACATATCCAGCACAAGACCACTGCAGAGCTCAAGCATCACATATCCAGCACAAGACCACTGCAGAGCTCAAGCATCACATATCCAACACAAGACCACTGCACAGCTCAAGCATCACATATCCAGCACAAGACTACTGCAGAGCTCAAGCATCACATATCCAGCACAAGACCACTGCAGAGCTCAAGCATCACATATCCAGCACAAGACCACTGCAGAGCTCAAGCATCACATATCCAGCACAAGACCACTGCAGAGCTCAAGCATCACATATCCAACACAAGACCACTGCACAGCTCAAGCATCACATATCCAATAGACAAGACCACTGCAGAGCTCAAACATCACATATCCAACACAAGACCACTGCAGAGCTCAAGCATCACATATCCGACACAAGACCACTGCAGAGCTCAAGCATCACATATCCAGCACAAGACCACTGCAGAGCTCAAACATCACATATCCAGCACAAGACCACTGCAGAGCTCAAACATCACATATCCAACACAAGACCACTGCACAGCTCAAACATCACATATCCAACACAAGACCACTGCAGAGCTCAAGCATCACATATCCAGCACAAGACCACTGCAGAGCTCAAACATCACATATCCAGCACAAGACCACTGCAGAGCTCAAACATCACATATCCAACACAAGACCACTGCAGAGCTCAAACATCACATATCCAACACAAGACCACTGCAGAGCTCAAGCATCACATATCCAGCACAAGACCACTGCAGAGCTCAAACATCACATATCCAGCACAAGACCACTGCAGAGCTCAAACATCACATATCCAGCACAAGACCACTGCAGAGCTCAAGCATCACATATCCAGCACAAGACCACTGCAGAGCTCAAACATTACATATCCAACACAAGACCACTGCAGAGCTCAAGCATCACATATCCAACACAAGACCACTGCACAGCTCAAGCATCACATATCCAATAGACAAGACCACTGCAGAGCTCAAACATCACATATCCAACACAAGACCACTGCAGTTGTAGAAAACTTTACGAAGCAATTTCATGCAGTGTTCAAATATGTTTTGATCAAAGATTTAAGCAAATAGACTGGAGGCATTTTTCAATGTGATTGGGAGGTTAAGAAAGCTCAGATCCAAAAAGAGAGAGTCTAGTTTTTACTTTGATGTTGATGCCTGAGAAAATTATTATAAAATAAGAATACCACTTACAGTGTCTGTACCTAACACAATAACAATTGCCTTCATCTCATCATTGTGCTGCATCTCAAATGTGCAGTTACTGAACATGTTTTAAAACATTTGGAACTATACTTGGATAAAGAAAGTTCTCAGTTTGCTTACCTTAAAATCAGTAAGTCTGTTATTGTTTCGCTTCCTAGGTTATTGTTTGGGGTCATGGCACTGGCTGCAATGTCAGTCCAGAGGGGAAGTAGCTGATTGGTCAATCACAATAAAGAAGATGTTGAAGGGATGAGGACAATATCACCCTCCAAGTGATCAAGGAAGTGCAAGTCTACTTGACAGAAAGGTTTGCAAACAAAGGTTTAACCAAATATTATGTTTTAAAATGGAAGTACATGGTTTTTCTTTTTTAATAATATGTGTTTCTTTCAAAACGTCACTTAAGAGACCTATTTAACGAATATTATTATTTTTTAGGCACCCCTTTAACTGTAGGTCATTCTGAAACCCAAGACTGGGTACTGGGCTAGTGTATGTTTGTAGGTTGGTGGTCCATGTGTTTGTCTTCATATCTACATTACATTTTTCAGTCATTGTTTTCCCAATAAAAACAATTATACACACAGGAGCGTGGGGGTGCGGGCTTACCTGCGTAAACAATGTATTTGCCTGAAAATCTTTTTGATTGCTGAATAGTCATGGTGCCTGTCTTTTATATTCTTCTCTTGGATAAAGCAATCCCAAATTGGTAGAGGCATTATAATTGCAATCTAATAAATGTGTGTTTGTGAACTTCAGTTGATCACTCCAATATATTTGCTGTGCAGAATTAGCAATACTAATATGATATACAAACTGGAATAAACACTTTGAAAACATGCCCCTAAATGAATTGATTATGTTGCTTTGGATCGTACTGCTTGCTGAGTTAGGTCTTGACTGTGAAAGATGTTTGCAGAGGCGTGCCGCTACTCATATTTCCTTTAAGAAGTTTGAAGTTGTTAGGTATTAATTAAATGCAATACAGACACACTGTGGGGGGACTGGTTTGTGGAATTGGGAGTTACAGCCTCTGATTAAATACATTATTGAAATACTACTATAATTAATGTACTCACATACACACACAGTTTTCACCAATGTCCCAATTTAAAGACAGACTTTATTCAAAAACACGTCTTGATGAAGTTTGAATCTCTGCACATCGAAGTCATTTGCATAAAGCTCCATTACTTGCTCGTTTTGCTTTTCAGCAAGGTGGGTGATGTGCTGAGCACCCATTTATTATTCCACATGGGTGCTTGAGCCCCGGAGCACCCAGGAGTCGGCACCTATGGAAGGAAGTACGGAAATGAAATGCAGGTAAATTCAAGAAATGAGGAATCTCATGATAACGGGTAGGTTAGCATGGATTGTATTTCAACTGGAAGAATGTCAGAAAGTCAAGGAGAAAGATTTAAAAGGTAATGCTTAACTGTGGGCTAAGTCAGTTCACACAGCTTAGAGTGTACTGTATAGTGTGACTATGACAGTACACTGGAAACCAATGCCTGCTCCACCCGCAGCGATATTACAAGAGCTTTGAATAGAAGGAGTACAATTAAGGGTAAGGGATATGTATCACACTTACTGAACAGCTACTGAATAATGAATAACTGCATGTGATAGTGAGAGAAAGGATCGATGCTGTAAATCTCCCTCCCGATTAGAAAGGGCTGTGTAGGGGAAGGTAAGCTGCCTCCTAGATCTACTACCTCGGTGGTAGCTGGAAACCGGAAGGTAACCATATTAGGAGGGGCGTAGCTGCAAGTACTCAGGACGATTCCATTGCAGTCAGCTGCGGGCAGCCCTCTATTGGAGAAACCAGGCGACGCTTGACTGCAGGGAGGAGTTTGCTGGGTACAAAGGGGAAGCAGCTACGTCAAAACCTCCCTTGCGCTGAGTTAAAAGCGATCGGCTGGAGCCGATGTTTGTTTTTGTGATTACGTGTTTTGTTTTTGTGTGTTAGCAGAGGAGCAGGAGGACGGGAGGCTGTAGCCAGCGAGCCAGCACATACCCCAGAGCACGCCCCTCATCGCACAGCACTTCACAGCACAGCGCACACACCACAAACCCTGAAAGAAAAGAGCACATTTTCGTGCACGGAGGACTGTGGTTATTGGAGTGTGTTTTGTTTACTTTTGTTTTAGCAGGACGCTGAGTTTTGCCCCACTACCATCGCTGGTACTGGGGCTTATTATTATTATTATTATTATTATTATTATTATTATTAATTATTAAAACCTTTTGTTATTGGGAGAATTCAGTCTGGACATTCACTTTCTACTGCACCACACCATTCAGCGTGTCACAGTTGGTGATCAGAAGAGGGACTCGGGATGGATGTCACGATTAGAGCAATATTGGAGGCGCAGGAGCGAAGACACCAGGAGGGAATGGCAACCATGATGGAGCGGATGCATGCCATGTTCCTGGAAGCCAATCGGGGACCGGCGACAGAACCAACGCCACCCTTACCGAAGATAAGGGTGGTAAAGATGTCGCTGGAGGATGATCCTGAGGCCTATTTGGTAGCCTTTGAGAGGCAGGCAACGGCAGCGCAATGGCCTCGGGATTGGTGGGCTACCCAGTTGGGGCCCAATTTGATTGGGGAGGCCCAGGCAGCCTACCAAGCCTTAACCAATGAAGATGCCCTCAACTATGATAGAGTGAGGCAGGCCATTCTCCAGCGACTTCGACATCACGGAGGAAGCCCACGTCGCCGGTTCGGGAATACCAGCGACCATCAGGACCACATTCATTGCGTGGCATTTACTGTATAGAGTATCCCAAGCCACGAGCACAAGTCAGATTGTAACACAATTACTCGTTCCCCAGTCTTTTCGACGTGAGATCATGCGGTTGGCTCACGATGTCCCCTGTTCGGGCCATTTAGGTATTGATAAGACTTCGGGAGCGAATATTGGCTCGATTTTATTGGATGGGAGTGTTTAGTGAGGTGGCGCGATATGTAGCGGAATGCCGGAATGCCAGCAAGTAGCGCCGGGCGGGTTCGCCCGGCCCGCTGGTCCCACTGCCCCTGATCTCAGTTCCCTTTGGCGCATCGCTATGGACATAGTGGGTCCATTGAGCCAGTCTGACTCTGGATATACGCACATTTTAGTAGTGGTGGACTACGCGACCAGATATCCAGAGGCAGTACCATTGAGATCCACTAGTGCCGCAGCCATTGCTAAAGAGTTAGTGAATATTATATCGAGTAGGGATTCCAAAAGAAATCCTCACTGATCACGGAACGAACTTCATGTCACAATGTTTGAAAGAATTATACAAATTGATGCAAATTAAGTCGATCCGAACCTCCGTTTATCACCCGCAGACGGACGGTTTGGTGGAGCGTTTTAATCAGACCTTGAAACAGATGCTGAAGCGGTTTGTCAACCAAGAGCAAAAACATTGGGCTAAACTCCTCCCTTACCTAATGTTTGCAGTGAGAGAGGTGCCTCAGAGTTCGACCGGGTTCTCTCCCTTTGAGCTGCTGTATGGGAGGCAACCACGAGGTATCCTTGATCTTGTGAAAGAAGGGTGGGAGGAGCAAACAAAACCTCTAAAAACATAGTCAAATATGTAATTATGTTAAGAGACCGCCTAGCATTGGTTGGTCGTTTGGCGCAGGAGAACCTAAAACTAGCTCAGCATCGCCAGGAGCAACAGTACAATAAACAAGCACGTATTAGGACTTTTCGGCCAGGTGATAAAGTACTGTTGCTACTTCCCACATCGGAATCTAAGTTGTATGCTAAGTGGCAGGGGCCATATGAGGTGGTTCGGAAATTGGTAAAGTAAATTATGAAATTAGACAACCCGATCGCGAAATAAAACCGAAATTTATCATATCAATTTGCTAAAACCCTGGAATGAAAGGGAGGCCCTATTTGTAGCTGGTGACAGTTTGGAAGAGGATTTTGGTCCTACTGTCAATCCACCAGCTACAACTCATATTCCAATGGGGAACAGTTACTTCGGATCAGAAGCGAGAGCTCTACCAGTTAGTGGAAAGGTTTAATGATGTTTTCTCTGACTTGCCCGGCAGGACTAATGTTATTTCTCACGCTATTATTACTCCACCAGGGGTCAGGGTCGGGAGAGACCGTGCGGATCCCAGAGAGTCGCAGGGTTCCTATTAGCAAGGAGGTGGAGGATATGCTTGAGCTCGGAGTCATTGAACCTTCCGGGCGAGTGGTGCAGTCCTATCGTGATGGTGGGCAAGAAGGGCGGCTCCACTTTCGGTTCTGCGTGGACTTTCGAAAGGTTAATGTCATCTCCAAGTTCGATGCATATCCAATGCCCGGGTGGATGAGCTCCTCGACCGACTGGGTAAAGCGCGGTTGATTTCGACCTTGGACCTGGCGAAGGGATACTGGCAGATTCCACTGACTCAGAGCTCGAAGAGAAAACTGCTTTCTCTACCCCAGATGGCTTGTTCCATTTCGGACCATGCCCTTCGGGTTGCATGGAGCTCCTGCCACCTTTCAGAGACTGATGGACCAGGTCTTAGCTCCCCATCATCAGTATGCCGCCGCCTACATTGATGATGTGGTGATTTTTAGCTCCACCTGGAAGGAGCACATTGTTAGAGTTTCAGCCGTCCTCCAGTCTCTGAGGGAGGCGGGGCTAACAACCAAGCTGGGCAAGTGTGCATTTGGCAAACAGGAGACCCAATATCTTGGCTACATTATGGGTAATGGCGGGTGAGGCCGATCGCCTCAAAGTCCAGGCTGGTGGAGGCGGCGATCCGAGAACCAAGTCACAGGTGAGATCGCTACTGGGGTTAGCCGGCTATTACCGCCGATTTATCCCGAGTATGCCACCATAGTTAACCCCTGGTAGAACTCACCCGAAGGCTGCTCCAAAAATAGTTAAATGGACAGGGCAGTGTCAGGAGGCATTTGATTTGATCAAGAAGCGACTCTGTCAAGCTCCTGCTCTGATTTCACCAGATTTCAGCAAAGAGTTCATCCTGCAGACCGATGCCTCCCACATTGGTCTGGGGCGGTTCTGTCCCAACAAGTTGGCGGGTAGAACACCCTATTATTTATCTGAGCAAAAAATGGCTCCTAGGGAGATTAACTACTCCGTCATTGAGAAGGAGTGTTTAGCCATCAAATGGGCTACTCACGCTCTTAGCTATTACTTGTTGGGCGTTCTTTCTCTCTTATCACTGATCATGCTCCTTTAAGGTGGTTACATACGATGAAGGACAATAGCGCTCGGATAACTTCGGTGGTATCTGGCTGCAACCCTTCCACTATACAGTGAAACATCGTGCGGGTAAGGAGCATCAAAATGCAGATTTTTTTCAAGGGAGGGGGACCATTGGGGAATGTAGAGTTGGCGAGTGTTCCTTCGGCATCACTCTGAGGGGTGAGATATGTGATAGCGAGAGAAAGGATCGATGCTGTAAATCTCCCTCCCGATTAGAAAGGGCTGTGTAAGGGGAAGGTAAGCTGCCTCCTAGATCTACTACCTCGGTGGTAGCTGGAAACCGGAAGGTAACCATATTAGGAGGTGCGCGTAGCTGCAAGTACTCAGGACGATTCCATTGCAGTCAGCTGCGGGGCAGCCCTCTATTGGAGAAACCAGGCGACGCGTTGACTGCAGGGAGGAGTTTGCTGGGTACAAAGGGGAAGCAGCTACGTCAAAACCTCCCCTTGCGCTGAGTTAAAAGCGATCGGCGGAGCCGATGTTGTTGTTTTGTGATTACGTGTTTTGTTTTTGAGTGTTAGCAGAGGAGCAGGAGGACGGGAGGCTGTAGCCAGCGAGCCAGCACATACCCCAGAGCACGCCCCTCATCGCACAGCACTTCACAGCACAGCGCACGCACCACAAACCCAGAAAGAAAGAGCACATTTTCGTGCACGGAGGACTGTGGTTATTGGAGTGTGTTTTGTTTACTTTTGTTTTAGCAGGACGCTGAGTTTTGCCCCACTACCATCGCTGGTACTGGGGCTTATTATTATTTATTATTATTATTATTATTATTATTATTAATTATTAAAACCTTTTTGTTATTGGGAGAATTCAGTCTGGACATTCACTTTCTACTGCACCACACCATTCAGCGTGTCACACTGCATAACAGACCTTCTAATACCATTGTGGTGTGACAAGAGCGATGTCAAAGATAAAATATTTGACATTATATATATATATATATAATATTGTATAAATTAAATGTAAAGGACAGAATAATCCGACACCAAGGCATACTGTACAAAACAAAGCATTCCCTCGGTTGTCCTTGTTAACACAATTATTGAATACCAATCAATACCAATCTTTCATGCAGGTAGGTATATAAAGGATATAAATGACGAATCTTGAGGGGTCCTAATGAATTTGCACGCTACTGTAGTGTAATTAAAATTGTATATGTGGTATTCAAGACCTAGATGTCATTAGATGAGCAAACAATGTCAGTATCATGGTAAAGCGTATTCAAATGACACATGTGCTGCATGTGGAATAACTTCTTGTGTTATCACGATACTTGTAAAATGTATGATAAACAGACAGTATAGAGAGATCCCTCCATCTGCCCCTGCAATCTCATGCTCCCAATAGCATATGACAAATAATGTTAATACCAAGTTACATCACAATTTAAAAAGCTTTCCAGATGAGTGTGAAAATGTAAAATGTGACAGATGTATGCATGCATGCAAGGATGTAGGACCGCCTCCACTGTATGCCAGTGGACAGGGGTTTCATGCCCTGCGTGGGGTAATAGTCATTGTATCATGTGGCAAAGCAGCCCATGAGGTTTCATGCATGGTGATCAAGGACATATCATATAGTAGCTGGTTGCCTTTGCAGAGAGATCGACAGAGAGAAGCAACCCAAAACACAGGCAGGGCTTGAGTACCAAACCCCTCTCTTCAGTCCCAGATGCTTACCAATTCACACAACAGTATACACACATTCCAAGTGTCTGCAACCCGATACATTGCTTGAGTGGTTTAAATCAATACTGATTGAGCCGGCATAGTAGTTTTGAGGTTACATCCAATTTTACAGAGTCATGCGTTCAGATCTATATATTTTGTTACACACAATGAACAGTGCTATGCGCTTTATAAACTTAAAAATAAATGTTGTTGTCTGAGCAGGTTTTTATTTGTTTAATTATATCACCTAATCCCTAAGGGAAAGCTCTACAGCTCTACAGTTATCCTGCTCTACCAAGCTAGACAATCAGCTCACAACAGGGTAGAATACATTTAAAAGCATGTATCCAGTGTGACACGAAAGCAAGGATGTCTTTTAGAGAAACAGTCAGGTCATGGAAAGGGTGTACAGAACAATCTAGGTGGCACAGACAAACCCTAGGGTTACATTTGAATTAATGATAACTGTGTGAATTATTAATTATTTACTGCTAATACTTCATAAAAAGCTAGTTGCTATATATTTGAGATTTGCCAATCTGACATAATGATAGTGGTTCCATAACACAATTGCCTCTTTACACCCAGGAACTCGAGAGCAGATGTCAGCAAGCTACCTGCCTTTGGAGGACAAAGGCCAGCCCTGCAGTGTCCACTTTGAACTCCTGTGAGCATCAGAGGCAATGCAACGTTCTGTACAGAATCCCCAGCGAAGAACGGCGATTTGGCACAGCCAGGATGCAAATCTGTGCTCCCCTGGCTATGACTCACCCAGCACACCATGCGCTTGTGCCTTTACCAGGTGAGCCTCTTGGGATCTCCAGAATCAACATTTCATTTTAGAGAATGAAGGCCTGACTCCTAAGCCAAATGAGTTTGTTGGTCACAATGTACAGTAGTCCTCAGGGGACATTGGTATAATCCACATCACAGGCTAAACATCACACAACTAAACACAAGTTGTCATATGCCTGAGGGAGGCCCAGGACTGAGTGGAGGACGGGAGGGTGGAAAGGGTCTAGCTTTCCTGGGGGAAGAGAATTAGCCTCATCATGGTGGTGAGGTAGAGGTTGTATAAAAAGACAAGTACAGATTAGTCCAGTACAGAATTTATGTTGGGGACAGAATCCAGATGATTGGAAGTTAATTAAAGGTCAGGTTTGTCTCTGAGCCTCTTAACACCAAGCATTCATATGCAATTAATTGTCAAACTGGAAACAAATCAGATGCAGCAGTAAAACGACGCCGTATGACAGCATGACAACCCCCTTATCATCAAATGAAGAAGATAAAACAAAAAAGACAAAGGAGCACTGGAAATGTTAGCTTCCTCCGAATACTTTTAAGGGTTTCATTCTAAAAGAAAGGTAGAAGGAATTGAGCAAATGACTGCAGATGTGCTGTTTCTCCTTGATTTCCCCCCTATGACTGTAGTCAAAATTTGAATATGTAATAAAACCACAATAGCCAACAAAAAAAATGTTTTGTCCATGAAGCCACAAAAGCAGCTTAAAAGAAGCACTTGAATTTCAATGTAGTTGTCTAGCATCGTATCTGACTGTTTCTGGTGTCATTGTCCCACGCCTCCTGGGAACACTATTATTGCAATTTAAAAAAAGATAGTAGAATGCTTGAATTTGCAACACCAATAGTTGCAGCTGCTATGTTACCCCATGAAACAACTGATTCTTCTGCAACAAACAAAAGACACATGTATGACATCAGACTAATTTTGATTCTATAGCAGTTCAGGCTGATATAACTGAGTCTCATCGGATCAGCCACTGCGTCCATCTGGTACACTTTAAGACCCATGGGGAAAAAACATGTCCAGGTGTCTACATTCAGCACCATAGCTCCTCTCGCAGATACACTGATCACTGTTTTAGGTGCATGTAAGGACACTAAATGATGTATATTGTTATGTGTTAAGGAGCCCACACAACAAGAATTTAAGCAGAATTTAACAAGTTCCCTTTACTGATCCCAATAATCAGCATAATCATTATCATTAGAACTAATAATGAGGCCACTAGTGATTAACAGAAATGAAGCAGTGACATGAGTTACCAATTTCTGGAAGAAGCATCAGACATGGCACTGGTGTGTGTTCACGGAGGATCTTGATGCTTCTTAGATTCACCCTTTGTGTGCAAAGCTTAGTTGCTGGCATATCTCTGTGTGTTAGCAACATTTTGACCAGACAACCTCTCCTTGCACCAGAGCAGATGAAGTCAGTTTGATTGACCCTTTCTCAGGAAATAAAACATTCTTTCCCTGATAGCATCCAGATAACCACATGCTTCACACATCTGCACTCAGAATCTGAATCTTTTCATTACATCTTTACAGTCTGTTACAGGGCAACAACTGGTCATAAAAATCAAAGTTCCACCCAAAGCTTGCCAAAGAGTAAAAGAATACTTTGGTAAGGGGCTCGAGTGGCACATCTAGTAAAGACACTCTGCATGGAGTGCAGGATGCTCCCTATAGCCTGGAGGTAGCTGGTTCGGATCCAGGCTATTCCACTGCCGGCCGTGGATGGGAGTTCCCAGCGCGCACAATTGGCCGAGAGCCGCCCGGGGTGGGGAGGGCTTAGGTCGGCCAGGGTGTCCTCAGCTCTCCGTGCACCAACGACCCGTGTAGATGGCGGGCCTGCCTGCAAGCGGCCCAGAACTGTGTGGTCCTCCGACGCTGTAGCTCTGAGGTAGCTGCATGGCAGGCTTGCAGAGTGAAAAGAAGCGGACGGTTGATGACACACATTTCAGAGGACGCGTGTGTTCATCTTCATCTCTCCCGAGTCAGTGCGGGGTTGCAGCGGTGAGCCAGGCTTAAAAATTGGGCATTTCAAATTGGGGAGAAAATGGGGTAAAAACAATTGCCGAGTTCAAACAATTCAAAATTTTAAAAATATATAAGAATACTTTGGTAAAGGCTGCTGCAATCTAAACCAGGCCTGTCCACTGAGGGACTCTGGTGCTTTATATGGCTTACTGGGCTCCCCAATATGGCTCTTTTGATGTAGACATGAAGTATCCCATTCAAGGCTCTCCTTCCATTTTTCCCCTTTTTTCCAAAAAACAAAACAAACAAACAAAAACTGCGGTTCCCACTCTGGCCTGAGTCCTGGAGGCGCTGTTTTCCCGGTTCTGACACCAAGTGTGACAAGATGACTGGGCGGTGACGTCACGGCAGAAGCAGGAACACAGAACAGACAGAGACTTGGGTGATCGCGCTCAGCATTTAATAATCAAAATAAAAAGGTTTAACAAAACAGAACACGAAACAGGACACGGCACTTGCGCCAAAATAAATAGACGAACAAAAACGGACTATCAATTAAACAAACGGTGGACGGACAGACACACAAACACGGTGAGTAAATAACTAAACAAGTATCGTGCTGGTCCTCCAGCACGCGATAGCAATTGTTTTAAATACTCTCCTTCTCTCTCTCTCTCTCCCGTTCTCCACTCAACGAACACACAACCCCCAGTGAGTGAAAACATACAGCTTTTATGCAGTTGTACCGAGACTCGATTGCTAGTCAATCATTCAATTGGAATCTCGGTACAACTGCACGTGAATTAATTAAAGTGCAATTCCCCGTGCTCACATATTACTTTTTACTTGCACGTGATGTGATTTGTGCCCTCCTCGTGCCTAAATACAAATCTACAATTTAAACACATGTGAAACACAGACCCGCTTATATCCCGTGTACCAATGCCTATACACCAACATTTACACACAACACGTAACACAAAATACACACGGGGGCACTTTGCCACAGTAGGGTACAGCTCTGGGGTCTTCAAGTGGGCACCTTCCATCCTCGTAGTTTCGTCGACTAGCCCACGACACCTCAAGAGGGCTCGACGGTGATTCTGGCATCCCAGCATCACCCCCCTCCGTCCCCCACTCAACTCAGCCCAGCTTACTTACCCGTATATCAGTGTTTCTTTCTTATACTGAATATATATTGGACAATACAGATAAATGCAGCCTTTCATATATGGGATAATATTTTCATAAATATATTTAAATATATTTTTAATTATACAAGCCGTTCTGTTATTACTCAATAATGGAACAGCAAATATGGCACGGCTGAGAGATGATACTAATTAATGACACTTGCTCTTTACTGATAAAACTTTTCACATGGATGTTCAAGCCCTCAAAACGTTAACCCTTTCAGTAAACTATAATGCTTTTCAGACAAAGTAAGGTAAATAAACAAGTCACTTTAAAAAGCTGTAGTATAATAGTAACTGGGTGGTGTGTTCCTCTGTAATAATGGAACTGCCTTGTTCAAACAATGGCTTTACTGACTCGGCAGTTATTACCTTTTAACACACCACAGAAATGCCATTACCCATACATACAGGTAGTGGACAAAAAAATGGAAACACCTGAGTAAATGAGGGACACCAAGTATATTGAAAGCAAGGGCTTCCACAAAGGTGTGGCTCATGCGTTAATTCAGCAAACATCCCAGCATGCTTAGGGTCATGTATAAAAATGCTGGTAAGGCCTGGTTGCCTATAATTATGGCTAGCATGGCTGCAAGAAGAGACCTCAGTGACTTTGAAAGAGGGGTGATTGTTGGGGCGCATTTGGCAGGCGCTTCAGTGACCAAGACAGATCAACTTGTTGATGTTTCACAAGCAACGGTGTCTAAGGTGATGTCAGCATGGAACTCCGAGGGAAAGACATCATCAGTAAAGGGCAACAGTGAGCGGAAGCGCATACTCCAGGATCGTGATATCCGTGCATTAATTTGAAGTGCAAGTCAAAACAGGCGAGCAACTGCAGATCAATTCACTGCAAATTTCAACCTGGGGCGCGAGCAGCCAGTTTCATCAAAAACGGTCCGCCAAGAACTCCACAGAGCGGGATACCATAGTGGCCTAACGCCCTATTAAGTGACTTTACATTGGTGTTTCCATTTTTTTTGTCCACTACCTGTATATTAATATATTATAGGAGCTTATTATAGATTTAGTAATCTATAATGTATTTTGTTCATTGTTTGAATCATAATGTCCCTGCGAATGAAGTGCTTGTGTTTCAGTGGACCAGTCATGAATAAATAACTTGTAATTAGTTAATTAAGCAATGAATATGTGGTAATCTTTGATACCTGATATAAATTTATAAACCAATCCTGCTTTGAGATCAAAAGCAGCTTCAAGGAGCCACTATGTTTAGTCTAGTGCACACACTTTCCAGATTGCTGTAGAGTTTGATTACGTTGGGTATTAAATGTAAGATAGACTTGTCAGATTGGTAGTACTTTCTGGTATGTCTAGGTCATTTGACTTCAGTAATGTCCTTGGGCAAAGCTTGTCTACAGAATCCTAAGTTCCAGGACTGAACAGACCTCCTCATTTCATTCAAGTCAGGTAACAGTGTGACCTTTCAACTCTATACTTTACAGGTCAATGTCTTCAAGGTCAAAGCATTTCATTGGCTGCAAATGGAAGCAGCTGGTTGGTTAATGAGAGGAAGGAAGACATGGAGTGGAGACAATTTCACATGTTGCACTCTACCTGAAAGTTTGGTATAAAGTTTCCGGTAACACTTCACATTAATTTCTGTGTATTTATATAGTAGTTACTTAATAAATACATGTGTACTTATACATGATTACAATGTTATTATGCACATACATAATGTGTACATTTTTTGCATGATATAGCCCTAATCCTAACACTAAACCTAACACTATCCCTATGCCTACCCCTATACCTAACCCTAATCCTAACCCTAATCCAGGGTTTCCCAATCCTGGTCCTAGGGACCCCTGTGTCTGCTGGTTTTCATTCCAGAAGAGTTCTCAATTACTTAATTAAACCCTTAATTGAACTATTCATTAGCTTAATTAGACATTTTTAATTGTTTTCACTTTTAAAGAATTGGAGATTTCAAGTTAACTATACAATTTTATAAGTAACTTGAAATCGGCAACTTTTTAGGAGCTGAGGACAATTAAAAGGGTCTAATTAAGCACATTATTAGTTCAATTAAGGGTTTGATTAAGTAATTGAGAGCTCAGTTGGAATGAAAACCAGCAGACACAGGGGTCCCCCAGGACCAGGATTGGGAAACCCTGCCCTAACCCTTTTCTGATACAATTGTGTACTTACATATATTGTGTAAAAAGATATACATGTTAAGTACATTGTAACTTTGAATTACTATGTAAGTGCACAGTAATCAGAGACACAATGAAAAGTGCTACCAAGTTCTTTAACCCTATATGGTACCAGATCTTATTTTCTTTTTCAATGAAAAGACATTGCAAGTGCACAACAGGTAATATTTATTGAATGATTTCATCAGATAGGACCGCTTTATAGTCTTCATGGTTGGGATTTAAACTTGATTAACTTTATTGATTTTTAATAAACACAAACAATAACTGCATTGACATTCATTTTGTGAAAAGAAAAATCATGGCCCGCTAGACTAAATCAGCAACTGGAGAGAGTTTATTACAATATTTATCATACTGTAAACTGCGTCTTATAATACAAATCCACTTAGCACCAATTTCCTGTTTTATTATATTGGCCCCCCCACCAGGTAGCCCCAAGCAGGGAAGGAAAATGTGAATTAAACTAATTGCCCTGGTTCAAACAGCTGAGTGTAAAGGATATTGGGGAAATGTTTTAACCTGCATCCAGATTAGCGCCTCTGTTCTATGTTTTAGTGATGTTTTGGGACTACTGATCCTGTGATGCATTTTCAGTTCCATAGTGTTCACACATCAATGCACAGCAGAAAGGAATATCCACTAGAAACTGTCCTCAGGGCATCAGATGAATCAAGTGCATTTGTTCAGCACTAACCCTTACCCTAACTCCTACCTTTCACTTCCTGAGGTCTGCACAACACTAACATCAACCCGCCCTTACCCTATCATTAACCCTAATACTAACCCTAAACTCTCCAACATCGAACCACCCTTACCCTATCCTTAATCCTAACCATAACCTCTCCAACATCGAACCACCCTTACCCTATCCTTAACCCTAACCCTAACCTCTCCAGCATCAACCCACCCTTACCCTATCCTTAACCCTAACCGTAACCATTGCACTGAGAGAATGAGCCACCAGCCGGAGCTGTTCTCGTTTTGTTTTGTGTTACGTGCTGTCTGTGTTTTGTCTGTACAGCGCAGGAGTAGGAGCGAGGGGCTGCAGCCACTGAGCCAGCACAATCCCCACAATCACCTATCAGTTTCCGTGCACGGAGGATCGTGGATTAGAAGTGTTTTTCTTTTGTTATTTTTGGTTATTCTGTTTTTGGACTTTAATAAATAAATTACAGATATTTTGGGAGAATCTGGTTTGGACATTGTAATTATTGCACCACGCCACTCGCATCCTGTCACAGTTAAATAGTAAATACACGTGTACTTACACATAATTACAATGTTATTATGCATAGTTACAATGTACTTAATGTGTACATATTTTTGCATGATATATGTAAGTATACACTGTATCAGAAAAGGGTTAGGGGTATTCAATTTAGAGCTAGGGTTAGGGATGGGGTTTGGGTTAGGATTAGGATTAGGGTTATATCATGCAAAACGATTTACACATTGAGTACATTGTAACTACGCATAATCACATTGTAATTATGTGTACACATCTATTTACTATGTAAGTACTGTATAAATACAAAGTAATTAGAGACACAATGTAAAGTATTACAGACATGTTTGGACTGGAGATCACCATGGAATACTATTTGAATTCAAGCCTAAAGAATAAGTAGCTTTAAAAGAACATGCCTTGACCCCAATACACTGTTGGGCTGAAAAGTATTAACACACTTTCTGGAAGGGGGGAAGGCAAGTAAACTAAAAAGGTTTTTTTTTTTTTAACCAAGTATAGTGTTTTAAAAAGCAAATACCTGCTTGCTATAATGTGAGTTAATTTAATAACTGCACGTTTGAGACCTCTAACAGTGAAGGACAGAGCATGACAGGTACGATTTATAAATGTATTTTGTAGTTGCTACCAATTCTCGATTTCGGCCAGCGGTCGCTCCTAGTTTGGGATACTGTATTACGCACATTTACAGATGAACTCTACCATACTCTCTGTCTAAATCATTCCGTTTCCACAGTATTTAGGACCATTTTCAATTTTACTCATTCCATTCTGTGTGTTTTGCATAAAACTGTTGTCGATTTTAACTAGTTGTTCTATATCAATTCCCAGAAAAGTCCTTATCTTGATTTACTTTCCAGAACAACTCCCATTTAAAACTCCCACAGTGGCTTTGCTTTCCATTGTCTTGCTTGTTGTTCCAGCAATAAACAGAGTTCTAAGATCAGTACTTGTACATTGCATCTGCCTGAGGGAGAATATTCATCATGCCAGCTAGCACACACTGTACAGCAAATTACCTTCTAATATTCCATTTACCAATTACAATGAAGTGCTTTAATGGGACTCTTTTACCCCCCAAATGAAAATGTAAGCTTGTTCGAAGCCCGTTGAGCCATTTATATTATACAAACCATACTTAAAGTAAGACAAATTATGAAATGGAGTCCCACACATGTATGTATGTATTATATAGGCAGATTAGAGCCGTCATGCACTCTTACAAATGCAAAGTGGTGGCTGAGAAGATCAAACAGTAGAAATTGCTTGCTGCGGCAGTCCGTGGATTACAGCTGATTAGTATTCCAGTTGCCATACGATTCCCTTGTAAACCTTCAAAAAACCTCATCAAGACAAATAAGAGGAGAGATTTTATGATCCACTTGGTCAGTTTTTATGTGGACATGTATTAATAAACAATCCATCCAAAATGTAGGTTGTGATGTGATACGGATGGACAGAGCTGGTCATTCTTTGAGCTCAGAAAAATATTTTAATAGGGGGTGTCTTTCAGGTCGCAGATTTGTCCGCTACTAAAGGCTCCGGGATCATGCACAACAGAACAGATAGTATTATTTGAAGCATCCCACTGAGGAACTCAGTAGCAGTTGTTAAACTGTGATTTAGGGTTAGGTTTCTGTGTGGTACTGGAAGCCATGGGCAGGGGTGGCAGGATAGCTGTCCTCCCTGTTAAATGGAGCCAAAAAAGCAGGTGGAGTCTGGGGAAGAGGAGGCGAACTCTGGTGCCCAGCAGGGACAAATGGATTGAGTTAAGATATAAACCATTGTTTTGCTTAATTGATGTCAGTATTATTCACTCATCAAAAGGACTACGGCTAATGCATACAGTAACATGTTTCAACAGTGCTACATTACACGTCACATGAACAAGCTTTTTATATCCTCTTGCTTTTCAAAGTGAAGAATAAACAACTTTTTATCGATAGCGTTGTCTTTGAGATGTTTGAAATTAAACAATAAAATACAAGCAAAGACCAAAAAGAGTCCATTGATAATATTGCTTATGCTGATAACAGGTAAGAAAATAGCACTCCTAGGGGTACACGATTTACGACCACATAAATCACTTTGCGCGTTTCCTTACATCTACCCCCTAGTCTCCATGACTGAATCCATAAACACTCTTGTGACACGGATGACATCAGGCCAGAAACAGGAAATGAAACATAGACAGGTATTCACATGCAAAGCACACTGCTGTGTTTATTTAAACAAAAATAAATAAAATAGTTAAACAAAAACACTGCTCACAGAGAAAAATAAAAGATTGAAACAAAACCAAATCTCGAACACAAAATCCAAATAAATACCGTGCTGGTGCTTCCAGCACGCGTAGTAACCGTTTACTTTTATATTTGTTTCTGAGTTCTTCTTTGAATCCTCCGCTCTTGCACACACGTTCCTCCTCTTTGAAAACCCACCCAGAGCACAGAGCACTGCAGGCTTTTATACTGGTGACCGTCTCCCGATTAGCAACAAATTAAACAATTAATTAAATCAGGAGATGGTCACCTTCTGCACGAGTTTTAGTGGAGGGGTTTCTACTCCCATCCACGCTGCCATACACAATAACAAACACAAAACATTGTATTTTTAAACATAAAACAATATATTCTTAAATCATACTAAAACACCCAAACCACTCTTTTAAATCATAGTACATCGTTTTTAAATAAAGACAAAACATCCGTTTCCAATAACCCAAGCAATACAATATTTACAATACATTTATTTACACGCAGGCTTTGCCCTGCCCCTTCTATTCATGTGCAGGGCTTTTCCTCTGCCCTGCCACAACTCTATATTTGACTTTCCCAACAGTTTAACATTGAGGCAAATTTACATTGACACTCTACTATTAACACCCCAAGATACTGCTCTGATCATGGGCACCATTAGTAGTATGCACATTTGCTGTGTCTCATAATACAATCTATTTTGCAGGAGTTCATTCTATTTGGGATCATTTATTAAAAGCTTTGTCACGTTGTTTTCACAAGCAACTAATCACCCGCATAATTACACCATACGTCAATCAATTCCCGCAAGCATACGTTTCAGTGAGTCAGTGTTTATGCATTATCTGTGGTTGGGTTCATCCTGAACAAAAGAGCAGTAGAAACCTACTGCCTGCACACAATCAATACTGAGCATCTTATTTCAGTGGAGTGTTGTTATTGAGCCATTGTAACTGTTCCAATGCTAAGTAGGAATTCAAATGTTTGTATTAATATATAATACAATCATTAACATCATCAGCTGATTATAAAGTTGCAAAATCAAGTTCAGTTTCACCAGACACTATTATTAGGGTTTAAATTTTTATTTTGTCATTCAAAAAGGATGATCCTTTCTGTCTGTCCGTCCGTCCGTCTGTCTGTCACACTCTACATGGTGAACACGATACCCGCCTTGATTTTGCATCGATCTTCCCCAGACTTGCACCGTACACTCCTATAGATGCTTTGTATTGCATTTGGCTATAATCAGGTTTAAATATTTGTACCTTTCAGGTACCCAGTATTCATTATGGAATTATGAGAACCCTCTGTAGGATGCGGGTGCATTGGATCGGTTATTATCAGGAATCTGTTTGATGCAGAAAAAGGAGAAAACAGTCCTTGTCAGAGAATATTTTGCTTTACAAAACCAAAAAAACAAAAAAGATGGCAGCAAACCCAATACAAGTCTCAACACCAGCAAACTAGCTTTACATTTGTAAGCATACCTGTACAGTATAACTGCTTTTGGGATACAAAAAATAATAAACTAGGTTTTCCTGTTGAAAATGTGTAACAATGAAAATGTAGTAATTGTTATTTAAATATGTTGCTTGGTTATCTTTATTGTGGCTGAGGGAAACTCAGTTATAGTATTATTTTAGTTTAGGGCTCTGTTATAAGCGGTTATAAACAATTTATAAACATGTTATTAATTATACTATTAGCAATTATATAATATGAGTAGAAATAATAAGACTATTATTATACACTTTTGCCATTGTTTTTTGTTTTTTTTTTGCTATTGTTTATTGTCCGTTATACCAGATATAGTCTGTCTGTCTGTCTTTTCAGGTCTGTTTGTCTTTCTATGCCTGTCTGTTTGCCTGTCTGTCTGTCTGTCTCACCAATTGTATGGGGTTGCTTTGTTTTTGCAATACAGTTATTATACACTTTTCCCATTTTTTCTTATTGTTTATAATCACTTATAACTGATAGCTAAACTAAAGAGTTAACATATGCTGTATACAGTGAACACCTTTGTAGATAAAATATGAAGTTACTGTAAAAATGTAGAGAAAAACTGAAATTAAAATACAAACTTGACAAGCATCTTGGAATAGCCCTGCATTCAAGTTAAGATTTAAGACCATTTCATGAAAACCCAACATATGTGACATTGTAAAACTCATCAACAGGACAATTAATATATTAGCTTTTAGTATTTTAATCGTGGTGTTTAATAGCGGTTACTAAATGAATCTAATTGAGCGCTGGTATTAACCATATTCTATTGAATTCCAGCAGACAGGAAATCGAATGTTCAAGTTTTAAAGTAAAACCCGTATTGGTTCTCCTCCCTTGTAATATTGTAGCTGGCACCAAGATGAATGACTGTTGGCAGCCTCTGTAAATAAACTCAGGTGACATTTTCTTACTGTCCCCTTTACTGTTTTCTGCTGCTATGACTCTCTATAATTACAGTATGTTCCCTTATCGCATCAACTGCCACAACAGCTCTTGACGGCTGCCAGTGGCCGTCCTCAAATCCCACAACTAAACCAATTGTTTTTTTACACCCAGGAACTCATGAACAGATTTCAGTGAGCTACCGGCTCTAGATAGACCTGGCCAGTAAGGGCTGCTGAGGAAAAACAGGCCCTGTCGGTTTGCCTCCCTAACCCGCAGGAGTGCTGTAGCCCAGGCAATACTCCCTGTGGAATCCCCAGTGAACATCAGCAACTTCACCCCCAGGACGCAAGCCTGCGCTCCCCTGACTGTATGACTCACCATGCGGCCATGTCTTTACCAGGTGAGCCACTCGGGGACACCCTAATATTCATTCTCTTACCTGTGTGCTTTCTATCATTCTCTATTGCTGTGTTCTGCTGGATCGTTGCTTCCCAGGCTTACTAACCACTGGCCTGGGGCAGTGATTTTAACTGCTTTGAAGTTCTGATCTCACTAGTACAGTAAAATTAGATTGTAAATTAGATTGTAGAAACATGTATACACAGTGTAATGATAACACTAATTCTATTGACGTGTCTATGACTCAGTTTAAAGATCAAGGCACAGCATTGAAAGATGTAGCATGCAATGATTAGACTGACCCAGGATCTCACCTTTTGGTCCAGCAGGGCCATCCTCAATTGTGGGTCAAAGGTCAGCAGAGATCTGTAAAAAAAAGCTCTTTGTCAAGAAGGATTCATTTTCAAATTTTTCTGGAAAGGGAAGACCATATAAAAAATAAATTATGATGGCAAAAATCATAAAAATGCAAGAGACTGTAAAATAAACTGTTAAATTGTCATTGGAGACTATTTATTTCTTAATTAAAGAAAATGATGAGCTGCAGCTGTAAGCAGAAGTGCTGTACACTGTGCCACCCCATCTGCCTAAATGCCTCTCACACAGATCTGCCATGAATCAACCTCTATGTTTAAGGCAGGAAATAACAGAACATGCAAAAAATAAGTCACAGTTACAAAATCATTTCATGGGGCTCCCGAGTGGCGCATCTATTAAAGGTGCTCTGCGTGGAGTGCAGGATGCGCTCTATAGCCTGGACGTCGCCAGTTCGAGTCCAGGCTATTCCACTGCCGACCGTGGATGGGAGCTCCCAAGGGGCAGTGCACAATTGGCCGATCGCCGCCCGGAGGGTTAAGGCTTAGGTCGGCCAGGATGTCCTCGGCTCACCACGCACCAGCGACCCCTGTAGACTGGCCGGGCACCTGCGGGCTTGCCTGTAAGCTGCCCAGACCTGCGTTGTCCTTCTGCATTGTAGCTCTAGGTTGGCTGCATGGCGGGCCTGCATAGTGAAAAGAAGTGGTCAGCTGATGGCACACGCTTCAGAGGACGCATGTGTTCATCTTTGCCGCTCCTGAGTCAGCGCAGGGTGGTAGCGGTGGGCTGAGCCTAAATACAATTGGGCATTTCAAATTGGGAGAAAAACGGGGGAAAAATTAATTATACATAAATAAATATATAAATCATTTCATAAGCCTTACCGGTTGTGCACTTCCAGTCACTGTATATAGCTATGGCCAAAAGTTTTGCATTATCCTAGAATTTAATATTGAGACATAATAATATATATAGATGTGGACACGCCAACTTTCTTTGCAACAGCAGCCTGAGAAAACCCAGGAGACTCCAGCAGCTCCTTCAAGAATTCAGCGTGGGTTACACAATTTAAACAAGTCACAGCATAATCACGTACTCACTGCACTGTGCTACGCAAAACTGTCTTGCTCTGAAAAGTGATCTCCGTTCATCATTTGAAAATACTGTATCCCAATTAAACGAAGTGCCGTCCCAATTAAACAACATAAATAGCATTGAGAAGAATTGTCTCCCAGAGTTGTATCCCATTTAAGCAGACATCCCGATTATCAGTGTCCCAATTATCACTGTCCTGATTATCAGTGTCCCGATTATCAATATCCCGATTAGGTGGCACCAACTGTATTTATTTGTTATATAGGTTTACTTTCCAAAAATTTGGTTGTGTTGAGGGGTACTAAGAAGGATGGTGCCGTGGATCAAGAAGGATCAAGAATCCAGTCATATACTCACCAGTCACAAACACACATTGGCAGTGAGTGGATTGAAGAAATGAGCAGGGGATGGCATCTCATATACATATACACAAGCACTGGCCCTACATCCTTGATACTTGTATCCGGGTCATTGATTCCAAAGCAGGAACCGGGTAGTCAATTCCCAGGCAGGCTACTATTAGCTGTCATTTCTATGATCCATTCTTTAGCTACCGCGTGCAGTATATTGACAATTGTCCACTGAGACACTGGAAACCAACGAAGTACAGAAAGCTTGATAACATGTGAAATCAAGCTGTGCAGCAAAATTGTTATGCATATTCTTTATGCATTCAATTGAAATATTATACCTCATATTTTTCAATACATAAAGCACCCAGTACTGTACACAACTTATCTGGAGTGTTAATGACTAGTATGGTATAAATATATACTGTATATATTTCTTTTTGGTCCCAAACTGTTAAATGCCAAGGTATTCTGCTCATTGGAAACACTGTATTAGGAGATTATACCCAGAACCTGGTCCTTTTCTACATCGATAAATCCCATAAAACATTTCACTGCTCAACATGACCTTTGCACGGCAGTGAAATGTTTCAGTAATCACTCATTACAATTTCACTATTGAACTGTTCCAATGTGCCAGCTTTGCATAGTCCAGGACAAATCCTGACTGGCTGGGATTCTCTGAGACACACAGTTAATGCGATTACTGTGATTCAAGGAGGGAGCCCGGCATTAGAATGCTGCTTTACACTGTCACACTCAGGAAGTTTTATCTGTCAACTTCAGAACAGCAGCAAAATAACTATAACATGCAATGATACACTGGAGCGGACGCATTGTTAGATATGCTGAGCTCACTGCTAATGAACCTGCTTGATTTGAGAGTCACATTACAAGGGCACCTGCCATTTGTAGCACACACTTTTGTGTGGAAAAAGGGGCTGTCGCTTTTAAGTTTCCCATAGTAAAAGCACAGTGAAAAGCATGGTTAAGCATTGTAAAGCTTTAGATATGGTAAAGCCTATTTAAAAAACAGGGCAAACACTAGGAAAAATAAGGTCAATTCATAGTATAACCATGGGAAAAGCCGGGAGAAATCACTGCGCAAATTTACCATGGTAAACGTTTATAAGGGGGACCTTTAAATTGTAATGTCCATCTCTGACATGTGTTCTGAAATGTAGAATCAGCATAACATACTGTAGTACTAAAGAAGCAGTTCTAACAAGAAATGTTATATATTGTTCTCTGCTGCCTTTGACACTGTTGATCACTCTATTCTACTATCATCTCTTGCTGACCTGGGGATCTCTGGCACTGCTCTGGCCTGGTTCTCCTCCTACCTCTCCAACCGCACTTACCAGGTAACCTGGCATGGAGCAACCTCCACACCTCACCCTCTCTTAACAGGAGTCCCCCAAGGGTCAGTCTTGGGTCCTCTCCTGTTCTCTCTCTACACCCGCTCCCTGGGCCCCCTCATCGCATCCTATGGTTTCTCATACCATTTCTATGCTGATGATGCTCAGATTTTCCTCTCCTTCCCCATCTCTGACTCCACCATCTCCTCCCGTATCTCTACCTGTCTGTCTGCTATTTCCTCCTGGATGCACTCGCATCACCTCAAACTCAACCTCTCTAAATCTGACCTCCTTTTCTTTCCCTCCTCCTCCCCCTCCTCTGATCTCTCTATCTCTGTTCCTCTGGAATCTACCACACTCTCTCCTCTTCCTCCGCTAAGAACCTCGAGTCACCCTGGACCCCTGCCTCTCTTATTCCCAGCACATCTCCACTCTGGCACGCACTTGCCGATTCTTCCTGAGCAACATCCGAAGAATCCGACCCTTCCTCACCAACTATGCCACCCAGCTCCTGGTCCAGGCCTTGGTACTCTCCCGCCTAAACTACTGCAACTCCCTCCTGGCTGGCCTCCCTCGTCTGCCACCCGTCCGCTCCAGCTCATCCAGAACTCCGCTGCCCGCCTGGTGTTCTCTGCCTCGCTTCTCCCACGCAACTCCACTACTCCGCTCACTCCACTGGCTACCGATCACCGCTCGCATCCAGTTCAAGACTCTTGTACTAGCCTACAAATGCCTTGACCAGACTGCACCCAGCTACCTCCAGACCCTCATCTCTCCCTACACCCCCACTCGACCTCTCCGCTCCGCCTGCACTAGAAGACTGGCTCTACCTCCTCTACGCTCCCCTGCCTCCAGAGCCCGCTCCTTCTCCACCCTCGCTCCGCAGTGGTGGAATGACCTACCTACAGATGTCAGGACCGCCCCTGTCCCTGACCACATTCCGGCGCCTCCTTAAGACTCACCTCTTCAGACAGCACCTGTAGAACTCCTCTGTTTCTCCCCTGGGACACTTTCACCCTTCCTTAAATATGCTTTACTTACTCTCATCTGCCCCCTATTTTACTGCATTTAATCCTGTACTTCAGAGTACTGTAATCTGCCAAGTGTTTAAACTGTAGTATTTGGTATTTAATCATATCTTGATGTAACTATCACTGTCACTTTTATCTGCTGTATTACTGAATTGTATTTTGTCACACTTGTACTTGCTTGAACTAGTCATTGTATTTATCTTGCTCTTATTGTATTATTACCTGTACTGTAACACTTGAAATGTATTTGCTTACGATTGTAAGTCGCCCTGGATAAGGGCGTCTGCTAAGAAATAAATAATAATAATAATAATAATAATTGCATATGAAACATACCCTGTCTGGCTAGCAGGACCTGTCTATGTGGTGCGTGGGTGTGTCCTCCTGGTACACCCTAGGTCCCTTCATTACTTTGGAAGGGTGAACAAATAGCTGACTAAAACATCATTGCGGATCAAGTCTACCCAACAATGCTGTACCTGTACCAGGATGGGGATATTTTCAAGATGATAACAACAACAATTCACATTTCTATAGCACCTTTCGTCACAAGGACCCAAAGTGCTTCACACACCCACACAAAAATGAACAATTAAACCATTCAATTAAAAACAGAATAGAGAATTTCAGAAAAACAGACCTTACAAAAGAGATAACATTTGCTTCCTTTTAATTGTAAAATTAGAAAAAACTAACATTAAAAAAACAGTTTGTAAAATTAGAACAATTAAAACATTTTAAAAAAGAATTCATAACATTTTAATTAAAATTTTAAAAAAGGACAAAAAGAAAATGGAGTTTTGATTGTAAAACAGGAAAACTCAGATAAAAAGGC
Organism: Acipenser oxyrinchus oxyrinchus; assembly: GCA_030684275.1. NCBI lineage: Eukaryota > Metazoa > Chordata > Actinopteri > Acipenseriformes > Acipenseridae > Acipenser > Acipenser oxyrinchus. Next base: position 5,380,558 of record CM060274.1, on the reverse strand, counting down.
TATCTTGTAAAAATACGCTTTCAGCTGAATGGATCCTTTGAGACACTTCCAGCAGCCTGTGAAGTCTATGCCACCTCGAGTCAAGGCTGTGATCAGGGCAAATGATGGTCCAACCCAATATTAGATACAGGTCTTAATAAAGTGACCAGCCGTTGTAAATATAATTGTATAACCATGTTGACTTTTTGCAGTCCTGAATATAGAAAAGCTGCATCTCCCTGTTGCAATTGAAATGCAGTCATGCTGGAGCGCCACAGAACAGATCTGCAGTCTTTGAAAGATGGACGATCGCAGGCATTCGATTGACAGGTGCTTCCGAGAGAGAGAGGAGGAATTTAAAGAAAATAATTTCTATGCATGCTGGTTTTACACCAGTATGATACTTGGATTATGTGGCAGGATGGCTTGGTGCTGACGTCACAGACCAGGAAGAGACAACCCAGTACTGCAGGTTGAAGCGCTAAGCGCGTATTTATTCAATAACAAAATAAAATGTTTAAACAAAACAAAACATTTTCCAAAAGAAAACGGCACGGTGGCCAAAACAAACAAACAGTAACCTTTTAACAAGTATCATGCTGGTGTAAAACCAGCACGTGTAGCAATTGTTATTTTCTTTAAATTCATCTCTCTCCTCTCTCTCTCTCGTTCTTACTCCCTGAACACCTAACCCTGGTCAGCAAAAGCTGCTGGTTTTTATATCGTAGTCGAGGGATTAACTGGCCAACAATTACCTAGTTTATCCCTCGACGGCATTCTGCACGGGTTTTCTCATACGTCTGGTCGACAGCCAGTCTAACTGCTAACCACGCATTCTCGCGAGATGTAGTCTGGCAGAGACGCGAAGCAAACATCTTCTCTGCCAAACTACATTACATTAGAACAATAAAACAAACACAAAACAGTACATTTAAATAATAATAATAATAATAATAATAATAATAATAATAATAATAATAATAATAATAATAATAATAATAATAACAACAGAAAACAACACGAATAAACACAGGGGTGGGGGTACCCCATCACAGACATTTGAGCTCTTATTTCATATGTATGTTAAGAATGTTTGCTTTTTGAGACTTAATAGTTTCCTGCTCCAATAAAACAAGACATACAAAGACTGGTATGTAAAGCTACTAAAACCCTATTCAATTTGGAAAATGAGATCAGGAATGGCAATCATGTAGTTTAAGCTATCTTATAGAATAATATCAGTAATGCTTTGTCATTTGTAACTGGAGTAGGAAACTAGCAAGTCTCAAAAAAGATGCTGAACATACATATTAAATATGAGATAAAGATAGATACACACATGGATGGCATATCTATTGACATGTAACTAAACCTTAGCAAATGGTTAATTGCATATTAATACATTTCTTATTTACGACACTCATAATAAAGTGTTAATGCTATATTTTTGCTTGAAAATTCAGTTGTAGTTAATAGTTCTCCAGAATAATAAAACACATTGCAGGCACAATGGATCGCTTTTGTCTTGGCTGTTCTACATGCAATTGGAATATTATGACACATGTTTCTGTGATTTGTAGTCAGGGGTTAACAAAAAGGGGGGTGGTCTGCAAATTTCAAGTACAATACACATATAGGGAGTATCTACAAATAGCTTTAGGAAGGCAGTTTAATAAAAGTTGTGCATGCAAAAGAAGAGATGTGCAACTCATACCCCACATTATGAACACAATAATATTATCATCATTTTAAAGCTTGTTTCAAGGGTTTTCTCCCCAAAAAATGTGCTGACATAAGCTCTAACGGATCTCCTCCTAGTGGCTGATGAGTTCACAATGCTGACAGCAGAATAAGACACGTACTTACCTCCCGACTACAGTTGAATGGTAAGACGTTTGTCTTTGAGGTTATCAGTTCACATCCTCAGATCAAGCAACGTGGCATCATTTGAAACAGTGCGATTCATCTGATCATCGTGCATCAAGAACACAGAGATCATTTCTTATGTATTTTAATAGGAATGTCCTTTCAACACTACTGTCTTTTATACTTTTCTTATTCCTACTTTATAAAATAAAGATGCAAAACAGCAAACTTACGTTTTCCGAATAGATTTTAAAAAATAAATACTTTGGGATTGTTGTGTTCAGTTCCTGTTGACTGTAATGGGAAGGGAAGCATAGAGGCAGGAAAGGTGTGGAAAGAGAACTCTGATCTCGCTCCAAACAAAGGCTTCAATCTCAGTGGGCAGTCTCGGAGGTTCTTCACAATTAACCAGACCTGTATGAAGGCTAATTGTAGAGTCAGCTGTTCTAATCCTCAGCACTGTAGACAGCACCGGCTTTACAACGGGGGAGAGAGGGCTTCTAACCCAACATTTCAATACAGGAATTTCAGAGATTCTTTGAACTTTTTTGGTATAATTCATTTGCCACACACCATCACCTGGGGAGGCTAGTTCGTCATCGCCTGGGGAGGGTTGTTCGCCGTCACCTCGGGAGGCCAGTTCTCCATCACCTGGGGAGGCCAATTCGCCGTTGCTTGGGGAGGCTTGTTCACCATCGCCTGGGGAGGCCTGCTCAACACCGCCCGGGGATGCCTGCTTGTCATCACCCGGGGCTTTCTTGTATCCAGCAGCAGCATTTGCAGAGAAGGAGGAGAGGTGAGGAGACCACCTCCACCCACAGTAGTTGCAATGCTGGAATACGCAGCGCCACCACCACTGCTGGAGTGTCCTGCTCTGAGAGCAGCATGGCTGCTGCTAGCATCACCGCCACTTCCGGAGTGCGCCACACAGCTGTCAGCCTTTCCACTGCAAGCAGTGCTACAGGAGGAGGACCTCACCCAGCTGTCAGCATTGCTGCTGTTAGCCTTGCAGCTACCAGCATCGCCACTGGCAGCCTGACTGCCCGTGGTGCCAAGGGAGGAGAACCTTGCTCAGGTGCCAGCATTGACACTGGCAGCAAGTCCACCGCCACACCTGCCTTTGCTGGAGGAGCCAGCCTTAGTGCTGTCAGAACGCCTGCTGACAGCTTTGCCGTTGTCAGCATTGTCGCTGCCAACTCTGCCAAGGAAAAACTCCCTACTCACATATTTTTATTTTTAGGGGGAAACCTCAGGGAATCCATGGCTGAGGGAAGCCCTTCCTCCAGGTTCTAAGTGGTCGACTCCTGTTCCCAGCGGTTGACCGAAACAAAAGAAAAGCACCAAAGAAACAAAATTGTTTTTCAATAAATAAACTAAAATGGAAACTCAAAATATCTGTAAGGAAATATTATTATTATTATTATTATTATTATTATTATTATTATTATTATTATTATTATTATTATTATTATTATGTAACGGGATCAAGTTTCGTTTACATTTTTTAAGGTGCTTGCTTGGTAGAATTTATACTCGCTAGTCTAGCGAGCAAGTTAAAAACTGTATGGAAAATCATCTAGCGAATATATTTTATGCTGAGTTGGCAGAAAACATTGTGACACATGCAAATTGGCTATGACCTCACAAAACGTCACTGGGAATTCCCTTTGACAGTGGATGGAAAACCATTTTTCGCCCTTATGTCGCTACTATTTTTGTAGCAATTTTACAGAGTAACTTATAAACTCGCTCGATAAATGAATGGAAAGGGAGCTATGTTAAAGAAACCATGCTTTTAGTTGCTGCTGCACTTGCTTGGCCATTTCACCTAGAGCAGCGTTTCTCAAACTGTGGGTCCTGACCCAAAAGGGGGTCGCATGGCTATTGTAGGGGGGTCGCGTGATCACAAAATACTATTCCTTAAAATCCTTAGCATTTTCATTACTTAATCATTACTTAATCCCTAACAGTAAAAGATGTATTATGAAGCCAGTCCTCCCGCTGTGTTTTACTGGTCAGCTAATTCACTTTTTTTGTTTTGTTTTACTCAACTAGAACTATACCATAAGAACACAGCCCTTAACAGGCAAGCAGTCTGAGTGACACGTTTCTAAATGAATGTGTTTGGTGGGAAGGTGAGTGGAAGCGAACCGTCTGTATGAAAATCATATTTCTTATACAAGTAATTGGTTTACTACAAACCCTATCAGGGACGTAACATGTTTGTTTAAATCAGAAGTACCTTATACCAGAAAAAAACATATTTTTTTTTCGTTGAGTAAATGGATCCGAGATGAGTCCGTAACTCAAAACACTGTCTTCTAAAATGAATGTTCCTTTAGGTAAGGGACTGGGAGTCTAGAATTGGTAATCGGGTTTGTGTAAAATATATAAATAAATGTATGAAATCATTTTTGTTTAGTGCCAGTTTAATTCAAGTAGCACATGATCTGATGCATATAGAAATGAATTTGGGGTCTGTTCTGTTCTTGCTCACAATATAGATTACATTTGTGGTTTATTGGTTGGCGGTCACTTAAAATAATGAATTACTGTTGACAGCGTTCTTGTTTCTTGTACTTCTCAAGTCACAGTCAGCTTCTTAAATCAGATCCAATCTCACCCAGCATTTAATGTCAGCATTAAAGTGTTTTTTAGTGGTATTTATATATATTTATTTTACTCTATACTTTATTGTTATTTAATTTTTTTAAAAAATGTGTCCAGGTTAATATTAAAGTTAGGGGGGTTCAAGACACTTCAGAATTGCCAAATTGCAGGAAGGTTCACAATTGTGTGTGTGTGTGCATGGTTTTTCCTCACTTCATTTAATGCAGTTTTGCTTCAGATTATGCCATTGTAGATTTCTTATTTTTAATTAACACAGTTGTTTCGGGGGCATTTTATTAGATGTGAAAACACTGTAGAACCCCTAAAGTGCCCCTCCACAATTAAATTGCCCCCTTGGTGCACCTTTGTGTGCTTTACTCTAGAATCACCACTGTCTTTCTGGCTGATAGGTAGAGCAAAGTATGATGCTGCCCGCGGTGCGTTACTTGTTCAGTGTTGTTGCCCATGGGCCAGCAAAGGTTGGGGATCACTAATGTACAGTAATTTCATATGATATCGCGCCGCAGGGTGGAGTGGGGTGGTGGATCGTCACAGCCTGAAACATTTCCAAAGGGAGTCCCAGCAAAAAAGTCTGAGAACCTCTGACCTAGAGGGTGAAATTATCTCCGCCCCGTCAATGACTTATTTACTGTCATCAACCAACCTGCTGCCTCCCCTATTGACTGACGTGCTTTCAGCCAGTAACATGACCCAGAAGACACTGCTGAGGTGACCCAGGAAGCAAAAGTGCGAACAGATAACCCACAAATAAGACATCAAAACAGAGAGCTTCCTTTAACTTAAAGCAGCCGCAGCTGTCTTGTTTTAAAATCAAAACACACATGTGCATCACAGAGCTAATGGGAATGCAAAACTGACAGGATGCATTAAATTATTTTGTTAATTGAGATGCGTATTGATGCGTATAACAAGGGCAGTGAGGGGCAGATGAACCTGTTGATTAACAAATCCACACTTTAGGCTTCGAAACACTGTGGATTAGGAAACAAAGCTACAGTAATAAAACCCAGGACCCGCCCCCCTCCAATTTACCATATACGCTTTACTTTCCAACTCAAACACAGTTTCATTTAATCTAATGTGAAATTCATTGAATTTAATTGGGATATTTTATTCTCAACCCTAAATATGATTCATTTCCTAACAGTGCTGAATGACTGGGTGGAGCATTTGTTCTCTATTGAGTGTCCCGAGTGGTGACTGCCCAGACTGGTATTCAGTGTAGTGTTGTCCTTGGCAGCCATTAAAATAAGGGCCATTCCGCATTGGTAGTAAGTGGATCATATTTGGGGAACCACAGTACTTGTGAGAGAGACTGTTCATTAAAGTCTCTTGCATAGTTTTAAAGAGGGGGTGGTTTTCTATTCAGGGATATTTATTAAGTAAGGGGTCTGAGTGAGGAAAAATGGGCAATACAATCCCCACCCCGAGCCATGCTGTAAAGCATTTGTTGTTTCCAAACTTTTGAACACTACTGTATTTACACACTGTATTACTGGTAATCCATTATGGTACCAGACTATAGCATAGTCATGCCAGGAGGTGTTCTACTGTCAGAACCTCTGTCTGTGCAACATTGGATGTCAATCCATTGCCGTTTCATCCATGGTGTGCTATTGGTTCTGCTAGCTAGGGTTTATTCAGGTTAATACAGTTATAATGAGGTTTTCTGTAAGTCTTGGAGCAGTCCAAGGGCATCCCAGCAGGTCATGCAGAAGAAGAAGAAAACATGTCGACACAGGGTATAATTTACTCCTCACTTCACAGTCTGCGTGGGGGAAGTGGGGGCAGGTGTTATTCGTGTTGCACTTTTAGTCCTGTGGTTTAGGGGTTTATGTTTATCTCTCAGTGTTTGGTAAAACGAATGCTCTTAAGATTCTTAATTACCTGTCTGAGAAATGACTGCCTTTCGATGGCAGATGAGATATTGTTGATGTGGTTTACATATTGTAGTGATGGATTTGAAGGTTGGAAAGGTCATTTAAGGAACATAGAGCTCACAAAAAACACCAGTAAATCTTACCCAATATGTAGCTCTTCATTCTCCTATGAAAAATGGGTCACACATTACATGAAGTGTTTTTCATTACTGTGTATTTACATAGTAGTTACTTAGTAAATGTACACGGTTGTCATGCTGATGTGCTGGGGAGACCGCACTATGGTTGATCCCCGGAGCCAGCATCGCAGCCGTTGTGTGTGCTGATGCGCTAGGGAGGCAAAATAAGCTGATCCCTGGAGCCAGCATTACACTTCAGCCATCAACACCAGACAGAAGGATATCTACATCATCATATGGTAGGAAGCGCAAATGGATGGAGACACATATGGATCACATTAGTTTACTGTGAAGCTACGTCTTAGTTGGTGCTTATCTTGGCGAGAGCCAAGTTCAAATCAGCATGAAGTTTTAACATCTACTCTCATGTAATGGAAATCATGTACTTACAGATGATTACAATGTTATTATGCATAGTTACAATGTACTTAATGTGTAACATTTTTGCATGATATAACCCTACGCCTAATTCTAAACCTAACCCTACTAACCCTAACTCTAAATCTGACCCTAACCCTTTTCTGATACAATTGTGTACTTGCATATGTCATGCAAAAATATGTATACATTAAGTGCATTGTAGCAAAGCATAATAACATTTTAATGTAAAGTGTTACTGAAAAATGCATATTGATAAATGTGTATTTGATTTAGAATTGATTTCATAGCTACAGTCACTGGATGCATACTGATTACTTTGAACACATGTGAGCAAGTTATTGAATAAACAACACGATCATCACTAGCATATGTGGTCTACTAGATATTTTTTATTACTAAAACTTTTTTTTGTTTTGTTTTTTTACTTTCGCCAATACATTTTAGCACCTAACGGTAAAATAATGGTAATTTACACAAATACATGAACGTGAACATGAAGTCCTAATTAAACATTTAAAAGTTACAGGTACTTTTATTCTTTTACATGTTTCAAATGTGTTTTAAGAGGTAGATAAAAACAAACCATGTTTGCTTTTTCATGTAGGTCTCTGAAGTGAAGATCAGCTTTCTGGTAAAGCCTCTTCTTTCGGTTCTATTGCTAAAATAAAATATTTCACAGATTCACTTAAATGTACCAAAATACTGACTGTGCCCGTCTTTAACTGAAATAAAGTCCTTGGCAATGTTAGTCATGTCCAGTTCATCAAGAAGCTTCATGAGAAGCTTCTCTCGGCTGCAGCACTGGGTATTGGCAAGGTGAGGAACAACTGCAACAGTGAAGGGATTTCAGTGACTTTTGTGACTGTATTGCCACTCAGTTATTAAACATTCCTGTTAGCTGCACTAATTAAATCCACCAGGGTTCTCAGCTGGATTCTAGACGACTAAAACCCAAGTCTTTGGCATAAGTGACCTAGTTGTGGAATAACATTTTCTCCACTTCTCTGCAGCTGATACCTTCAATTGCCCTTGGAGCAGACAGCAAAACACGGTTTCAATTCGCCTGTGGTAATATCCAGTGCTTCAAAATACTGCTGTTCAAAGAATGCCTTTGGATTTTCAAATCGATGAGAACGCAGCTCAAAAGCACGAAAAAAACACAGAAATGTAGTTCTAGTGCCTTATTAATTAAAGTAACTAAAAAAGCCACACAAACAGAGTTTCATTTTCTTATTTCATAACAAAACCCATCTGAAATGGCAGAAACGTGAAATACCTAGCATTCTTTTTTTAATGGCAATTTGATATACATGTATAAGTAGAAATGGTTTACAGCAAATGGCTCACAAAAAAAATCAAGTCCAGTAAACTTTGTAGACCGACCAATGCATTTACATTATTTCACAGTAAATTGGAACACAAAAGCAAGCCTAGACATACCGGTATATTTACAGTTCACACCACAGGCATTATATTACAAACAGAAATGCATTCACTACATCTTTCAGATACTGACAAACATATAGCACTGCCAAGCATATAGCACTGACAAACATATAGCACTGACAAACATATATCACTGCCAAGCATATAGCACTGACAAACATATAGCACTGCCAAGCATATAGCACTGACAAACATATATCACTGCCAAGCATATAGCACTGACAAACATATATCACTGCCAAGCATATAGCACTGACAAACATATAGCACTGCCAAGCATATAGCACTGAGAAACATATAGCACTGACAAGCATATAGCACTGACAAGCATATAGCACTGACAAGCATATAGCACTGACAAACATATAGCACTGCCAAGCATATAGCACTGACAAACATATATCACTGCCAAACATATAGCACTGCCAAGCATATAGCACTGACAAACATATATCACTGCCAAACATATAGCACTGACAAGCATATAGCACTGACAAGCATATAGCACTGACAAGCATATAGCACTGACAAACATATCGCGCTGACAAGCATATAGCACTGACAAGCATATAGCATTGACAAACATATAGCACTGACAAGCATATAGCACTGACAAGCATATAGCACTGACAAACATATTGCAATGACAAGCATATAGCACTGACAAGCATATAGCACTGACAAACATATAGCACTGACAAGCATATAGCACTGATAAACATATCGCACTGACAAGCATATAGCACTGACAAGCATATAGCACTGACAAACATATAGCACTGACAAGCATATAGCACTGACAAGCATATAGCACTGACAAACATATTGCAATGACAAGCTGTGACAGGCTGGCTGCTGGGAGGAACTCAGACCAGAGATAGAAACACACCGAGACTTGGGGTTTTTGGTGAAGCTGAGCGAATGCCTTCGCTCAGCGTTTAATAAACAAAAATAAAAGAACACAAAACAGGACACGGCACTTGCGGCCAAAATAAACAGATAAACAAAAACGGACTACACAGACAAACACGGTGAGCTTCTATTTTCTTGACAATTAACAATTACCTCCGTCTCCAATCCCGTTCTCCACTCACTGAACACACCACCCCGAGTGAGTGAAAACATGCTGTTTTTATGCAGTTGTAACGAGACTCGATTGCTAGTCAATCATTCAATTGGAATCTCGGTACAACTGCACGTGAATTAATTAAGTGCACTCCCGTGACCACACATTACATTTTAACCAGCACGTGAAGTGATTTGTGCCCTCCTCGTGCCTAAATACAAATCTACATTTTAAATCACACGTGAAACACAGACCCGTTTATATCCCGTGTACCGATGACTATACACCAACATTTACACACAACACGTAACATATAATACACAGGGGGCACTTTGCCACATATACCCCCTTGTGCAAAGCACACATGGCCTCAATGGCCACCTCCCCTCAGTCCCTCAGTCCCCCTCCAAAGTCCCGGAAGAGGGGAAGCAAGTTGTTTCTGGGGTGGCCATGGTGGAATGTCTGGCACCCCCAATTCTTCGTGGCTGGCAGCTCCCTCTTCGGGGCTTCAGCCACACTATCTCCTGCCGCAAAAGTGCAGCTGGGGAGCTGGTCTCCTGACCTCCCCTTCTTCATGGCCGGCAGTTCCCCTCCGTGGGGCTCCGACCACACAATCTCCGGCAGCGAAACTGCTGCGGGGAAGCTGGTCTCCTGACCTCCCCCTTCTTCATGGCCGGCAGTTCCCCTCCGTGGGGCTCCGGCCACCCAATTCCGGCAGCGAAACTGCTGCGGGGAGCTGGTCTCCTGACCTCCCCTTCTTTGTGGCCGCCAGCTCCCCTCCGTGGGGCTCCGGCCACCGTGTTTCCTGCCACGGAAATGCGGCTGGGGAGCTGGTCTCCTGACCTCCCCCTTTCATCATGGCCGGCAGCTCCCTTCATGGAGCTCCGGCCACAGTGTAGCGACCGAGGCAAAGCAGGACCCTCGGCGACCCCAGGCGAAGCAGGATCCCTGGCGACCCCAGGCGATGGCAGCAGCAGCGGACCCTCGGGAGGCGGCGGCAGCAGCAGCGGACCCTCGGGAGGCAGCGGCAGCAGCAGCGGACCCTCGGGAGGCGGCGGCAGCAGCAGCGGACCCTCGGGAGGCGACGGCAGCAGCAGCGGACCCTCGGGAGGCGAACTCGGGAGGGGAGCCCCTGGCCATAGAGGCGGCAGCGGGAGCTCCACTTCTCCCTCGTACCCTGTACTCTGTGTGGAGCAAAAGGCAGCCCCAGGCGATGCGGAGCGACAGGCAGCCCCAGGCGGTGCGGAGCGACAGGCAGCCCCAGGCGATGTGGAGCGACAGGCAGCCCCAGGCGATGCGGAGCGACAGGCAGCCCCAGGCGATGCGGAGCGACAGGCAGCCCCAGGCGATGCGGAGCGACAGGCAGCGCCAGGCAATGCGGGCGACAGGCAGCCCCAGGCGTCGCGGGCGACAGGCAGCCCCAGGCAATGCGGAGCGGCTGGCAACCCCAGGCGATGCGGAGCGGATGGCAACCCCAGGCGATGCGGAGCGGCTGGCAACCCCAGGCGATGCGGAGCGGCTGGCAACCCCAGGCGATGCAAGGCAAGCATCCTTGGGCGAAGTGAGGCTGGCATCCTTGGGCGAAGCGAGGCAGGCATCCTTGGGCGAAGCGAGGCAGGCATCCTTGGGCGAAGCGAGGCAGGCATCCTTGGGCGAAGCGAGGCAGGCATCCTTGGGCGAAGCGAGGCAGGCATCCTTGGGCGCAGCGAGGCAGGGAGTCAGGACAAGCTGGGGTGCGGGTTTTGGCCCTCTTCTCGGCCACTGCGGCCGGGCGGTTCTTCCCCATGCTTTCCTCAGCAGCCTATGCAAGGGCTGCTGAGGACCGCCAGCATCTAGTCCTGGTTTCTCTGGTGAAGGGAGAGGCAGCTCCTGCTCCTCTCCCTCGTGACGGTGGGGAAGTGATACCAGCAGGCATTCATCCTCTGCTGGTTGGGAAGTGTTACCAGCAGGCATTCATCCTCTGCTGGTGGGGAAAGTGATACCAGCAGGCATTCCTCCTCTGCTGGTGGGGTTGGCGGAGGCAGAGGCAGCTCCTGCTGCTCTGCTCCTGCCGATGGAGGTGGCGGAGGCAGAGGCAGCTCCTGCTGCTCTTCTCCTGCCAGTGAAGGTGGCGGAGGCAGAGGCAGCTCCTGCTGCTCTGCTCCTGCCGATGGAGGTGGCAGAGGCAGAGGCAGCTCCTGCTGCTCTGCTCCTGCCAGTGGAGGTGGGGCGCGTGTAGTCTCCTGGCGGCGGAGGTGGGAGCGGCGTGTAGTCTACCCTTGTTTCAGGGGACTGGTGCGGCCCTCCCTCTCTTGCAGGGGACTGGTGCGGCTCCGCCTCGGAAGGGGAGACCAGCAGGCATTCACCCTCTGCTGGTGGACAGGGACCCAGCAGGCATTCACGCTCTGCTGGTGGACAGGGACCCAGCAGGCATTCACCCTCTGCTGGTGGACAGGGACCCAGCAGGCATTCACCCTCTGCTGGTGGACAAGGACCCAGCAGGCATTCACCCTCTGCTGGTGGACAGGGACCCAGCAGGCATTCACACTCTGCTGGTGGACAGGGACCCAGCAGGCATTCACCCTCTGCTGGTGGAGGAGGCAGAGGCAGCTCCTGCTGCTCTGCTCCTGGTGGTGGAGGTGGCGGAGGCAGAGACAGCTCCTGCTGCTCTGCTCCTGGCGGTGGAAGTGGCGGAGGCAGAGACAGCTCCTGCTGCTCTGCTCCTGCCGATGGAGGTGGCGAAGGCGGGACCAGCAGGAATTCACCCTCTGCTGGTGGAGGTGGGAGCTGCAAGCAGTCCTCCCATGGCAATGGAGGTGGAACCAGCAGGAATTCACCCTCTGCTGGTGGAGACTGGGGCTGTGGACGCTCTACCTTCCCCTTCTTGGGCCGTGGACGCACCGACTCCTCCCTCTTGGGCTGTGGACGCACCGACTCCTCCCTTTTGGGCTGTGGATGCACCGACTCCTCCCTCTTGGGCCGTGGACGCACCGACTCCTCCCTCTTGGGCTGTGGAAGCACCAACTCCTCCCTCTTGGGCTGTGGACGCACCGACTCCTCCCATTCAGGCATAGGACGTTCGGGCTCCTCCCATTCAGGCGTAGGACGTTCAGGCTTCTCCCATTCAGGCGTAAGACGTTCAGGCTCCTCCCACTCAGGCGTAAGACGTTCGGGCTCCTCCCACTCAGGCTATGGAGGCAAAACCAGCAGACATTCTTCCTCTGCTGGTGGAGACTTGGGCGGTGGACACTCTGCTTTCCTCTTCCCCTTTCCCCTTCTCTGCCTCCTCCTCACCTTCCTCTCCTGGGCCAGTTCCTCCTCTCCCTCTTGGTAGGGGCAGCGCACCACTGGGTGCCCGAACTCCCCACAGGCAAGGCACCAGCCTTGGTCCTCTAGACCACCGAGGAGGATCTCCAGATCCTGGCAGCCATCTCTCCAGTTCCAGCCTTCCATTTTTCCCCCTTTTATTTTTCAAAAAAAAAAAAATACCTGCGGTTCCCGCTCTGGCCTGAGTCCTGAGGCGCTGTTTTCCCGGTTCTGACACCACGTGTGACACGATGACTGGGCGGTGACGTCACGGCAGAAGCAGGAACAAAAACGACAGAGAGGTGGAGTTTGGTGGAGCTGAGCGAATGCTTTCGCTCAGCATTTAATAAATAAACAGACAGAAAATAAATGGTTGTAATAAAAGAACACAAAACAGGACACGGCACTAGCGGCCAAAATAAACAGATAAACAAAAACGGACTACACAGACAAACACGGTGAGCTTCTATTTTCTTGACAATTAACAATTACCTCCGTCTCCAATCCCGTTCTCCACTCACCGAACACACCACCCCGAGTGAGTGAAAACATGCTGCTTTTATGCAGTTGTACCGAGACTCGATTGCTAGTCAATCATTCAATTGGAATCTCGGTACAACTGCACGTGAATTAATTAAGTGCACTCCCGTGACCACACATTACATTTTAACCAGCACGTGAAGTGATTTGTGCCCTCCTCGTGCCTAAATACAAATCTACATTTTTAAATCACACGTGAAACACAGACCCGTTTATATCCCGTGTACCGATGACTATACACCAACATTTACACACAACACGTAACATATAATACACAGGGGGGGCACTTTGCCACACAAGCATATAGCACTGACAAGCATATAGCACTGACAAACATATAGCACTGACAAGCATATAACACTGACAAGCATATAGCACTGATAAACATATCGCACTGACAAGCATATAGCACTGACAAGCATATAGCACTGACAAGCATATAGCACTGACAAGCATATAGCACTGACAAACATATAGCACTGACAAGCATATAGCACTGACAAACATATAGCACTGACAAGCATATAGCACTGACAAGCATATAGCACTGACAAGCAGATAGCACTGACAAGCATATAGCACTGACAAACATATCGCACTGACAAGCATATAGCACTGACAAGCATATAGCACTGACAAACATATAGCACTGACAAACATACTTTTATTAAAAACTGTTGCCCCCAGTTGTAAAGAGCTTCCGCCAACTTTGACTCCAGTATTAGTAAACACAAACTGGCAAATGGATTTATTTCAGCGTTGCACCTCCGATCACAAAGGAACGTATACGGAAATGAGTCACAGGGAACTACTGGTTACTGACACAGAGATGAAGGACTTCCTTCTGGGGGAAAAAAAAAACATTTCCTTTTTTTACACAATGACAACTCTTGAGAGTCTTTTTCAAAATATATATTTCTCAAGAAAAATCGAAAACCGCTTTACATTTTTGCCATCTATTTCCTTTTCAAGACCTCAAACTCCCCGAAACTCAATGCTTTGGCTCACTTTCCCAGTTCAAAACATTGCTTTTACTGTGACTGATGTGTTTTCAATGCCGACTGTGCTCCTTCGCTTGAAGTGTAGCATTGAAAAATCTGCAAAGAACAATCAATACATTTTCTTCACAAATACAAGAGGCCATCACAAAATCATATTCAGCTTTTACCATAAGGGCTACATCATCCATATAGGTAGAAATTACTTTGTTACTTAGTGAATGTGTACTTACACATAATTAATTATAATGTACTTAATGTGTACATCATTTTGCACGGTAAGTGCATAATTGTGTCAGAAAAGGTTTAGGGTTAGGGTTAGGGCTATATCGCTGCAAAACGATTTACACATTAAGTACATTATGCATAATAACATTGTAATTATGTGTAAGTATACATGTATTTACTAAGTAACTACAATGTAAGTACACAGTAATTAGAGACACTTCATGTAAAGTGTAATTGTTCACTTCATGTATGTGCTGCTGCTGCTGACAGTGCAGTCTATGCTAGGGCTTAGCTCTATCAAAGACTTCCCAGTTCCTCCATTGCGACTAATGTCAGATAAACAAGTACACAGGAGCACAAATCCAGCTGCTCTGTTATATACTCAAAAAAAGCATCCATCTCTTTATCGAGGGGAGACTACAGATTGTAAAGCTACGGTCTGTCTAGTCAGACAGCACTGTAGGAACTACTGTACTGCTATTAGCTTGCCTTTGAAAATAAACCGCTTGTCTGTCTTGTTAACTGAGCTCCTGGCTCCAATTCTGACTCTGGAGAATAGGAAGTCTGGTGGAAATACAGATGAATGAATTTTCATTGCTTAGGAATGAGTTTCTCTTCCTGCTCTTTGAACCAGTATCATTGTTAGAATGTCTGCAGCCACACACACACACACACACACACACACACACACTCTATCTATCCTTCAAACTCTGTGTCTCCCAGTGCAACACAAATCTCCATAACCAAACCCGCTTGGATTACAGAAGAGTATTACCTCTCACCATCATTTCAGTTTGTGAAGTTTATTATCAATCAGAATTCTAATGTAAAATGTGTAAGACAGTAAGTCAAACAGACACAGCTAAGAGCTCCGTGATACAGATTATAATACAATTTCATGAACAGGTGACGTTTAATGTCAGTTTGTGGGTCACCTGGGTGATCTACACTATGGCAGTGTGAGGTGTCCCCTGTCACATTGTTAGTATATTTTATGTTAGTTTTGCAAGAATAAGGCAAAAATCCCTACCCCCACATGTAACTTGGTCCCTGGCTCCCTCGATTCCAGCCTTGTGGTGCCTTTCATTGGCAATATAATTATCCAATTCAGAATTAATCAATCCACCTGAATGCAGGTGATTATAGAATGCTGTAGCCAGGCTAGCAGTGGAGCTCAGGAGGAACTCAGGAGTGAGCGCAGATGTACATGTGGGGATCTTTTATTTTGTTGCACTTTAATTAAAGTGCGCGTCCTGCACTTAAAATAAAATAAATGTCTTTGTGCTGGCTGCCTGACTGGGACCACTCAGCCTCGCCCCCTCTCCTACACTAAAACTTTATTTATATAAATGTATCTATTATAACGCTGGTTTGATGTGAATCCAGGCCAGCCCGGTACAGTATAGCACAGTATGTGAATCCAGACCAGCGCGTGGTACAGTATAGCACAGTAGAGTCTAGGCATGGATTGTGGAGACAAGCACAGAGCACATTTATTTTAACAGTCAAATGCTAGTGTAATGTGAAAATGGTAATTATGATAAAAAACATTATATTCATATAAGAAGCATTATTAAAATAAAATAAAAACATGTATAGTTAAAACCATTTTTAATCTACAGTATGTGTCCTGGTTCTGAGCTTTAGATATATTCTTGGTGTAAATCTGTGTTTTCACACGCTTGAGGGACAGATTTGGGGAAAAAATCTGTAAATACCAACCTATAGCTTTGTAAAACCTGGTACATTTGGGGGGGAAATCGGTTAAAGCTAAGAGTAAAGGGTTTGGTTATATGACAAGCAGACTCTCTCTGGCATGGAATTTCAATGGGGTTCCAAGTCCTATTATCCTGTATTAACGCACAGTACAGTTTGAATGAACACAACCGTCACAAAGGTCCCCCTTTTCAGCAGCACAGCAATAAACGCTGGACACAGTGTGATTGTATCCAAAAAGAAGACTGTTATCCCCGTATTCATTGGATATGCCCAGTAATTAGCACTTACATTTAATAATCTACAAAATATTATATTATACTCAGAAGATGCGCTATAATAAACTGCACTATATAGATTTCTGTACGGGCCCCGTCTGCTGAGTCGGTTACTGAGTCTGCTTTGCATATTTCAGAATGACTAAATAAAGAAATCTATTCCTCCTGGCCGTGTCCATGTCTGTCTAATTGCTTATCAATACCTATTAACCAGCACTACACAAACACACGCCCCAGCAGATAGATCAACTCAAATTACAAGACACTTACTTTCCCATTCAGTTACACAAGTATAGTTGAATTACAGCAGATCTATGTGTGTGTCACCTGCATGTTCGGTTATTTACTGATGGGATTGTATCATTGGCGCTGGCTGCTGTTACACACGCGATCGTTAGTGAAGGAATACGAATCCAGGCAGTGAAAGAGGCCATATCACTGTCAATTACCAGCCTTGAAACCCTTCAGGGAAGTTGCATTGGGGGAGGAAATCTACCATTTAGTCTAGTGAAACCTGTAAAGAGATTAAAGGTGCAACCAGTTTCCTAATGGTGTATCGGTCAGGTAATAATCAATAATAACCGATGCATTGGGAACTCTTTCTTAATCATTGTAAGTCCTGCACCTGCTTGATTACTGTTGGTAGTTGCCACTGATTGAAGGTTGACATGAAGGTGGGTGTTACCTTGGTCCAATGTCTGCTTGACTGTTGGTGATGGAATCAAATTCTCCTTTTTGAAACATAGCAAAGCTTTACTTGTTTGTACATACTGGTGTGTATATATTGTCTGAGTCTTAGTGCAGAAAACCCCCAATTAACGCTCTTCGCTTGAGCCAATGAGCTTTTGCAGTTCCTGATCGAGAAAGTCTTCTTAAGGAATCACAGACAAAACACTCTAGCTGTGCATAATCAGTGTGGAAGGGAGTGTTGGTTTAATGTGCTCCCCGCACTGTAGATCACACCTCCTGTTGTGATCCAGCCCTCTCTACGCACTGACTAAAAAGCATGTTTACCCAGCAGGGCTGCTTGGAGCGCTCATTAGTCTTTTTTTTCCAGTGCTTCATTTTCCATCGCTTGTACAGTCTTGTCTCATTCTCATGTTTTATGCTTTAGATTTCACCGTCTGCGTATTTAGTCTCATATTTAGATTTGATAAACACCTATGGCAGAGCTGAGGCCCTGCACCTGTAAATGGTATGTGTTTTTCTGTTATATATTTTGAATTTAAGTTTGGCCGGGGTGGGGTTACAGTCTCATCCCTGCCAAATCCATGTGTGGAATGTGGCCAGGTGTTAATTGATTTATTGATTCTCAATTCGCCTCTGTCCACATGCTTTAACACTAGAACGACCTCGTTTACAGGCATACCTAGAACAACCATGACCGGTCAATTTGACCGGCGTATTAAAACAACATCAATATTGTAATGAAAGGACAAACAATTGAATATAAGTGATAGTTTTATTCAGGAACGTCATATAAAGCATCTACAGAACGGAAACATTGTAAATAAACGGGCATTTGAACAGAAATGTGTTTTTATACAGACATATTACATAACGCACACCCTCAGAAAATGGTAAACTGAACAAGGATCACTGTATGTGTTAACCGGAATCCTAGTGTTTAGCCATAGGGATTCGTTTAGGGGATTTCAATCCCACCAAAGTATATGTCAGTGTGTTTGGGAGGAGGTGTTTTGGCCAGCTTTGTTTTATTAGCTGTTTTGTCCACTCTGTTTTGTTTTGCATTTTTTGCATTTATAGTTTTCATATACACTGTGTATGACCTCCCTCACTTGGACTACCATTGTTGGTACCCTAGTGGCGGCCACCTACCACTGCAACTGAGCACCTGCAGTACAGAGGCAAGATATGTGATACCAGGATCATGTAGCATTCAGACCAATCACCAGTCCAAATGATCTTTCAATTGTGACAAAAGTGAGCATCGCTGACAGGCATTGGGTCTTACCTCTCAAGGCAATGTGTCGAGGCTCAGAGATGGATTGGAGCCAGATTGCTCTCCAGTGTCTGCAGCCTGTAAGCTGCTTACTCCCTGCGTTGCATCAAACAGCCTCTAAAACTAAACCATAACCCCATTGTGTGGCCCTCTTTCCTGCTTCAACCAGTACTCTTAGCTTTTAACAAGCGGATTTGTAGTGAAAAGGAACCATGGGAGGCATCTTATCAGGAGATTTGTAATATTATAGAGGAGAGTAAGGGGGGCAAGAGAGAAGAGGAGAGGGGGCGAGTGAGAGAGCCCTTATAAAATAAAGAGGGAGAGTGGGATAGAGTAGTGAAAAGCAGGTTGTGTGGGGAGTGAGAGAGCTCTTATAAAATAAAGAGGGAGAGTGGGATAGAGTAGTGAAAAGCAGGTAGTGAGGGGAGTGAGAGAGCCCTTATAAAATAAAGAAGGGAGAGTGGGATAGAGTAGTGAAAAGCAGGTAGTGAGGGGAGTGAGAGAGCCCTTATAAACGTTTACCACAGTAAATCTGCACAGTAATTTTGCAGTTTCCTCATAGTTTTATTATGTATTTACCATAGTTTACCATGGTTTATCATGTTTTTAATATGCTTTAGCATATCACTATGTGCTTTACAATGCTTGCATTGCCCATGTATGCTTTCACTATGCTTTATTACTTTGCTTTGCATCCTGGCTGTTCAAACTCGCCAGTCTATGCTGAGGACTCTGACAGGAGCATCGCATTGGCTATGGCGCTCCCACAGGTTAGGGAGGCAAAACCAGCAGGGACTTTTTCACCTCATCGTGCTACAGCAGACTCGGCTGGCCAGGTGCCTTGTGAGTTCAGACAGACACCTGCAGGGCTGGCCTTTGTCCTCCAGAGGCCGGTATCCTCTCTCAAGTTCCTGGGTATCGGAGGCTGCCCACTGACCCTTCAGTTCTCTTGAGCTGTTTGGGGAACTGCTGTGGTGACAGGAAAGAATAAGTGGACATTCCAAAGTGGGGAGAAAATTGGGGGTAAATTAACTGAGCACACTAAATAAAAAAAAATTAAAAAAGAATTATCATAAAATGTAGAAAACAAATTAAATGTAATTTGATGCTACTTACTTTTCCGAGAAATGTATTTTGCTTATCAATTACATTGTGCATGATATTTTTTTTTTAATTTAGAGTGCCCAATTATGCTCCCCAATTTAGAACGTCTAATTACATTCCCTCACCCCAGCAATCCCCCCACAACATCTCAGGAGAACTGAAGGTCAATGGGCATCCTCCGATCCCACAACCAAGCTGATTGCCTCTGCACCCAGGAACAGATGTAGGCGAGCTACCGCCTCCTGGAGGACAAAGGCCAGCCCTGCAGGTGTCTGCACGAGCTCACCAGGCACCTGACCAGCCGGGGCCGCTGTAGCAGGATCAGGGGAAACAGGACCTGCTGGTTTTGCTTCCCTAACCCGCTAATATTGTAATTTTAAGGTATCTGTGCTTCTACCTATGTTTCTATGTTTTATATTGTTGTGAATTTGTGTTTGTGCTGCATTCTTAATTGTTGTTGTTTCTTTTGTCTTCAGTCTCAATGGGCTGCACTTGGTACAGTATGAGTATCTCATTCAAGGGTGGCCATCTCTGGTCCTGGAGAGCCACAATCCTGCAGGTTTTCTGGGTATCTTTAAATCACCAAAGACATGGAAAAAGTGTTGACCAATTAAGAAAATGATTGGTTCAATTAAGTAACTGAGAAGTGGAACAAAAAAACAGAATATCAGTCTCGAGAAGCATGAGAAGATGTAAAAAATGTCTCCCCTCCTGAAAGACCCCTCTTTCCATCAACACACATGTATCTCGTCTCATCTTTACTGTAGTCATTTACTGCACCCCTGACTCTAGCAAATACCATTATCATTTCCCAGACCTGGATTATGCAAATCGTACTATTTTCTTTTAGCAATGCATCTCTTACAAAGTCACCTTGATTTAGTGGCCCTAAACAGGTGCATACTGCCGTTTTTTGTGATCTTCTTTGTATAGTATACATGCATTACTGTACTTTGGTGTTTTAGTCACACTGATGCACCTGACATTGCTTTATTAAAGTTGGGGCATTATAAATAAACAACAATGGACCCCTGGAGCCAATGAAATGGGCTCTAGAGTAGTAGGTTCTGCTGTAACTGTGTGCAGTAGTGTGTGACTTGTCAGAAAATCAGGCACTCTAAAGTTTATTTCCCTCTTTCTTAAGAAAGTCAGCTGAAGAGCACCAGAATGGCTACTTTTAAGCCACTCTTTTTTCGCTTGGAGGGGGATTGGCACCTTTTAATTTATTTATTTTTGTCAGAGATGAATGGGAGACAATAAACAAGCAGAAAGGCGCAGTTGGGACTAAACTGGGGGGGGGGGGGCAGGTGCTTGGACAGATGAGGCGTTTATTAAATGAAGATAAATAGACACCTTTGCACTTTGTCTGGTTATTCGGATCAGCGCTCTGCCTTGCAAACAAGATAATATCCATGTTGTCGCTTAAAGGACAAACAAAGCTTTCTTTTCAATCCATATGTCTGCTACAGCGTTTTAGAAAATAAATGGTACCTGGTTCGCATACAATTAGTGTGTGTCTGAAATGAA
This sequence comes from Acipenser oxyrinchus oxyrinchus, assembly GCA_030684275.1. Lineage (NCBI taxonomy): Eukaryota > Metazoa > Chordata > Actinopteri > Acipenseriformes > Acipenseridae > Acipenser > Acipenser oxyrinchus. The sequence goes on along the minus strand of CM060274.1, from coordinate 5,359,491 downwards.
GGATATCACAAAGCCCCTCTATCAGGAATGAATACAGGACGCCTTGGGGGAGTGGGTCTCCCGAATCACTACCTTCCTCTCTAAATATCTTATAGTATCCCTGAACGCAACATTCTAAAATAGGCAAAAGATCTGAATAAACATGAGGTCCCACAAGTGCAGCGGAACCCCCAGATGTTGTCCATTTACGGCAATATGGTTTGTGGAGAATCGTTCCCACTAGCTGCTATCATTTATAGAAGAATGTGATTTGTATTCATTGGGAATGAAACCCCATTAAAGGAGATGATATTTAAGTTCAAAAGATAACTTTGGAAAGACTCAATATAGTTCTGCACTTCAAAGTACAAGTTCTAGATTATAATACTATTTTGATGACTGGAGAAATAATCTTTATTTGTTTTCTAAAATGCTAATCTTGATAAATCAGTTAACATTCAATGAAGCATCTGAGCAATCTCAGTAACAAAGAGCCAGAAGAGTTTATTTATAATTGTATCGAGTGCTGTGGAGAATGTTCAAATGTAGCTGAAACTTGACACCCACATACTGTATTGTAATTTGCCAACCTCAGCAAATGTTTTGGTAAAGATTAATAAAAAGAAAAGAAGCAACTCTTAAGCCAGCCTTCTGTATTATTCCATCGAACCCAAAGTGACCGGCTCAGCTTTAAATCCAAGGCAATTAATGGTCTCACGAAGGCAGAAGAGACAGGAAGAGAGATAGGAGTGGACTGCCTGACAGTGTGAATGGATGTGCTGGGATCTGCTATCCACCCTGCACACTGAGAGCCAGCTCAATCACTGCCACTGTCAGGGGAGCTAGGCAGGGGGACAGCTGGGAGCCGGCCTGGGCTGCTTATTAAAACACTACACTGGGGATGTAGAGGCCTGGCTGCTTATTAGCACTTTACAGTCCCAAAGAGTTTTACAAATACATAAAGAGGTCATAGCCAATGCTTTAAAATCCATGTTGTTACCACGAGCAGCATTAACACTGGCTTTCAAAATACTGCAAAGTTTCAGGCAGGAAACTCTAACTGCACGTTAAAAAAGTATCATTTGATTGACAGGACAATCCTGCAACCATCACCAAAACTGAAGCAAACATTGGGCCAAGGTAACGCCCTCATTCGTGTCAACCTTCAATCCGTGGCAGCTACCATGTAAACATCTTTGCCGTGCTATTGAGTGGAAACCATCCTCCCCAGCCTCCTTTTCAGCCTCCCAGGAGATAGGCTGTTAATTGCATCCCTGCTTTTCTTTTGGTGCTGGCTGAAAGATGCCAATCAAAGTTTCACAGACTCACGAGTGCCCGAAAGGGGAACACAAATGTCAACACCAAGCAAGCCAAAAATGCTGTGGTACTATCTTACGTCAAGCGTTTTTAAATCACACTACATGTCCTGACTGAACACGCTGGGCTCCAGGCACTATGTGTGTTACGCTGTTCTCCACTTTATAAAGAAACTATATTCTGTCTCTGTTTAGAAGCTACATGCAGTGTGAGAAAGGTTCATTTAGAGCTGTTTCTTAACCAAAGTTTTATTTTGACAATCACATTTGAAAAGGCCAAATTTTGTGTGCATCGAAATCTGTTTTATTACCACAATAGTGTTGGACAGTCTTTTCTTGGTGTCTGTTTGCTTATGTAAATGACCTGTACATCCTGGGAATGTCAGATTATCAGCACTGTTTTCCAGAGTTGTCATGATAGAAACAGGCAGCAGTTTGTGTTAAGGTGATGTTATTTATTAAATTAGCCACGTGCCAGAAAGAAACACATGTATTTGCATTTTATAGCATTAAAGAACATTCTCAGTTTGCTTTCCTTCTCTTCCAAGAAGTCTGCTTCACTTCCTAGGGAATTTTGCCCCAGGGGTATTTTGTGTTGAAATTAAGTTTGCTTGTGTACATTAAGTGTTATTTACTGTGGTAAAAAAAGTAAATCATTTCAAATGTTGTTATTCATTGATTCATTAAATTGAGATCACAAATAAACGCTTAATAAAATGAGACGTTTGCGTTCTTAAATGAGGGGGGCATAAATAAAGGATGTGTGGGATAAATCACTAGAGAACCAGGTGAAAGAAAATCCAGTTACTAAGCCATCAGGGATCTGTGAATTCAATGCCGTTTTAAACTAATGAAGCAGTCATGATTTGAAAGCTGCTCGTTGTACCGGCATGCCTATTGCTGCTACTCTAAATCTGTGGGATCCAATGTGACTTTAAAGAAACCCTGGTAGTGCTGGAGTGGTTTGTGCGCTGCACTGAACTGAAAGAAAGAAGAAAGAAAATAACTAAATACAAGGGGAATGACCCCATTGAAAGAGCTTCTATCATGCATGTCCTTGATTTGAATGCATCCACAGCATAGATCTAGAGGTAATACTTTTCAATAGTAAATATTATACACTTTAAACACATTGGAATAATACTGAGTTTTAAACCTTTCTATTCAGTTATTATTCAGTTTCTATTCAGATATTTTTTTGTACCTCAGCGATGGAACCACTACAACACACACAAATACACACCCTCACCAATAAACACACACAGATACACACCCTCACCAATAAACACACACACTTTTTGATATTCACTGTTCTTTCTCATGAATATTAATTCAGAAACTCATGTATACTCATAATCCCTCTGGGTATAAAATGCTACACAGCAAAATCATGACAAGCCATTCATTTTTGGACTTTGTGCTGTGGTGCTTTCCTCACTGATATAATTCGCTAAGCTTGACTTCAGAAATGCTTTAGAGAATTTTAGATTTCCATCATCCTTGACCAAAGCTTCTTACCAATATATACTGGCCAATATGCAAGGTTACCAAAAAGTTGGCTTCTTAACAGGGGTCCCAGAGGGCTCACCTGGTAAAGGCATGGCTTTGTGGTGTGCAGAGTGTCATACAGTCAGGGGTGGGCAGGGTCCCAGAGGGCTCACCTGGTAAAGGCATGGCTTTGTGGTGTGCAGGGTGAGTCATACAGTCAGGGGTGGGCAGGGTCCCAGAGGGCTCACCTGGTAAAGGCATGGCTGTGTGGTGTGCAGGGTGAGTCATACAGCCAGGTTTGTGGGCTGGTTTGTGTCCTGGCTGTGGAAAGCTGAGGATTCCGTAGTCACATTGGCTCTGGCTCTCCTGCGGGTTGGGGAGGCAGAGACTGTTTCTTCTCACAGCAGACCCCACTGGCCAGGTCCCCGGTGAGCTCAAGTGGACACCTGCAGAGCTGGCCTTTTTCCTCCGGGGCACTCTTGAGCTCCTGGGTGTAAAGTTGGCTTGATCGTGGTTTCAGAGGACGCCCACTGACCTTCAGTTCTCCTGACTTGTTGTGGGGAATTGCTGTTGAGAGGGAATATAGTTGTGTATCCTAAATTGGAGAAAAATGGGGGCAGAATAATTGGGCACTCTAAATTAAAAACAAATAACCCAAGCCTGTCCTGTGTTTTCACTTAATTGCCATCTGTGTCCCCTAACTCTTCATTCTAGGTTTAATAAATTGAGTTCCCTTAACCTTCATAGCTCATTCCTTTAAGCCCTGGCAGTAGTCTGGTTGCTGCTTGTTGGACACAATGACAAATGTAATGCAGTGACCAGAACTGAACACAGTATTCGAAGGGAGGTGAATACTTTTGAGAACCATTGTATCTGACTGTATACCCAAGCATTCCGAGTGCTTTAACTGCTTCCCCACACTCTGGTTGCTGACAGCGAGGAGTCTTTTACAACACCAAGGTCTATCTCTTGGTGGGCCTGTTCTCATTAAATACCAGCCATTTGGTAGTTTTTGTGACTGGCATGTAACACTTTACATAGCATTTTACATGGATTCGCCAATTTTTTTTAATTATTATTAGGGACAGCATTAATTTACTGTAGCACTGAAAAGGTTAAACTCAACAATATTCATTAATAAACTTGAAGAATTTGCAATTTCTTTTTTTTTTTTTTAATGTATTCTGACATTCAACGGTATGTAAGGCCAGGTTTCCAATTTGTTCACAAATGACCGTGAATAAGCACATTCACATCCTGTTTGTTCACACTGATTACCTTTCAATGAGCTAGTAATCAAGAGAGCAGAGAACATCTGCGCACCACGAAGTGGTCATGCTCAGTAATCTTCAGGGAAGATGTGATATTGTTCGAGGTTTTCAGCATAAATATTCATGACCTCAGTGAAGCGCAGGAATTAATATGAATAGTTTGTTCATGCAGGATCTGGCCTTTATTAGATGCAAAGTTAGTCACACACTGTTCTGTGGTGGAAATATATAAATTAACAACATTTGTTTAATATTTCTACTCCCTATCATTGTGTTGAATGCTCAGAATAGACAATGTGACAAATGTGTTACTGCTGTATAGCTACAGTATAGGTAGGGGCTTAGATTTTTTCCCCAACAAAGCTTGCTTCCTACTCCCCAAATGGACATTGTCTACAAAGTTCTGCATGTAAATGGCGTCCGAAAATAACAAATCAACCCAGCGTTTTTCCCACTGATATTATGCACTGATTGAAACGTTCCTGTTAATTTCTATGGCAGGCTGTTAGAACTGAAGAGCATGTACTCAGAATACATCAGAAAGAAAATAAAACACATTACTTGAGTAATTGCAGTAAGAACGACTTATTACAAATAGGGAACATTTAAAACCAATGAGAATGTAATGTAAAGCTACATGCTGTTTAATAAAAACCATCAATTTAATCCAATATAATCTTAATACAATGCTACAGCCAATGACGTACTAAACTGAGACTATAATGAGGGGCATTGCAAAACCAATAAACTACAAAAACTGCATTCAGTGTTTTGTACAGGAACGTACATGAAAGATCACATGTCAAAGATTAAGCATTTATTTTCTGTATTTAAATGTGTATTTGCAGATGGCAGACGGCTAAGGCATCACGGGAAAATGTAATTGGTTTATATTGGTGCCCAGTGGTTTAGAAGGAATACATGGTGGAATAAAGGGTGGCATTATAATGAGGTATAGCAAGGGAGGACTGTAGAAACACCTATGGGGAGATTTAATAATCTAAAGAAAGTATGATCTAATACCACCATCCTTAATAAAACTGTAATGCTGCTCTAACACTGGCCTATTACCACTGTATTGTGTTTGTATTCAGTTAATAAAGGGCATCGACAAATCACCATCTGCTGGATTAACAGAGTCGGCAGACAACCTTATTAAAATCTGTTACTTTTTAATGATAAAGAGACCCCTTAATCTTCCTTCAGTGGCATCCCATCTGGAAACAATACATTTATAAGCGGAAACCCTTGGTTTTAACCAGGATTAACTCAGCAATCACATGACGCTTAATCTCCCCTCGACGGCAACCCGACACAACGCACTGAAGAAAAATCCCACTTACTCATTAATCACATTTCAGAGGTGATCTGCCCTGCACAATTAGAGTCTATCATTTGCAGTTCTATGCGACTGTATTGGAAGTGAGCGAAGTGTAGGGGTTACCTGCTGATCCCCAGGCAGAAGTCATCCATCCATTATGCAAAGGAGCTTGTATTGTGCACTGTCAGGCAATGCCAGACACCTCGCTGACAAGAGAAAATAAAGCATGCTCACATTCAGAATCAGCAGGGGACAGTCTGCTAATATCTCTTTGCTACTTTGCTTTGGAAAACATGTATATTTAGTATATTTATCATGTATTAATAATGTGTTGTGTTAAAATCAGTTTCATAGTATGGAAACGATTGAGAAATGCCATCATTAATCATGTTTGGTATTTCTGCTATGAACAGTGTTTTGTAAAGTCTCAAAATGCTGTCATCTAAGTCAAAACGTTGATCAAAGTTTACTTCCATCTTAAAATATGTAGTACTGCTTTCTTCAGGTAGACTGTGAGGCGTTACCACCTGCGTAGTGTCAGACAGTGAAGTTAATCTCCTAAATAACAAATATGAACTCACTTAAAACAACTGTTTGAATACACAGCAATGTATTGGCTGCTATTGTGAAACTGCTCACTCCTAACACAGTGTTCGATAACTGCTAACATATGTTACAAGCACCACGAGAGAGTGCTCTGCTTATTGAACACACCCCTGGTTTCACAGACCCCCATTAACTTTGAGATCAACGCATAACAAATACATTTCCCAGAAACACTTCCCCTAATGAGTGGATGAAATATTTACACTCGGGGGTACTTGATGTACTTGGAGTTTTGACAAAGTCCCGCATAAAAGAATACTTCTCAAACTGAATGCAGTAGGGATTCAAGGAAATGCATGCACATGGATTAGGGAGTGTAGAAAACAGAAAGTACTGATTAGAGGAGAAACCTCAAAATGGAGCGAGGTAACCAGTGGTGTACCACAGGGATCAGTATGAGGTCCTCTGCTCTTCCTAATCTACATTAATGACTTAGATTCTGGTATAGTAAGCAAACTTGTTAAATTTGCAGACTACACAAAAATAGGAGTGGCAAACAGCGTTGCAGCAGCAAAGGTCATTCAGAATGACTTAGACAGCATTCACAACTGGAGGCTGTGTGGTCCAGTGGTTAAAGAAAAGGGCTTGTAACCACAAGGTCCCTGGTTCAAATCCCACCTCAGCCACTGACTCATTGTGTGACCCTGAGCAAGTCACTTAACCTCCTTGTGCTCCGTCTTTCGGGTGAGACGTAATTGTAAGTGACTCTGCAGCTGATGCATAGTTCACACACCCTAGTCTCTGTAAGTCGCCTTGGATAAAGGCATCTGCTAAATAAACAAATAACAAATAACAACTGGGTAGACACATGGCAAATGATATTTAATAGAGAAAAGTGTAAGCTACAGGTACTGAATGCAGGCAATAAAAATGTCCACTATAAATACCATATGGGAGATACTAAAACTCAAGAAGGAATCTATGAAAAAGATCTAGGAGTTTATGTTGACTCAGAAATGTCTTCATCTAGACAATGTGGGGATGCTATAAAAAGGCCAACAAAATGCTCGGATATATTGTGAAAAGTGTTGAATTTAAATCAAGGGAAGTAATGTTAAAACTTTATAATGTATTAGTAAGACCTCAACTGTGTTCAATTCTGGTCACCTCGCTACAAAAAGGATATTACTGCTCTAGAAAGAGTGCAAAGAAGAGCAACCAGAATTATCCCAGGTTTAAAAGGCATGTCATATGCCAATAGGCTAAAATAATTGAATCTATTCAGTCTTGAACAAAAAAGACTACGCGGTGATCTGATTCAAGCATTCAAAATTCTAAAAGGTACTGACAATGTCAACCCAAGGGACTTTTTCGACTTGAAAAAAGAAACAAGGACCAGGGGTCATAAATGGAAAATAGATAAAGGGGCATTCAGAACAGAAAATAGTAGGCACTTTTTTACACAGAGAATTGTGGGAGGCTAGAACCAACTCCCCAATAATGTTGTTGAAGCTGACACCCTGGGATCCTTCAAGAAGCTGCTTCATGAGATTCTGGGATCAATAAGCTACTAATAACCAAACGAGCAAGATGGGCCGAATGGCCTCCTCTCTTTCTCATGTTCTTATATGTTCTTATTAGTTCAGACATGATTCTGAGAGCTCTACTGAAGTCACAGAGGTGCTTTAAACAATTTGAAAAAAGTCACCAAGATGTGTTGAATGATACAATGATACAAACAGAAAGTGATACAATGTGAATCCAAACATCCGGAAGAATAAGTTAATATAACATAGCCAAAGCAAGTTGAATATCTGTTTGTGCCACTGTATGTCAGGACAGCTTCTTGTTAATTCCTCTGCCTCGTTATTTTAAGTATATAGTGTAAAAGTTCAAATTGCACTGCGTTAACCCAGCGAGCCAATCCCCATTTGTAAAGGTTAATCCCTTCTAAAGCCTTAGCTATAGTGCTCTCTACATTCATACTTCTTATTTACTTAAGTGTGGCGCTGCGCTTGGCTGCTGAAATTCATTACAGCATCCCATTACGCAGGCAGCAGCTGGTCCAGCTTGGATGAACCAGCGATCAATACAGTGAGGATCTGCCAGCTCTAATCTCTGGAGCCATGTCAGTGGCACTATCTGTAATAGATCTCACGGATTGGACAAATTCTTAAGACAGTGTGTAATACCTGGGGCTCTCTGCGTGTCATTCATCAGCCGTGAGGCGAATGCTGGAGGGACAGAAGAGGAGGGGAAGCCAGAATAGAGAGAGCCTCTGTAATTTCTATAATCCTTGTGGCATTTACACTTCGCAGGCTGATAAGAAAACTATTTCCCCCCCTTGCTATTTCATTTTTAATCCTTGCCGCAGTTAACTCTTCTGGAGCTACCGTTAGCGGCGTGTATCACTGAGATAGAGAGTTTATAGACGGCTAGATGCAGTGTGCCCAGGGTTAGGAGCGTGCTTTGGGGGATTTAAAAATCCACATTGACTGTCTTTATCTTTCATGGTCCACGGTTCGAGTTAAGGTCACAGAAATTCGGTATGCTGTATATACACATTCATTTGGCATCAAACCTAACTTGGTTTGAGGGTTCGCTGCCTGGCCGACTGGACGAGGCTGAGACCCCCATTGATAAAACATAAAAATTGTTATTAAGAAAGGTGGAGATGGGGAGGTGGTGGGTTACGATGAAATCAAAACGCAACTGAGAGATAAGTGAAGAGGGTATTTATAGTGCTAACAATTTAATTAGCTAATGTGTAAATTGAATGATTCAATTTGGTGGCGGAGATTGGTGTCTGACCCTCCTCCCGAACTTTAATTATAAATTTCATTTCAGTAGTTCGGGACAAACACCAATCACAAAATGTTTTAGTACAAATATTTATTGTAGAGAATGCGGAGTATGCGATTTTACAGAAAAGTATGCTGTATATACACATTCATTTGGCATCAAACCTAACTTGGTTTGAGGGTTCGCTGCCTGGCCGACTGGACGAGGCTGAGACCCCCAAAAAGAACAAGCCGGTCTCAATGCCACAATTAGAATTGAATATAGCCCACTTGAAGGTTTAGCCAACCTTTAACAAATGATCACCAGCACGCAGGAGAGGAAAACAAAACCCATTTTGGGAAATAAACCTCTGGGAATCCATGGCTGATTCGATTGCCCTTCCTCCAGGCAGGCTACTAACACTTAAGAGCACATTTCTGTAAAAGCATTTTTAGGCTTCATAATATTTGTTATAATGTAAACTTGGTAAGCACTGGAGGATCAACAACCTAACCGTTTGATAAGAGAGTCTGGAACTCCGTGGGAAGAAACTGCTACGATTCTGAAGGAATGACCAGAAAACTGCTCAGCTGCAAATCCGGACCTGGAAATAAATCAGGTGAAAAGGTGAAAGAAGAACAAATGTTGGGTGACGATTGTTCAGTTTTCGTTAATAAACAGCGGGCCTGAGGGTGATGCGCCCTGAGAAAGATGGAGATGGATAAGAGAGAAAGGGGTCATATGGGCCAACATGGGAGTTTAATTTATAAATAAATTGAAAAGCTTTCCCTAATCTTCCTGGTCAGTTTTACTTCTTTTGAGCAGGAAGGAAAGGGTATCAGATGAAGTGATTGCTAGGACAGAGATTAAGGGGTGAATCTGGGGGTTGAATTTGAGAGCGATGTAGACTCTGAGCACCTATGGGAACCCAAGAAGGCTAAGAGAAAGAGCTTTAAGGTTTTATCTAAAAACAGGCAGGAGTAGCTGGAGCAGATGAGAGGCACCAAGAGAGTACATTGATGGTGATAGGTAGGCAAGCAGGGGGAGAAAGAGATTCTGATAGTTGAAGCCCTTTCAGGATTAGTGAAATTTGTGAGTTGCAGAGTGTAGAGCTGGGACACCGAAATTGAGTTGAATTTGTAGAAAAACTGGATGCTGGAAATTCAAATCTTATAGCTGTATTCTTAAGGGACATAATATAGGATGACGCTACGGGCACTGAAAATGATGGAAAGGAATGTTGAATGCAAAGTGAAATTTTAAAGCAATTCCAGGATGACCAGTACATTTGCAGAGAGAGGGAAGTGATGCTGAGAAGAGTTGTTTCTTGAGCCTGCAGAATCAGGGAATGCAGCAGGTGGCTCACATGAATGTCAGGTCTGAAAAGGGAGGAATCTGAGTTGGCAGGAGGTCGTCTTCGGGAGCTAATGCTCTGAATCTCTGCGTTTGGAAATGAGAAAGAGAATCGATTATATTCAGGTGGCCGAGAATGTGTTGAGCTCTGAAAATGAACTGATGAGTAACAGATAAACAGGTAATCCTTCTGAATATTCTCATTATATGGTGGGAGAATGAATGACCTTGTTAAAGATTTAGACTGTAGGTGAATTATGTGAGCGGAGAAGAATGGATTTTGAGCCCAGGAAGACCCCCAAAAGGAATGCGGCTACAGCCAATGGACACATTTTGCGCAATGACGAGGAGTGATCGGTTATAGGAATGATGCTGAATTAGTCGGGCCATGGAGCAGAAAACCAATTTTCCCTTGTAGTGTCCTCCAAAGCCAAGAGAGGGTGCTGCATCTTTGAACGGTTGAATGTCTTTGTGCAGCAGGAGACAGTTGTCGTAAAAGAAAGTACCGCCATTCCTTTCTTTTAGTAGGAGCTCCCACAGGCGGAGTTCCTTGCGAAAAAAAAAAAAAAAGGATCCATGAGTGTGACATCGTTGAGGGAATCGACAGAAAGGATCAAATCAAGAGAAGGTAGGAGATAAAAGCTCTGCCTTGACATGGTTTATTTAAATTTCCAGAAAGCTTTTGACAAAGTCCCACATAAAAGATTAATTTCTCAAACTGAACGCAGTAGGGATTCGAGGAAATGCATGCACGTGGATTAGGGAGTAGTTAACATGTAGAAAACAGAAGGCCTCCAGAGTATGCAGTATTACTAAATGGGAACGGTTTTGAAAGTGTTTGAATAAACTGCCGATAAGCTGAAAGAAGAAAAGCATCTCAGAGAAGAGACCACTATGGGGTCCTGCTGGACACCCATAGCGGCCAGGGAGGTCACTGCAGGGGCCTGCTGAATGCCTGCAGTGAGGGGAGGGTAACCTAAAAGGTTACATTTGGAAGACCGCTGAGGTAAGGAATAGAAGGGGGCTGTGGGGCCCTGTTGAAGCTCGCAGCTGGTAGAAAACCGTTTGACAGAGAAGGGAGCACTATGGGGGCCTGCTGGACGCCCATAGTGGCCAGCGAGGTCACTGCAGGGGCCTGCTGGACACCTGCAGTGAGGGAAGGTAACTAGAAAGGTTATAGTTGGAGGTGAAGGGAGCACTATGGGGGCCTGCTGGACGCCCATAGTGGCCAGCGAGGTCACTGCAGGGGCCTGCTGGACGCCTGCAGTGAGGGGAGGTAACTAGAAAGGTTATAGTTGGAGGTGAAGGGAGCACTATGGGGGCCTGCTGGACGCCCATAGTGGCCAACGAGGTCACTGCAGGGGCCTGCTGGACGCCTGCAGTGATGGGGGGTGGGGAACGTGGGAGCAGCCGCTCCCAACTGTAATTACTGATTAGAGGAGACATCAAAATGGAGCGAGGTAACCAGTGGTGTATCACAGGGATCAGTATTGGGTCCTCTGCTATTCCTAATCTACATAATGATTTAGATTCTGGCATAGTAAGCAAACTTGTTAAATTTGCACACGACACAAAAATAGGTGGAGTGGCAAACACTGTTGCAGCAGCGAAGGTCATTCAAAATGATCTAGACAGCATTCAGAACTGGGCAAGCACATGGCAAATGACATTTAATAGAGAAGTGTAAAGTACTGCACACAGGCAATAAAAATGTGCATTATAAATATCATATGGAAGATACTGAAATTGAAGGAATCTTTGAAAAAGAGCTAGGAGTTTATGTTGACTCAGATATGTCTTCATCTAGACAATGTGGGGAAGCTGTAAAAAGGCCAACAAGATGCTCAGATATATTGTGAGAAGTTTTGAATTTAAATCAAGGGAAGTAATGTTAAAACTGTACAATGCATTAGTAAGACCTCACCTAGAATTTTGTGTTCAGTTCTGGTCACCTTGTTAAAAAAAAGGATATTGCTGCTCTAGAAAGAGTGCAAAGAAGAGCAACCAGAATTATCCCGGGTTTAAAAGGCATGTCGTATGCAGACAGGCTAAAAGAATTGAATGTATTCAGACTTGAACAAAGAAGGCTACGCGGTGATCTGATTCAAGCATTCAAAATCCTAAAAGGTATTGACAAAGTCAACCCAGGAGACTTTTTGAACCAGGACCAGGGGTCACAAATGGAAATTAGATAAAGGGGCATTCAGAACAGAAAATAGGAGGCGCTTTTTTACACAGAGAATTGTGAGGGTCTGGAACCAACTTAGTAATGTTGAAGCCGACACCCTGGGATCCTTCAAGAAGCTGCTTGATGAGATTCTGGGATCAATAAGCTACTAAACAACAAAACGAGCAAGATGGGCTGAATGGCCTCCTCTTGTTTGCAAATCCTCCCATGCTCCCATGAAGTTTAAATGGCCTAGGAGGGACAGAAGATTGCATTTAGTAGGAGGGGGGCCGGACAGAAAAGTGGAAATATAAAAAATACAATCCCGAGGACAGGCTCAATGGGCATGATTTTAAATGTGTTTGATATATTGGCTTTAGCCAGTCATATGTTTTTCCCAGCAATTTTGATTAAGAATATGGCGTGGTCGATTTGCATATTGCAGGGAGCAATCTTCGTGAGGGACTGTTGATGCTGGGTGTGGTGGAGTTACAGTGAGCGGAAATGAAGAAAGTTACAGGCGGAATAGCACAGGTTCCGTCAATGAAGTTATTACAAATCTGGCAAAACAATCTCTGGATACAAATGCTCAAAACTGCTGATGAGCAGAAAGAAAAAGCATTTCACAGAGAAAGAATCACTTTGAGGGCCTGCTGGACGCCCATAGTGGCCAAAGAGGTCACTGCAGGGGCCTGCTGGACGCCTGCAGTGAGGGGAGGTAACCTGAAAGGTTATAGTTGGAGGTGAAGGGAGCACTATGGGGGCCTGCTGGACGCCCATAGTGGCCAAAGAGGTCACTGCAGGGGCCTGCTGGACGCCTGTAGTGAGGGGAGGTAACCTGAAAGGTTATAGTTGGAGCCAGCATGCTCAGGAACTGCTGAATGAGCCTTTGATTGACAGGTGCTGTGGTCCCGCCTTCGGAGTTTTCCAGATGTAGACGCGCTTCGTGGAGATGCAGTCGGTGCGCGGCGAGGTGTTTCAAGTCCGTTTATAATAAGCGGAAATTGGGCTTGTTTCTTGAGAGTCACAGGTTGTAATTTGTAGAAACACCTGTTTTGTCGTGAGACTTGGCAACACTGGGTAAAGCAACGATCTGTGATGACGTCATAGCGCCTGCGACGGGAAGGATGAAATAAAGTAAACAAATTATCCTTACGTGCTGTAGATTTGAATGGGATGTTGTTGCTACGAAGATAAAGCTGGAGCCGGGAGATCGTCCAGTCTTTGATGTCAGGAGTTGCGGAGGAACGAGTGGCCAGGCGGGAGCCACAGCAGACAGAAGAAGAAGACATCTGGGCAGAGAAGTTTGGAGTGGTAATACCGCCGACCGAAGTTGTCGTGGAGTTGGTCCGGGAAGGGCTGGTTGAACTGGTTGCGTGGATCTCGGCTCCGGGGAAACAGCAAACAGATCATCATCCGTCGAAACGGAATAATCCAGAATGCAGACCATGATGCGTGCATGTACGATGAAATCAAAACGCAACTGAGAGATAAGTGAAGAGGGTATTTATAGTGCTAACAATTTAATTAGCTAAAGTGTAAATTGAATGATTCAATTTGGTGACGCGGAGATTGGTGTCTGACCCTCCTCCCGAACTTTAATTATAAATTTCATACATCCATATATCTCAAAAGAGCCAGCTTTCCAGTGTTTATTTAACATGCATTTGTCAAGAGAAAGCGTGCTTGGAAACAAACAGTGGAGGTACTTATCGGCTTTTGATGTCATTGTAACCATACTAATCTTGTATTGCTATTTAAATCTATTAATGTGCTTGTGATGTCATTTACTACGTCGTTAATGATGTAACAATCTACTATTCCTTTCTATTTAAACCTTGAGGCATCCTGGTATTGAGTCTATGTATCCATTTATTTTTCTTTATTCTATACTGTACATTAATTGTGTTTCTTCTAAAACTACACATTTTTGGTAATGCACGTCATGTTTATTTTTTGTAATATATATATATATATATATATATATATATATACAGTACTGTGCAAAAGTTTTAGGCAGGTGTGAAAAAATGCTGTAAAGTAAGAATGCTTTCAAAAATAGACATGTTAATAGATTATATTTATCAATTAACTAAGTGCAAAGTGAGTGAACAGAAGAAAAATCTAAATCAAATCCATATTTGGTGTGACCACCCTTTGCCTTCAAAACAGCATCAAGCATCAATTCTTCTAGGTACACTTGCACACAGTTTTGAAGGAACTCGGCAGGTAGGTTGGCCCAAACATCTTGGAGAACTAACCACAGTTCTTCTGTGGATTTAGGCAGCCTCAGTTGCTTCTCTCTCTTCATGTAATCCCAGACAGACTCGATGATGTTGAGATCAGTGCTCTGTGGGGCCATACCATCACTTCCAGGACTCCTTGTTCTTCTTTACGCTGAAGATAGTTCTTAATGACTTTCGCTGTATGTTTGGGGTCGTTGTCATGCTGCAGAATAAATTTGGGGCCAATCAGATGCCTCCCTGATGGTATTGCATGATGGATAAGTATCTGCCTGTACTTCTCAGCATTGAGGAGACCATTAATTCTGACCAAATCCCCAACTCCATTTGCAGAAATGCAGCCCCAAACTTGCAAGGAACCTCCACCATGCTTCACTGTTGCCTGCAGACACTCATTTGTGTACCGCTCTCAGCCCTTGGCGAACAAACTGCCTTCTGCTACAGCCAAATATTTCAAATTTTGACTCATCAGTCCAGAGCACCTGCTGCCATTTTTCTGCACCCCAGTTCCTGTGTTTTCGTGCATAGTTGAGTCACTTGGCCTTGTTTCCACATTGGAGGTATGGCTTTTTGGCGCAAGTCTTCCATGAAGGCCACTTCTGACCAGACTTCTCCGGACAGTAGATGGGTGTACCAGGGTCCCACTGTTTTCTGCCAGTTCTGAGCTGATGGCACTGCTGGACATCTTCCGATTGCGAAGGGAAGTAAGCATGATGTGTCTTTCATCTGCTGCAGTAAGTTTCCTTGGCCGACCACTGCGTCTACGGTCCTCAACGTTGCCCGTTTCTTTGTGCTTCTTCAAAAGAGCTTGGACAGCACATCTGGAAACCCCTGTCTGCCTTGAAATTTCTGCCTGGGAGAGACCTTGCTGATGCAGTATAACTACCTTGTGTCTTGTTGCTGTGCTCAGTCTTGCCATGGTGTATGACTTTTGACAGTAAACTGTCTTCAGCAACCTCACCTTGTTAGCTGAGTTTGGCTGTTCCTCACCCAGTTTTATTCCTCCTACACAGCTGTTTCTGTTTCAGTTAATGATTGTGTTTCAACCTACATATTGAATTGATGATCATTAGCACCTGTTTGGTATAATTGTTTAATCATACACCTGACTATATGCCTACCCTGACTTTGTGCAAGTGTACCTAGAAGAATTGATGCTTGATGCTGTTTTGAAGGCAAAGGGTGGTCACACCAAATATGGATTTGATTTAGATTTTTCTTCTGTTCACTCACTTTGCATTTAGTTAATTGATCAATATAATCTATTAACATGTCTATTTTTGAAAGCATTCTTACTTTACAGCATTTTTTCACACCTGCCTAAAACTTTTGCACAGTACTGTATATATATATATATATATATATATATATATATATATATATATATTAGAAACCTCTAGGTGGACAATCCCATATGCTGAGTACAAGTTTCTGCTGAATTGTTTATCCAAGATCTCAATTATAGATTGAGTGATTTTTGCTGTGCAAAAGTCTTAGACATGTTGCATTTTTCTAGTCTGATGCATTATGAGCATCAACAATTTACTCAAAGTCTCCACTAGTGTTTTCTACTATTATAATAACCTTGACGTGCATAAGAAGGAAAAACATTGAGTGAAATAGCTCACATCACTCGATTTGTGGTATCCGAAGCATAATCAACAAGTACAGAGAAACATTATCTGTAACTGACAAAACCCAGGACTAACATGTCTAACAAGGATGAGCAATACTTGAAGATAATATCCTTAAGGAATAGAAAGAAGACAAGTGTTGAATTGACAACAGAACTGACAGAAGGCACAGGTGTCGTTGTCCATCCATCAACAGTCCAAAGCACCTTTGACCATTGTTCCATAGTCCAATTTCTGTGTTCTTGTGCATATTTTAGCCTTTTAGACTTGTTCCCCTTTTTTAACAGAGGTATTCTTACTGCAACACATCCTTTAAGTCCTGATTTCAAGAGTGACCTTCATACTGTTGATTTGATGGATGAAACTTGTTGAAACTCTATTGGAATAAAACAAACAACATGGAACAAGATAAAGTAGAGCTCTTCAGACATACACTCGTTCAAACAACAACTAAAACATAAGATCATCAGGGAAAGGGTCAAGTCAGCCTGCAGGGAAGGTCAGGTACATTGGACTTACCTCCACATGACTCCCAGTGTGGCTGATGGAGAAATCCGAATTGCACTCTGTGCACCAGCATGACAGGGCTTGATTTTTACACAAATAATACACAGGTATGTTTTACTATAATCCTGCGAGAACTGTATTTTATTTTTGTTCATATTTATATTGAAAACAATGCGGTGCTTCAGATTTGTCCTTTGACATCATTTTACAACCACGATCGATCTCCCAACTACAAAACCGTAGCTATTGTGATACGATATAACACTGATGGACAGGTTACTGATCAACCACGGCTCAGAGCTATTAATTATGCATGTACCTTGTTTAGCAAATGCTAGCAAGTTTGGATGTCATGCTTCAGCTGTTTAATGTGTGTAAATACAGTAATGTTTTAAAGTGATAGGTACTGTATTTCCGTGAGGTTTCATTTGTGGATCAGGGAGACTCCTGGAAGTTAGGCTGTCTGAATTTTTATCCCCGTGGGGGTTGGAATCCTTGGCTTCAGGGTTATAGTGGAGGCAGACACCTATGTCACACTTTTGCAAATACATGGAAAACCACTTATCCAGCTGCAATGAAACGTGGTAGTAACAGAATTTAGCATGTTATTGAATGCATTAGAGTCTAGGGACATATGGGTATGTCTGTCAGTCCGTACATTTGTCAATCCGTACCTCACACTTACATGTTTGCATGCATCAATTATTAAATTGTAATGAAACTTGGTATTAACATTATTTAGGTATTGTGAGTATTAGATTGCGCCAATATATGGCGGTGCCTGCCGGTTTGTACATCCATCTGTCTGTATGTCACTGTGGCAAAGTGGTTTGTAGTCTGTATGTCACTGTGGCAAAGTGGTTTGTAGTCTGTATGTCACTGTGGCAAAGTGGTTTGTAGTCCGTATGTCACTGTGGCAAAGTGGTTTGTAGTCCGTATGTCACTGTGGCAAAGTGGTTTGTAGTCTGTATGTCACTGTGGCAAAGTGTTTGTTGTGCACAAGTGCAGTGGTGATGTGGTGCTCAGGAATGATAGACACAAAACGAGTTCACGGTGAAAAAGCAGCTCTTTATTTGCTGACAAATAATAATACCTGGCTCTACACAAGGATGTGTGTCGCTCAGGCAAACCATGGGGTTCAGTCCAGAAATAACACACAAAACTCAACACGGTCACAAGTCCAGAGTGAGTGCTCTTAGTGAAAGTGGTGATTTGCAGGTTTATTTGTGTACAATGGTGAAGTGGAGTCCTGGTTTAATTGCTGGTGGTTTAGCTACAGCTCCCGGAGGTTAGTCTTCTATAATGACAAGCACAGACAGTTAGAAACAAACAAAACACTTAACACTCACGATACGCTTATCACAGTCCGTTTCCTTTCTCGGTCATTCTCACAACCACATCAAAGGAACAGATTACATCATCACATCCCCAATTATACCCTTAGTCAGGCCCCCTGTGATAGCTAGTTCAATCACATCTCTTCCAATCCATGACTGACCATCGCGTACCGCTTTAGGGCGATGATGTCGGGCATCGTGACTCCGCCCACTTCCTGACTGGCTGGCTTCCGACTGACCCTGGAATGAACCGCCAGACCAACCAGTACAAGGCGCTCTGTTCCTGTTAAACAGCGCCCTCACAGATCAAGAGGGAGATTGTTGACTAGGATTCATTCACTCTCTGTCACAGTCACACTTCCAGTTTTAAATATCATTTTAAATAAACTTGAAAATGTCCTGTATAACCTCCTACTACTGCTAGTGGTCATAGGACTATGCATGCAGGCTCACACAGCATGCACCCTGTCCTTTGATGAACATGTAAACAAACTGGACTGATAAACTAGAGTGTGCAAAAGACCATGGAAGAATATAATAAACAGACACCAAGTAATAATATTTCAATGGCAAATTCAACATTGTGGGCTTTAATTAGCAATTAAACAATACATGTCTCAAAGCACAGGAACAATGGATGCTGAATGAATCTTTGGGAACCCATACAGACCATGAAGCTGCATGCAAATGTATTTATTTCCTTTGTAAATGAGTACATTTGCAATTCAAAAATGGTTCAGAGCAGCCTAAAACTGCAGCATGCATGTTGTTTTAACGTTTAAATCCATAATTAGCAATGTGAAGTATTTAATTAGCTGTATTAACATACTTCTTGTGAATATAACCAGTTCTATTGTGGATATCAAAATAGAATTCTCTCCCCTCACAGGGGCTCCAGCCCTTTTATGTCTGTGACAGACCCAATGAGTGTCAATCATTACCAGGTAGCATTGTCAGTTGGGCTGATTGACAAACACCTTGCAGATCTGCCAAAGACCTCACTATATGGGAAGCTGGTAGCTCCATATTAATTAATTATCCTCTGCATTTTCCCTCAGGCACCCAGCAATGGCATGGCACACATTCTGGTAATTTTCAGAAAATTTAATTTCTAAAATCTGTAAACAAAGGACTTCATAGACTTTTCAATTTCTCACTTGTGGTATATAGCCTCACTTGTAATGTATTCCATTGCCATTTGTATTTGTGGCATATAGCCTCACTTGCAAGGATCCTGCAAACAAAACTCTGTATCTTTAAGGATATCAATAAAGTTGGGTGCCACGCCCCTCAGATTATTGGTACAAGACCCAGCGTTTCAGAGGGTGGAAAGATCAAGGTAGAAGCATAAAGCAAACTTGAAACTCAAAATGTCATAAAATGCATCCTCATTAGAATAGGCATCCCAGTAGCACTTCTGGACGTTCTAATATGTTAATATTTAATAATAATATTTGCGTCCTTGTTGGAAAATGCACCCCCATACTATTATACAGGGTTCATTTATTAATGCTACAACGGTTCCATGGAGATACGCATCACCCAGCAGTTTTAAACAGGGTTATTATTATTATATCTGGTGGTCCAGCATGATTCCAGAGTGGTGTTAGGTCACAAACAAACAATACAAAATAATAATTAAAAAGATACCCCATATCCAGCCCCTATCTACCTGAAAGCAATAACGCAATAATCTAGCGAAGATATCACATACGAAAACTTCCCAGAAATAATTAACATTATTATCTTACAGGGCAAGCTAGCAGAATCAAATATTCAAATCCCAACCCTGGTTAAAAAATTTGTAGAAATACAACTATTTCAATCAAGTAATCTCGTATCTCTTTACTGGCATGCAAAAAATAAGTACAGGTAGTGGACAAAAAAATGAAAACACCTGGGTAAATGAGGGACACCAAGTATATTGAAAGCAAGGGCTTCCACACAGGTGTGGCTCATGCGTTAATTAAGCAAATAACATCTCAGCATGCTTAGGGTCATGTATAAAAATGCTGGACAGGCCTGGTTGCCTATAATTATGGCTAGCATGGCTGCAAGAGGAGACCTCAGTGACTTTGAAAGAGGGATGATTGTTGGGGCGCATTTGGCAGGAGCTTCAGTGACCAAGACAGCTCAACTTGCTGATGTTTCACGAGCAACGGTGTCTAAGGTGATGTTGGCATGGAACTCCGAGGGAAAGACATCATCAGCAAAGGGCAACAGTGGGCGGAAGCGCATACTCCAGGATCGTGATATCCGTGCATTAATTCGAAGTGAAAGGCAAAACAGGCAAGCAACTGCAGATCAGTTTCATCAAAAAGGGTCCGCCGCGAACTCCACAGAGCGGGATACCATAGTGGCCCAACGCCCTATTAAGTGACTTTACATTGGTGTTTCCATTTTTTTGTTCACTATCTGTAGATGTGACAAAAGCATAAGCTGGGGAAATCAAAACAGGTATTGCACATGCTCATCTGAGTGACAGAGCTACTGCATATGCTCATATGAGTGACAGAACTACTGCACATGCTCATATGAGTGACAGAACTACTGCACATGCTCATATGAGCGAGGGAAACAGTTTTAGAAAATAAAACAAATCTCTCTCTCTCTCTCTCTCTGAAATGTATTAGAACACCCCATTGCTTCTGTTGTTTTGATTTTTTGTGCATATGATATGAAACTACTGTAAATAAAAATCTTGGAAAATTGCCAAAATAGACAAAGTGGTGATTGTCTAATTTAATTCATGACTTTAGTAGACCACTGTAATAAACTATTGTTTAGTTTATTAATTGCACACTGACTCAGTACTGTAAATATAACATAGCTTTATTTAGCCAGTAAGGGAACCTACTACACAGTGCTGCCAATGCCATACTCCGCTCTATCTAGTGCTGACATGGCAGTACTATGACCCATAACCCCCTCAGCAATTAGAGCTCTTAAAAGGATCATGTTACAAATACAACTTTAACCTAAAACATAATCTAAAGGAATTTAGGGACTATCTAATAATATACTACATCCCTCCCCATTAGATAAAACAAACTTGTTGCTTTTACTTTAACAGTAGGCAATCTTTTAACACCCATTTTACTACAGGTCCAGCCTCTGAGGAGTCCTGCGCTCCCTTAGTGATCACGCAGCTCTGCTGCAAGAGCTACAGCTGGTTCAGGCTCTAGGTCTGGTGGTAGAACTTCTGCTTGAGCTTCGGGGTGTAGTGGTGCAATAATGTAGTCATCCTCCCCTTGCACCTGGTCCTCCTCTGGCACTTCCACTGGTGAAACATCCTGTACTTGACATGTGGGAGATACCTGGATGTGCTTCATGAAGCTCTTCAATGACTTTCTTCCTGCCTAACGGTGGTACAAGGACTCTGCTTCCCCAAAGTAGACAGTCATCATGGATACTTAACTCAGTCTTCCTGTGCATTGCTGTGCATGTCTCCACTCTTGTAGCATATCCCGTACTCATAAGTAAGTAACAATGCCCGCCTTTGAATTCTCCCTGAAGCCATCGGTGGAATCAACTTGTTTTCACTGAACAGGCTCATCAAAGTCTTGTGATCTGAGCAGATCGTGAAATGATGTCTAAACAGGTACTGATGGAACTTCTTCACACCAAGACAGTGGCCAGGGCTTCTATATCCAGCTGAGAATAGTTCTTTTCGGTAGGAGCTAACATATGTGATGCAAAGCTTATGGGTCTTTCGCTACCATCAGGCATGGTGTGAGACAACACTGCTCCAACTCCATCGGGTGATGCATCGCATGCTAGGATCAATGGTTTCTCGTGACAAAATGCACCAGCAACTGTGATGTTTGTAGTAGCTTCTTTGCTAACTTGAATGCTTTCTCTTGCTCTGGCGTGCCAGTATGGTAGACAGGTTTGGCAAGAAACGATGGTAGGAGTTAACCATTCCTAGGAAAGACTTTAACTCAGAGTTATTCTTGGGCGCCGGAACTTCCGCAATGCAGCGAACCTTGTCCTCTGAAGGGTCTGCCGTCTGCATCAATCTTGTGTCCCATTGCACTGCTGGAGCTAGGAAGGTGCACTTATGCTTCTTTACTCTCAATCCTGCCTTTACCAGACTTCTCAATACTTCCTTCAAGACTTGTATGTGTGTCAACTGTTCAGGGCCTGTAATAAGAATACATTCTTTTTAGATTTGAGCTCAGCACCGTTCACAGCAATATTTTCTCTACTAAAGACACTCAAATTCATCTCAATCTCTTACCTTTAGGGTCACTACCTGGAAGCATATTTTAATAGTACTGAGATCAAACTTTAAAAAAATAAGTCAAGGATGTAATGAAAAACGGAGGCTATATAAGAATTTGGAAACCAAATAACATGAATAATACATGGGTAAGAAACTTGTTAAATTTTGTACACCGCATTCTACCTTGAACTAGTAGACAGCATGTTAAGTGCCTATTAAACTATGAAAAAAAATACCATGTGCTACGACTCAGAAAAAAGATAATTGAACAAGTAGCATTGGAGCCAAGAGATAAATCTCCAAAATGAAAACTATTTTTTTTTTCATTTTTTCAATTGTTTTTTTTCAGCAATACAGCCCAGTATCATTGTGACTCTAAAATGAAAAAATCACCCCATTCTCTGATCTGTTCAAAACAGCGATTAATAGATCAGCTTGCTCAGCTAATAGCTAAAACACGCTCCTCCTTAAAAAGAGTTCGGCACTAATGAACGAGTGGGATCACAATGCACACATTGAAATGAGACTCCATTCATCTCATTCCCCTCTCTTTCACCCCTTAAAGAAAAGACTGATCCAGCATACCAGTGTATTAAATAACCCTAGCAGAACCGTTAGCAGACCACTCTCAGGCCCCCTGTGAAGTTTCATGATTGTTGCTGAATAGTTGCACACAGATCTTACACAGGTCTAGGTCTACTGGATCACTGGTCTAGCACAGACATTTCCATACTGTGCAGAAGATGGAACTTTAAAATTGTACTTACATTGTTTAATTTGGGTTCAAACACTTAAAAGTTAAACTTAATGATTCTGTTGAAGTGGGAGGGGAGGGGAGGCTTGATACAAAACAAATGTGATGTTTCTCTGCAAATCAACTCAGTATACCGGTAATTAAGAGCAAATTGAATACGAATTGAAATACAGATACTCAGTTCAGCCCCCATCAAACCTACGTTACTGTGATGAACAGTGTAGCAGGTCTGCATACTTGAGGTTCAATTAGGTTCTTCCACGCAGTCAGCACATTGCTGCACATGACTGACAATCTCAATATGCATCATTGGTAATGGAGTGCTAACCAGAGCTTTCAAAGCCATACTTCTTATTAACAGCCTGAATCCCATTTTCACTGTAAACAGATTTTCCAAGTACCATGATTATCCATATTTTGTCACTAAATCGAAGGGGCTTCTGTCAGATTTATATCAATGTTATTAGGTTGTAACTTGCCTTAGAAGGAGGTTAGCCATGGTGATGAGAAGAGAGTTGCTGGAGTATGACTGTGGTCACAATCAGGCCTCAAAGCCCCCTTCTGTGCTGCATTATCTTCTCAGTGCAGACACAGCTAATCTGGGGCTTATTTCAGGACATTCTGCATAACCTTTAGACTGAATCCAAGTTAATTTGGACAAAACAAAGTCCCATCTCATCTACAGAATGTGGCTTTACTGATATTGTGCCAGAGAGCAGGCCTTGCCTGGATTATTCTGCAGCCTCAAGCAGTAGGCCTCTGTATTACTGCCTGTGTGTTTATGTCTCAAAAATGGCCTCACAGGACACAAGCAGGGTGCATTTTCAATGTTGTTTTTCCCTTGGCTAATCACTTGTTCTAGCGACCGACCTGCTTGGATTGGGTTTTGCTGTTTGCTGGTTGAAGGAATTAATTTTCTAAAGTGTTCAGAGCTGTGGTTGATTGAAGTGAATTTAGATAGTGTGTAAACTGGACCAGCTCTAGACCTGCAGGACAGTATAAATTGGCAAACAGTGTCTTAGAATGCCAGCCGTCCAAGGGCCACACGTCCAAGGGCAGTCTGAGCTGTGGCAGTCTAAGGGCCACACGTCCAAGGGCAGTGTGAGCTGTGGCAGTCTAAGGGCCTCACGTCCAGGGGCAGTCTGAGCTGTGGCAGTCCGAGTGAGGACAGGTAGAGCAAGGACCTTTTCCAAATCTCTCCCAGTGGCTACTACAGGCCTCACTCCACCTCTTAACATTAGCTGTATTTAAGTAATATAAAGGTGGTGTTGTTTTATTTAGGTGATTTACTGTTTGTGATTAATACCATGTGAGTGTGGTTAAATTGAATACAGGTTGATTTGCAATTTTATTGGTTTCCACACAGCGTTTTGTAGTTGTGTGATCCCATTGAAGTGCATTGAAGCTATTGTATTGCTTAAGTATTGTCTTTAGCGCAGTATAATAGACAGCTAGCAGCGGCCAACCGAACAGCCTCCCTCCCCTCTCTGCCTACCCCAACTGTCATGTTAGGTGATTTCAATATACATCTCTCCAACCCCACCCACTCTGCCGGATTCCTTCCTCTACTTCATTCCTTCAACTTCTCTCTCTTCATCCCCTCCTACCCACAAAGCTGTCCGTCAACTGGACCTCACCTTCTCCAGGGCCTGCCACCCCTTCACCCTCTCTGTCACCCCTCTGGACCTCTCTGATCACTATATCATCTCTTTTTCTCTGTCTCTCCCCTCTTTCCCTGCTCCTCCTACCCCCACTGTCACCTCTCGCCGTAACCTCCGCTCTCTCTCCCCCTCTGTCCTTGCCTCCACCACTCTCTCTCACCTCCCTCCTATCGACTCATCCCAACTCTCTGTAGACTCTGCTACCTCTACCCTCTTCTCCTCCCTCACTTTCTCCCTCACCTCCCAACCTGCCCTCCCCTCCCCTCCCAACCCTGGCTCTCCTCTGTGCGCCGCTCAGCAAGAACCAAATTGCGCTCTGCTGAAAAGAAATTGATGAGAACCAAACTCCCTGCTGCCCTAGACTACCAATTTGATGTGTGCATTTCTAGCTAACAAAATAATTCTAAATGCTGTTTTTTTCCCACAGTCCAATTCACGGTTTTGTCCCTCTTTTTAACTACAACTAGAATCAGGTGCGATGCTAACCACAGCCATTACCTTACACAGTCAAGATCTTCATAGTATCTGCACTGATGCCAGAATACGAATCACATCCATCAATAAAAGAAACTGGGAGGTTATTGATAAAGTCTACAGGGATTTCTCTTTTCAGCATTTGTTTTGTTACTTTTATATTGCTTGAGCCAGCCCAGCTATATGAAAGAGATTGCTCTGTTTCAAATGGCGTTGTTTTACATTATTTATATGATCATTTGTGCTTTCATTTTATCTTTAGGCAGCTATGGGTTTTTATAAATGTAAGATGTATTTGTCATGCTCTCACTTCTACAAATGAGGACGCATTGGTTTGTATTTTGAAGTGAGGACAAAGAGAAGCGGTGTCTTAGATATAAGGCTTCAGAAGTATTGTAGAGGCAGCTTTGTGATATTTCTGCCACACACAGGTTTGTATGTCTTGCACAAAGTTATACTAAGAAGAATTAAGTGGGGTCTTAAAAATCCGAAAAGGAGTTGACGTATTTAATCCTAACCAATATTTTAAGTGCAGTACAGAAACCAAGACCAGAGGACACAGTTGCAGTCACATTGCTGTCACAATGCAGTCACATTGCTGTAAAACTGGTGTTGTCTTACTTTGAGCTAAAGAATGTTATCCATTCTTCTCAGATTAAAAAAAGATATTTTGGACAACCACAGTGCATTTTTCAGAATCTGTACCTTAGAAATGATGTAAAAACTTTTTTTTTTTTAAACAAATTCACTTGGGATTTCAGCTCTCATTTCATCCATTCATATTACTAACACTTTACTGGTAAAGTAGGCCTATATGTTATTCATAAAACCTTCCATTTTTTTTGGAACAAAATAAAAAGTTGAACACAGATAACAATTAGCTGGTTTGAAATATGACCTAAACCCCGGAGTTGTGTTTTGTAAAGAGTAAGCTATGTCATAAAATATCTTAACTCCCACGAGATTCTTTTCAACTCCTCAGACATTTTAACTGACCCTGACTGAGTGCTACAACTGGTTGCTAGGACGACCACCTCCTCCCTGTTTCTGCTAACATTCTATTGATCAGCCTTGTGCTTGTGTGTAACATGTACCTTCACTTTCGAAAGATTTCACTGAAATATGACATGCTGCGATTATGTGGCCCAGTTACTGCTGATAGCAGCAGATATTACTGCAGGGATGTATACAGTTTACTAAGTTGTAACTTGTTAATGTTATTTCCATTACAACACATAGCTGCAAGGCTTTATAAAATATAGTGACAATATAGTTTTGTTGTACGCATAGGGATAAAAACAAATATATCATTTTTGTGTGCAATACTATCTTATAGGTATCCGTATTCACGTTTTTTGTAATTGCTCGTATTTAAAATCGTTCTTATCCATTTATCGTACTTACTATGCGCTCTTAATGGAATTTACTCTTATAAGCAAATATTTTTACTATAAGTTGAACTGCTTTTCCTCAAATTCGCTCTTAAATTTAATTATTTACTGTATTCTGTATTTTGATCTTTGAATTTGATCTTATTTTCTACTGATTTTACTGTACTGTATACCTGCTCTTATCTGTAATGTGATACTTTGTATTGTAATATTTTGCACTGTAAGTCGCCATGGATAAGGGCATCTGCTAAGAAATTAATAATAATAATAATAATAATAATAATAATAATAATAATAATAATAATAATAATAATAATACACAGGTCACAGGTTCACAGCCTCATGCCAATGATTTGCACTTTGTGTGGTAAAGTTGCGGGCAGTCAAGGCTGGTCAGCGGCTGGAATAACAGACTCAGAGGTAGTAACAACAGTTCAGCGCCTAGCGCACTTTTATTATTTAAAAAAACAAACACGGGAACAAAACAAAAGTTTCAACCAAAACACTTCTAATTACACACAGCACCCAGGTACAGCTCCCCTGCCTTACTCGTCCTCTCAAAGTATCTGCAAGGAGCGGTCGATACATTTTCTTGACAGCTTCAAATAAATGACCATTAAAAAATCGAATTCACCTTTACCACTATGTGTGCATGTTCCATACAGTATGTAGAGAAATGTAAGACTAAATGATGGCAATATATTTAAGGTAAGGTTTTGTGGAATGACTTTGTTAGCACCATGTAGTTTAAAAATGACCATCTACTCTAGATAATTGAATCCTACATCATTATGGTATGCAGATTGCATGTCCATCTACAATGCTCTGTATTATAGATTGTTTCCACTTCTGCAGTGAAACTTACAAATCCAATCAAATTGAAACTGAATATATTTATATTAAACAAGTTATGTCCTGTATGGCTGTACAACCTTGTTTAGAAGGAAGGATTGTATTTTTAGTAACACTTTACATCAAGTGTCTCTAATGACTGCGAATTTACATAGTAGTTACTTAATAAATACATGTGTGCTTACACATAATTACAATGTTATTATGCATATTTTCAATGTATTTAGGGGTAGATGTACTAAAGTGTTGCATGTGTCGCAATAGTCACAAACCAGAAGTCTTGGGTGAAATGTACTAAACATGCACAATGCTGTTAGCAGCTTTCTAGGGAATGCTTTGCAGCAGCAGATTTTCTTTGTGGTTCAACCTCAGATAAATATGTAATTATGGGCGTTCCTGTATAAATTCACAGAAATGGGGTGGAGTGCAAATCAGGGTTCTCAAATATTATAATGAGATGTACTAAAGCTGCAGGCAATTGAGACACTTACAATTGCATCAATTTGTTAAGAACTTTTGAAAGCATGTTTTAAACAGTCGCTAGGTATTCATTTGATTTTACTACTGTACTGTATACTGTATCGGCCTACTGTACAGATTTATATTTTTTACATAATGTAATGTGTAGCCTAACCAAAACACATTAGTGTTATTTCAGCGCAATGATTTACATTTAAAATACACTGAACACTATAAATGTATGTGTGTGCGATTTTATTGTATTGTTTTTAAACCCGACACCTCCTTATGAAGGGCTAAAAGCTTAGCTGAAAAGCTTTTAGGGTTGAAGGTGGGGGCCCCACTATAGACTCTGATGGGATTAAACTCCCTTTCATTTTTGTATATATATATATATATATATATATTACAGTATTAAAATTGGTAAAATGAAGACGGAACACAATGCATTGTACAGATGATGTTTACATTTAACAAAACAAATGCTATTTTGATTCTTGCACCCTTGCATGTATAGACGTTATCCTCCGGGCACCCTCTGCTGCAGCAAACCACAACTCAACTCCCGCTATTTATCAGAACAATGTCGCACGATTCTCGCAATGCTAGAGATCTCGCTAAGAAGATAAAACAAATATTTAACTGAGTACAGTGCGGCTCTTTTTATTAACATATTTTCTCTTACTACATACAGTAGCTCCAACTGGTTCACAATGCTTCAGCCAGTGCTGCCTCGCATTCTCCGTTCACAACACATTACTCCAGGTCTAAAATCACTACATTGGCTCCCTGTTAAGTTCAGGATTGATTTTATAATTCTCCTTAAGGCCCTTCATGATTTAGTGCTTCATATTTGCATAACTGTTGGTACATTATGCCCCTAGTCGTACCCTGAGATCAGCATGTGTTAGCCTTCTGGCTGCTCCAAGAAGTCAGCTGAAATCAGGAGGGGCAGGGGCCCTGCCTGTGGAACGCTATTCCAAATCATGGCAGGATTGCTGGAACAGCTGACATTTTTAAATCCATTTTAAAAACATATCTGTTTGAGTTTGCTTAGTTTTGAGCTGGATTGCTTGGCTGTTGGCTTCCTTTTTATTTTATTGTCTTTATTGTAAAGCACCTGGGATGCTTGCATGAAGAGCGCTGTATAAAAGTAAGTTTTATTGTATTGTATAGATTTAGACAACACTGGTAATAACTAAATATTGGAGCAACAGAGCTCAAAGAACGATTGCAAATAAAATGAAAAGGAAACTAAAAAAAAATGATTCAAATGACACTTGAAGCTACTTTAAGAAAACTTCAATTAAATCCCTGTAACACAAAACATTCCCTGATTCATTTGTGAGCTTGTCATATACCCAGGGGTGAAATTCTGCCGGTACTCACCGTTACTCCGTACCGGGACTTATTTTGATGCCGGTACTGGGTACCAGGACTTATTTCATCCATTCCATCCACTCACAGAGTCCACTAGTACTGCGTTTCTCAAACTCGCTTTCATTCAGCACAGTTCGAGCTGCTTGCATTCCTGTTCTGCTTCTGTTTCTGTTAGCTGCTATTGGCCACCATTAACGTCAGTATAATCACTGCATGCTGATTGGCCTAGCTTTCATTCTGATCAGATTTCATTTTGGCATGCGTCATAAATCTCCGCCCATTTCGCTTTTTGTCAGTGCTCATTCGTTGATCAACGAGGGAAGACTTTAGCAGTGCAACTTGAAAACAGCGGTATGGAGTCATTATGATTATTGTGAAGTAATTATTATTTTCTTTACAGCGGCAGAGGAACTATCTGAAATATTTGAAACAAACACTGCTGCACATGAATTTGAAGGCAAAAATCCACGTCAGTGTTCACCATAAATTACATAGTTGATCAATATTAGAAATAATTATCATAACGTGTTTTGCCTTGCATCGATTTACCACATTGCCAGAATTTGCATGAAAGTTTCTAAAATGGCAAGTGATGTGGAGGACAGTAGGGATTAACATTAAAAAAAACAGGATCAAGAAAGTGCTGCTTCAGATTTGGTAAGCGAGTCAGAATCGGGATACAGATGGAGGTGTGCTTCACGCTTTTCAAACACTGGCCCAACTTGCAAGGTACATGTTAAGCATAGCGATCAACATTTTGTTTTGTTGTGATCCTAGTATCTTCTGCTATGAGGATTGTAATAAACGAAAACCAAAACGCCCCCTTTTCTAAAACATTTAAGTTAAATGTGAGTTTTCACTTGCATGTACATCTAAAAAAAAAGGCATACGTAAACAACAGTAATGATATTACTTTATGAAAATGTGTCTTTTGCCACTTTGTTTCTTGTGCAGAAACCACAATACCAAGGATAATAAAAAAAAGTCTACTTTTATACTGTTTCTGCCTGAAAAAAATATTTTTCTGGAATAGATCATGGTAATTAATCTACACAGAAACACAACAGATAAGCAAACAGAACATATTATTGTAAGATAAGTAATAAGTCCAAAATAAATGAAAAAACAGGGATTATGATCTAATCCAAAGCTATCAATGTAGCACGGCCAGGTCCTGCTGTAGGTGAGTACCCAGGGTCTGGAAAGTATGGGGATGATTGCTGAGAATACTCTGGAGATTTTTTTAATACATTTTTTATAACATAATCCCTTTTTAAGATATCTTGAAACAAAACCCTCTCTACAGCAGCTACTGCATAGTGTAATATTTCTTAATGCTT
This sequence comes from Acipenser oxyrinchus oxyrinchus, assembly GCA_030684275.1. Classification (NCBI taxonomy): domain Eukaryota; kingdom Metazoa; phylum Chordata; class Actinopteri; order Acipenseriformes; family Acipenseridae; genus Acipenser; species Acipenser oxyrinchus. The sequence goes on along the minus strand of CM060274.1, from coordinate 5,329,012 downwards.
GTCATTTAAGGTTTAACTTAAGTGTTATATTACAATACATGACTGAGTGATACATGCAGAGGGTACAAAGCTTTCAGTATTTTCAGCTTCCTTGTTTATGGTGAATTGGTTATAATTGATCAGCACTCAGATTGTCTCAGTTTTTTTAAAATGTTTACACTCGGCTGTGCATATGAGTACCTGCACTTTTTGTTGAGAATTTCAACCCTGCATATACTTTATTTGATCTAAAGCTATCATTCATCCAGGTATTTTATTGGGGCAGCCACTTGAACTGTAAAGCCCTGCAGTTCTGTCTTTCTTCCCCTGTTTGCTGGTTGATTTGCACACTAGCAAATTCATTGATCTCTTCAAATTAGAGCAATTACTGTTGTAGACTGCCTTTCACTGATTTTCATTAAACATTGCTTTGCCAATAGTGCTGCTTATCCACAGATGAATGTGATCAGCAGCTGACAGGCTGTCACTCAGTGATTATTCCAGACACAGTCCTGAAACTGAGAGAGAGAGAGAGAGAGAGAGAGAGAGAGAGAGAGAGAGAGAGAGAGAGAGAGAATATAAACACAAGAATGGAGATCCAGTGGAAAACTGGGAACACAAAAAGAGCAGTTGTGTATGATATAAAATAGCAGAGGTATTTTAAAGGGTGTACAAATTGGATGTGCACAATGAAATACAGTAGTTATCTCACCAGCGCAGTGGCAGCGTTAGTCCCGTGATGGCCCCTATTACCTATTACCGGTAAATACTACGATACTATGACTTTCAAAAAGGGCAATAACGACACTATTAATGTATTGCATTTTACTACAGCAATCACACAAAAAAATACACACAGAGACAAATTAAAAATGAACTTTGTGTGCTTTTGCTGCGGCAAAGTCTGCAATTATATTTGAATAATCCAGTTATCAATTATACCTGAATAATCCAGTCTGCAATTATACCTGAATAATCCAGTCTGCAATTATATCTGAATAATCCAGTTATGAATTATACCTGAATAATCCAGTTATCAATTATACCTGAATAATCCAGTTATCAATTATACCTGAATAATCCAGTTATCAATTATACCTGAATAATCCAGTCTGCAATTATACCTAAATAATCCAGTTATCAATTATACCTGAATAATCCAGTCTGCAATTATACCTGAATAATCCAGTCTGCAATTATATCTGAATAATCCAGTTATCAATTATACCTGAATAATCCAGGCTGCAATTATACCTGAATAATCCAGTTATCAATTATACCTGAATAATCCAGTTATCAATTATACCTGAATAATCCAGTTATCAATTATATCTGAATAATCCAGTCTGCAATTATACCTAAATAATCAAGTTATCAATTATACCTGAATAATCCAGTCTGCAATTATACCTAAATAATCCAGTTATCAATTATACCTGAATAATCCAGTCTGCAATTATACCTGAATAATCCAGTCTGCAATTATATCTGAATAATCCAGTTATCAATTATACCTGAATAATCCAGTCTGCAATTATACCTGAATAATCCAGTCTGCAATTATATCTGAATAATCCAGTTATCAATTATACCTGAATAATCCAGTCTGCAATTATACCTGAATAATCCAGTTATCAATTATACCTGAATAATCCAGTCTGCAATTATACCTGAATAATCCAGTTATCAGTTATATCTGAATAATCCACTAATCAAAAGTCATGTAAACACAGTTGTCGGAAAATGTATCAGAATATTCCAAAAGTCAGTTTTCGGAAAACAGCACCTAGAAATTTCCGATTAAATTCCGAAAACTAACAAAATGTAGATCATGTAAACACACTTTTCGGGAAAACTTATTCCGATAGCGTACTGCACATGTGCAAACTTTGACCTTCATTCCTGCACGTGGTTTTAGAAAAAAGAATGATAAAATGGCTAATAAGTCATTCATTCTGGTGCAGACTTAAGATGAATATAATCTTCTTTATAGTAACTGAGCCACGACAACAGGGGCCCTATTGCTGCCTCTGTGCCCCATGCAATTGCATAAAACTGCTAATGCACTGACGTATCATCCATGGTATTCAGTTTTTAATTTTGTTTCGGTTTTTCCTTTTTTTAAAATTTTAGCACGGTTCTTAACAATATAGTCTCTGCTAAAGACCATTATACTGAATTTGAAAATGCTAGTGCGACTGTACCGAACGAGCCACAGTTTTATGCCTCTGTAAGGAATGCAAAAGGAAACAAGTACAATGTGCAAAGTTACATCTCTATCAGAGCTGGCATAAATAGACATTTTAATAATCCTCCTCACAGTAGAAACATACATATCTTGCACAATACTGATTTTACTTCAGCAAACAATGTTTTTTATCAGAAGGGAAAGCATGAATGTATCTCCAAATCTGAGCTAGAGAAACTTAAATCATCTGGCATCTTGAACATCAATGAACATCTGTATAAAGTCTGGTTCGATATACAGTTACACTTTGCCCGTCATGGAAGGTCTGCAAGAGCGGCCTGCAAACGCCTTCGAAATCAATACTGATGAAAATGGCTTAAGATATGTTACCCTGACCTATAATGAACCCACAAAAAAACACTCTGATGCAACCAAAAGAAATAAATCTATGCTTAGAGGCTGTATGTTTGAAAATCCCGGTGACCCAATGTACCCAATACAATCTCTCATTAAATACCACTCTAAAATGCCTCCCTACCTCCAAGTACAGCTGGTACACCAGAGTGTGAGCACTAACCCGTCCCCCTGTCAGAACCATGCCTACCTCCAAGTACAGCTGGTACACCAGAGTGTAAGCACTAACCCGTCCCCCTGTCAGAACCATGCCTACCTCCAAGTACAGCTGGTACACCAGAGTGTAAGCACTAACCCATCCCCCTGTCAGAACCATGCCTACCTCCAAGTACAGCTGGTACACCAGAGTGTAAGCACTAACCCGTCCCCTGTCAGAACCATGCCTACCTCCAAGTACAGCTGGTACACCAGAGTGTGAGCACTAACCCGTCCCCTGTCAGAACCATGCCTACCTCCAAGTACAGCTGGTACACCAGAGTGTAAGCACTAACCCGTCCCCTGTCAGAACCATGCCTACCTCCAAGTACAGCTGGTACACCAGAGTGTGAGCACTAACCCGTCCCCTGTCAGAACCATGCCTACCTCCAAGTACAGCTGGTACACCAGAGTGTGAGCACTAACCCGTCCCCTGTCAGAACCATGCCTACCTCCAAGTACAGCTGGTACACCAGAGTGTAAGCACTAACCCGTCCCCTGTCAGAACCATGCCTACCTCCAAGTACAGCTGGTACACCAGAGTGTGAGCACTAACCCGTCCCCTGTCAGAACCATGCCTACCTCCAAGTACAGCTGGTACACCAGAGTGTAAGCACTAACCCGTCCCCTGTCAGAACCATGCCTACCTCCAAGTACAGCTGGTACACCAGAGTGTAAGCACTAACCCGTCCCCTGTCAGAACCATGCCTACCTCCAAGTACAGCTGGTACACCAGAGTGTGAGCACTAACCCGTCCCCTGTCAGAACCATGCCTACCTCCAAGTACAGCTGGTACACCAGAGTGTGAGCACTAACCCGTCCCCTGTCAGAACCATGCCTACCTCCAAGTACAGCTGGTACACCAGAGTGTAAGCACTAACCCGTCCCCCTGTCAGAACCATGCCTACCTCCAAGTACAGCTGGTACACCAGAGTGTAAGCACTAACCCGTCCCCTGTCAGAACCATGCCTACCTCCAAGTACAGCTGGTACACCAGAGTGTAAGCACTAACCCGTCCCCTGTCAGAACCATGCCTACCTCCAAGTACAGCTGGTACACCAGAGTGTAAGCACTAACCCGTCCCCTGTCAGAACCATGCCTACCTCCAAGTACAGCTGGTACACCAGAGTGTAAGCACTAACCCGTCCCCTGTCAGAACCATGCCTACCTCCAAGTACAGCTGGTACACCAGAGTGTAAGCACTAACCCGTCCCCTGTCAGAACCATGCCTACCTCCAAGTACAGCTGGTACACCAGAGTGTGAGCACTAACCCGTCCCCTGTCAGAACCATGCCTACCTCCAAGTACAGCTGGTACACCAGAGTGTGAGCACTAACCCGTCCCCTGTCAGAACCATGCCTACCTCCAAGTACAGCTGGTACACCAGAGTGTAAGCACTAACCCGTCCCCTGTCAGAACCATGCCTACCTCCAAGTACAGCTGGTACACCAGAGTGTGAGCACTAACCCGTCCCCTGTCAGAACCATGCCTACCTCCAAGTACAGCTGGTACACCAGAGTGTGAGCACTAACCCGTCCCCTGTCAGAACCATGCCTACCTCCAAGTACAGCTGGTACACCAGAGTGTAAGCACTAACCCGTCCCCTGTCAGAACCATGCCTACTCCAAGTACAGCTGGTACACCAGAGTGTAAGCACTAACCTGTCCCCTGTCAGAACCATGCCTACCTCCAAGTACAGCTGGTACACCAGAGTGTGAGCACTAACCCGTCCCCCTGTCAGAACCATGCCTACCTCCAAGTACAGCTGGTACACCAGAGTGTGAGCATTAACCCGTCCCCCTGTCACAACCATGCCTACCTCCAAGTACAGCTGGTACACCAGAGTGTGAGCACTAACCCGTCCCCCTGTCAGAACCATGCCTACCTCCAAGTACAGCTGATACACCAGAGTGTGAGCACTAACCCGTCCCCCTGTCAGAACCATGCCTACCTCCAAGTACAGCTGATACACCAGAGTGTAAGCACTAACAGCTTAGCATATTATCAGCCTAACTAATACTTTAAGACCTGCTGTGATGCTTGTACACACTGACCTCTTCTGTTCAACACTTTTTCATCCTTTCCACTAAAACAAAAAGAGTGCATTTTCAGATCGGTCACGTGGCAGGGCTTATTTTTAAAGCTTTTTACTCCAAAGTGTGCTCATTTTTTTTCAAAAGGTAAAATAAATAAACAACCTGTTACTTATGTAACAGGGAGGAGGCTGGGCACAAACTACCAACCCTACGAAGCTCATGTGAGCTCCTTAACCGCTATGCAAAAGAGGCAGACTCCTCTACTGTCATGGTTATAGAGCTTTTAACCACATCCCATCTCACCAGCAGGACAATCTATAACAGCGGTGCATATCTCATTGTAGAATATGAAGATGATGTGACAGAGTGAATATCTCATTGTAGAATATGAAGATGATGTGACAGAGTGAATATCTCATTGTAGAATATGAAGATGATGTGACAGAGTGAATATCTCATTGTAGAATATGAAGATGATGTGACAGAGTGAATATCTCATTGTAGAATATGAAGATGATGTGACAGAGTGAATATCTCATTGTAGAATATGAAGATGATGTGACAGAGTGAATATCTCATTGTAGAATATGAAGATGATGTGACAGAGTGAATATCTCATTGTAGAATATGAAGATGATGTGACAGAGTGAATATCTCATTGTAGAATATGAAGATGATGTGACAGAGTGAATATCTCATTGTAGAATATGAAGATGATGTGACAGAGTGAATATCTCATTGTAGAATATGAAGATGATGTGACAGAGTGAATATCTCATTGTAGAATATGAAGATGATGTGACAGAGTGAATATCTCATTGTAGAATATGAAGATGATGTGACAGAGTGAATATCTCATTGTAGAATATGAAGATGATGTGACAGAGTGAATATCTCATTGTAGAATATGAAGATGATGTGACAGAGTGAATATCTCATTGTAGAATATGAAGATGATGTGACAGAGTGAATATCTCATTGTAGAATATGAAGATGATGTGACAGAGTGAATATCTCATTGTAGAATATGAAGATGATGTGACAGAGTGAATATCTCATTGTAGAATATGAAGATGATGTGACAGAGTGAATATCTCATTGTAGAATATGAAGATGATGTGACAGAGTGAATATCTCATTGTAGAATATGAAGATGATGTGACAGAGTGAATATCTCATTGTAGAATATGAAGATGATGTGACAGAGTGAATATCTCATTGTAGAATATGAAGATGATGTGACAGAGTGAATATCTCATTGTAGAATATGAAGATGATGTGACAGAGTGAATATCTCATTGTAGAATATGAAGATGATGTGACAGAGTGAATATCTCATTGTAGAATATGAAGATGATGTGACAGAGTGAATATCTCATTGTAGAATATGAAGATGATGTGACAGAGTGAATATCTCATTGTAGAATATGAAGATGATGTGACAGAGTGAATATCTCATTGTAGAATATGAAGATGATGTGACAGAGTGAATATCTCATTGTAGAATATGAAGATGATGTGACAGAGTGAATATCTCATTGTAGAATATGAAGATGATGTGACAGAGTGAATATCTCATTGTAGAATATGAAGATGATGTGACAGAGTGAATATCTCATTGTAGAATATGAAGATGATGTGACAGAGTGAATATCTCATTGTAGAATATGAAGATGATGTGACAGAGTGAATATCTCATTGTAGAATATGAAGATGATGTGACAGAGTGAATATCTCATTGTAGAATATGAAGATGATGTGACAGAGTGAATATCTCATTGTAGAATATGAAGATGATGTGACAGAGTGAATATCTCATTGTAGAATATGAAGATGATGTGACAGAGTGAATATCTCATTGTAGAATATGAAGATGATGTGACAGAGTGAATATCTCATTGTAGAATATGAAGATGATGTGACAGAGTGAATATCTCATTGTAGAATATGAAGATGATGTGACAGAGTGAATATCTCATTGTAGAATATGAAGATGATGTGACAGAGTGAATATCTCATTGTAGAATATGAAGATGATGTGACAGAGTGAATATCTCATTGTAGAATATGAAGATGATGTGACAGAGTGAATATCTCATTGTAGAATATGAAGATGATGTGACAGAGTGAATATCTCATTGTAGAATATGAAGATGATGTGACAGAGTGAATATCTCATTGTAGAATATGAAGATGATGTGACAGAGTGAATATCTCATTGTAGAATATGAAGATGATGTGACAGAGTGAATATCTCATTGTAGAATATGAAGATGATGTGACAGAGTGAATATCTCATTGTAGAATATGAAGATGATGTGACAGAGTGAATATCTCATTGTAGAATATGAAGATGATGTGACAGAGTGAATATCTCATTGTAGAATATGAAGATGATGTGACAGAGTGAATATCTCATTGTAGAATATGAAGATGATGTGACAGAGTGAATATCTCATTGTAGAATATGAAGATGATGTGACAGAGTGAATATCTCATTGTAGAATATGAAGATGATGTGACAGAGTGAATATCTCATTGTAGAATATGAAGATGATGTGACAGAGTGAATATCTCATTGTAGAATATGAAGATGATGTGACAGAGTGAATATCTCATTGTGGAATATGAAGATGATGTGACAGAGTGAATATCTCATTGTAGAATATGAAGATGATGTGACAGAGTGAATATCTCATTGTAGAATATGAAGATGATGTGACAGAGTGAATATCTCATTGTGGAATATGAAGATAGTCCCGGAGGTGAATGAAAAAGGCAGGCATCTGTATATTAGTATTTTTCTACTAAATCCAATTTTGGCGCTCAAGAGTTTTCAAAACAATGAAGATACTTTAATACATTCACTAAAAAATGGACTGAAGCTTGCCATAATACAGTATGTGATGTGATGCACAGAGGAATCCGATTTGCATCTGCCCTTCCTTCTCACCATCCGCAAGCTGGATTACTTTCTATAACAACTCTGTTTAATACCCAGGATTCCACCAGGAGGTATGTTTTAAACCATTTAGAAGCTGCAGTAGCAATTAAATGAACTTTACAGCACTATTAGTATTATTTGCATTCACAGTTTTTGTTATATATTTTTATTGGAATAAGCTATTCAAGTTGTAAATTAGTTAAATGCAAGGACCTGGAAGGCCATTATAGTCATACTCATTTATATGACAACTTGTTGAATACTTGTGTCATGTGGGGTTTCAAATGAAGCATTTTCAAGGTACATGCATGCCTGCCTACATCTCATTCACTGCTACTATGCCTGCTTCTAGGAGGCAAACGGTAAGCGTTGTGTGCCTTTGTCTGACACAATCTAATCCCTCTTCAGAACACACTGAATTACCTTGATTAACACAAGGCTAATCCTCCACACAGCCTTTTGGAGTGCATTAGATTAACACGCTTTAGTCATTTATTCTTCCAAAGTAGATAAGTGAAGTGGATTAACAGTGGTATGTAGCAGTTATAGGCTTTGTAATACACACTGTGTAAACATAGCAACGTAACGAAACAGAACGTTGCGAGCCATTGCAGCCCTTTCACAACTGCCCACAATCAACCTGAAGAAACTGCACTGCCTTGTGATGAGCAAGCCTTTACATGGTTAGAAGAGATTGTGGTGATAAACAGAGGTCTTTAACATTGAACATTGAATTCAACTTCTTAAGGCTTTCAAAAGGACAGAGAAACATCAACCCAAAGCTTATAGGTATGTTCCCTCTTAGTGATGCAATGATAGGTACTTATGACAGACTAGCAAGGCAACATTAATACTAAAATATAATACAGCAGAGCTGAGTGGGCTACATACTTCTTTTAGCAAATTGGATTACATTACTCGGACCCTATTTCAAATCAATCTAGACATTTTCACCGGGATGCAAGTTTAAAGCAACAGATGTTTAAGTACCCAGCGGCCTTCAAAACGCTCTGCGTGGGAATCAAACATTATTATTATTATTATTATTTGTTTATTTAGCAGACGCCTTTATCCAAGGCGACTTACAGAGACTAGTGTGTGAACTATGCATCAGCTGCAGAGTCACTTACAACTACGTCTCACCCGAAAGACGGAGCACAAGGAGGTTAAGTGACTTGCTCAGGGTCACACAATGAGTCAGTGGCTGAGGTAGGATTTGAACCCGGGACCTCCTGGTTACAAGCCCTTTTCTTTAACCACTGGACTACACAGCCTCCTAAACATGACTAAACATGTCCTAGATGTTTGTTAATAATCAGAGTTGATAGTATTGCCAGTTACTAGCTTGAATCTTAACTAATACCTGGCAGTGGAATTACGGATACAAAATTGTCATTCAAAACTTGCATGGATTTCCTACATAAAAATTAACATGAAAACAATGTATTTAAAAACAACATTTTCATTTGAAATCAAACATGACGTTCTTGAAGAGCACACTACCTTAGCCCACATTACGCCAGACTGAAGCTGACCCAGCATTTTAACTGGCTTGGTTGCTACATTCTGATTGACAGACTGAGGCAGTCTGAATGCCAACCCCTCTGGTGGAGCTCAGGGAGGATGAGGTGAACTGCAAAGACTGCACTGTGTGTGCCCAATCTCCTTCACCCTGTTTAAAAGCCCTTACTCCAATCAATGACCATTGATCATGTCTTATTTCAATCAGCTTTGCTTCACAAAGGCTGTGCACTCGAAACTTTAGTACTACTTATCAATCATAGGTTTTAGCCACAGTAGCACAAATCCATTTTCAGTTTTTAAACTAGAATCATGTATTCTGGGATCTCCAGGCATTATGCACAGTAAATATGAAGGGCACGACCTCTACTTCATTTCAATGGCTTTCATTAAAAATGATTCGAAGGTTATTCATTTGTGTATTTGTTCAAAATTGTATTCAAATGAGGGTAACACTAAACATTAAGAGGTAGATGTATTAAAGTGTTGTGCCTGTCTCAATAGTCACAAACCAGTTGCAAATGAGAAGTCTAGGGTGAAAGGTACTAAACAAGCACAAAACACATCTATTCTATTAATGTGCAGGTGGTTTGTAATTGTGCACAATTAAGCACTGCACCCCTGAATAACTCAAATAAAAACTGACATTGTACATTTGACTGATAGGCTACTCATGATAATATGAATTAGTGGTATAATGTGAAATGTGTTGCTGGTCCCTTGAATTTGTATTATTGAGAATTGATTGTCCTCCTGTATCATGCGGCACCATGGTCTATTTTGTGTTATTTGTCTAGGCTAAAAATAATAATAATTTTAAAAAAAGCTAAAATCATTCAGTTTCAATTTAAAATAATATTTTATTCTCATTGTACACCAATGTGTACAATGCAGCAGCATGATTTATTTTGTGTTCCCGGTAGCCTACAGGTTAAAGTAAAAAGAAAGTGTGCTAGATATCCATTTGATTTTACTACTGTACTGTATACTGTATAGGCTTACTGTACAGAGTTATATTTTTTACATAATGTAATGTGTAGCCTACCCAAAACACATTAGTGTTATTTCAATGCAATGATTTACATTTAAAATACATTGAGCACTATAGATGTATGTGTGCGATGTATTTTTTTAAACCCGACACCTTTATGTCAAACATGTCCAATTTAGCGAGGGGCTACTGTGTGATTATGAAAAGCTTTTTGATAGAAACACATTTTTTGTTTGGGGTTGAAGGATCTGATGGGAATAAACTGATGTTTATTATTTATTCGAAAAAAATGTAGCACTACTCTCGCAATGCTAGAGATCTCGCTAAGATAATGCAACAAATATATTAAATTAGTATATTGCGACTCTCTTTACATATTTTCTCTTAGTGCATATGACAAAATGTATACTTTGTGAATTGTCGCAATGAAAATGCAAATTGCGGTATGTTTGCGCTGCGACTGGCACATCTTAGTACACCTACCCTTAAGTGTCTCTAATTACTGTGTATTTACATAGCAGTTACTTTGTAAATACATTTTTTATTTTTATTTATTTCTTAGCAGATGCCCTTATCCAGGGCGACTTACAGTCGTAAACAAATACATTTCAAGAATCACAGTACAAGTAATAATACAATTAAGAGCTAAGATAAATACAATGACTTTGGTTCAAGTGTGACAAAATACGATTCAATAATACAGCAGATAACAGTGTCAGTGATAGTTACATCAGGATACATGTGTACGTACACATAATTACAATGTTATTGTGTATATTCACAATGTACTTAGCGTGTAAACCTTTTTGCAAGATATATGTAAGTACACTATTGTACTTTGGGTTAGGGATAGGGATAGGGTTAGGGTTATATGGTGCAAAACAAATTACACATTAAGTACATTATAACTATGCCTAATAACATGTGTAAGTACACATGTATTTACTATGTAACTGCTATGTAAATACACAGTAATTAGAGACACTTCATTAGATCACTACAAACACAGCCATCACTGTAAGCAGAAGTTTGCAGAGTTCTTGTAAAGGAAATAAATGGCAGAAATTCTGAATGTTTCGACTTTTCAAATGTCCTTGAGCAATATATATACATATATATGTGTGTGTGTGTTTATTTCTGGTTTGTTCATTTTATTGTGTGCCTTCTTCCTTTCTGAATGAAGCGGGTTAGTGATGGACTTGGAGTAAATAGCACTGAGAATCTAGCCCATAGTCTATAGAAACACAAACTCTTCTGAATAGTTTTTACTTTTTCATTCATGCTTTCAGTGTCAACTGGGTTACTGAAATATATTCACTAATTGCTATTAAAAAAAACAACTATAAAAAAATCAATTACAATTACCATGATGTGTGTGAGATCGGTTTTAATGCAGGATCTACAAAAAGCTGGTAATGCATATTAGGCAGTATTTACTGGAATAATTTTGCTCGCTCTGTGTACTTTATGAGACCCCCACCATGGCAATGCATTGCATTATCATGATACCAGCCCCATACAAACATCCACTGAATCAGAACCACAGGTACTGCTGTGTGCGCCTAACTGTTCTGCTTGGGTTTCTTCAACATACTGGAATTATAATGTTATCCAGTTGTATTCCAGTTTTTTTGTAAGTGGTATACCAAAGAATCTATTCTAGCTTCCGACGAGAGCTGCTCTGAAAATCGAATGGGTTAATCAATACAAATGATGACAAATTCCCTTCAGAATATAAAAGATGATGAGCTTTCATTGCATCGCGGTTATTGTTCAGTGGTAAGGGGATGTGGGCCAGTGGCACACTATGAACACAGAGGCTGCTGTCACTTCATTCATTGATATTTTTAAAGCATAGGTAGGACAAAATACACGAGGGCCAAAAAATTTGAAATCTGTATTGGTTTGGGGTGCTTGGAGTTGTTATTGGGGTGTTTGTTGCCTGTTTCACCCCACTCAGAACGATTGCTTAATAAATCGCTTGCTATCCCTGAATAGATAATAGTCCCATCTTCAAAAACATGCAAATGATTTTAATGAACAATGTTTGATAAAAGCAGGCCAGCCGCTAGGAATATGCAAACATACAGCCTGCTTAACCTGAACCTTCATTCAAAAAATGCACAATTGAAAGTGTCGAGAGCGGATGTCAGTGAGCTACCGGCCTCTGGATGACAAAGGCCAGCCCTGCAAGTATCCACTTGAGCTCACCAGGCACCTGGCCAGTAAGGTCTGCTGTAGCGTCAGGAGGAGAAACACTCCCTGACGGTTTTGCCTCCCTAACCTGTGGGAGTGCCAGAGCCAATGGGACGCTCCCTCGGACAGGACAGGACCTCCTGAATGTGGGACTCACCCTGCACACTGTGCGACCGTGCTTTTACCAGGTAAGGGAGTGAATGTGTGACTCACCCTGCACACTGTGTGGAATGTGTGACTCACCCTGCACACTGTGCGACCGTGCTTTTACCAGGTAAGGGAGTGAATGTGTGACTCACCCTGCACACTGTGTGACCGTGCTTTACCAGGTAAGGGAGTGAATGTGGGACTCACCCTGCACACTGTGTGACCGTGCTTTACCAGGTAACGGAGTGAATGTGGGACTCACCCTGCACACTGTGTGACCGTGCTTTACCAGGTAAGGGAGTGAATGTGTGACTCACCCTGCACACTGTGTGACCGTGCTTTACCAGGTAAGAGAGTGAATGTGTGACTCACCCTGCACACTGTGTGACCGTGCTTTACCAGGTAAGGGAGTGAATGTGTGACTCACCCTGCACACTATGCGACCATGCTTTACCAGGTAAGCCACTCGGGAGTGAATGTGAGGAGTATTTACTAATAAAAGTAAACTAATGTTAAACTGGCTAAAACATCTCAAAGAAAACATTTCAGAAGACATATTACACCTTTACTTTAGGTACCGATACAGGTGAACCTCTGCCACAGAGGGACAGTCATAAATATAAGGAAATGAAATTTGAAGACAATTACCTTTAGTGAATGGCTACACATTGGGATGTAGTAAACTAAATTGAAGAGTGGATATGCTTAAACTTACTTGTGCCCCTCCTGACAAAACGAGTGCAGATGGCAACACATACCACAATGCTGAGACTCCCGTGTCTTGTGGGCCTAGTAGAGCCTCACAGCTCAGTCACGCATCCCTGAAACAGTGGGGGAGGGATGGATCACCACAAAGCAGAACAAAGTAGTTGTTCTAATAAAAAGCTAATCTTCAATCACACTGGTGGCAAATCCAATTTGAATTTGAACAAAATGAGGCAGACAGAGGCAGGGAATGCAAACTAGGCCCGGATTTAGATAGCGTGTAACCTCGGTATGAATTTCCTTTAACTAAATAACGAGAACCTGATTAGGAGCTAGAAGAGAAGGCTGGGGATTTGCTAGTGCGTGTCTCGAGGGGTCTGTGTGTGTGTGTGTGTGTGTGTGTGTGTGTGTCATTCCCCAGCGCGTGCTGAAGACACAGTGATCCTCCTGTGCTACTTGTTTTGAGGTATGGTGCTCAGACTTGATTAACTGAACTGCGGATAGCCAGCGGCAGAACGCAATCAATGGTGGCGGCAGCATTCAATTTCTAGAGATTAATGTTGTTATTGCTGCAGGTGCTTAGGGGTAGATTGGGGGTGCGAAACTTCTTTGAAGTAAAATATGAAATTCAGGATTGTTTTACTATGTACATTAAAAAAAAAACTACGACATAAATCAGAGATCTGTTGGACATTTTGAAAGTGTCTATTTAAAGCAGTGCTAACCAGATATTATTGCTAGCAATATTTGGTTACTATTGGTTCTCTTTTTCTTCTGTTGTAGAGCTTTTGCTTCTTGTATTTTCAATTTGAAGTATTTAGACATTCCTAAACACAGAGCTGGAGATGGAAAGTTGCTGTTGCTTCCTGGTGCCTGATCACACGCTGTAGTTTCACTCCAGTCCATCTGCGATTTGACCATCTGACCTACAGCAAAGGCACCAGGAGCATGACAGAGACTTCTTCCACAGCCTCCATGGTCCCCGGATCTCAATCCAGTTGAGAAAGAGCGTTCAGCATCACACTCCTTAGCCTACCTCTCTGTATGAATTGTGTGAAACATTAACATCCTTCAAAACACCTTCCAGCACCTTGTGGAGTCTCTGCCATGTTTATTTATTTATTTATTTATTTATTTATTTATTTATTGCATTTATGTAGCGCTTTTTATACAAACGTATCGCAAAGCACTGTACAATACATAGCAGATAAAAAGAACAAACCACAATACATTTGTATAGCATGTCACACATACAACTGCCACAATCCGACCATTTAAATAACAGGTTTAAATAACAGTATACGCATAATAATACAAAAGCAGCAATTTTAAAGTTACATTAAAACCCACTAAGATAAGAAAGCCATTTTATAAAAATGTATTTTTAGACTTGAAAACTGTAACGGGCCCAGCTTCCCTGACAAACGAAGGCAGAGCATTCCATAATTTCGGAGCTCTTGTTTTGTTGAGCCTAGGAATAACCAGCAGCCCCGCATCCTGTGATATCAGAGTGCGGTTTGGAAGACACAGGGTCAGTAACTCCTGCAAATAACTTGGTGCTAATCCATTCAGGGCCTTGTAAGTTAACAGCTAAATCTTAAAATTATTATTATTATTTATTTCTTAGCAGACGCCCTTATCCAGGGCGACTTACAATTGTAAGCAAATACATTTCAAGTGTTACAGTACAGGTAATACAATAAGAGCAAGATAAATACAATGACAAGTTCAAGCAAGTACAAGTGTGACAAAATACAATTCAATACAGCAGATAAGTGACAGTGATAGTTACATCAAGATATGATTAAATACCAAATACTACAGTTTAAACATATGGCAGGTTACAGTACTCTGAAGTACAGGATTAAATGCAGTAAAGT
Organism: Acipenser oxyrinchus oxyrinchus; assembly: GCA_030684275.1. Taxonomy (NCBI): domain Eukaryota; kingdom Metazoa; phylum Chordata; class Actinopteri; order Acipenseriformes; family Acipenseridae; genus Acipenser; species Acipenser oxyrinchus. The sequence continues at coordinate 5,313,816 of CM060274.1, read as the reverse complement.
AGGGGCAGGTAAGAGTAAGTAAAGCAAATTTAAGGAAGGGTGAAAGTGTCCCAGGGGGAAACAGAGGAGTTCTACAGGTGCTGTCTGAAGAGGTGAGTCTTAAGGAGGCGCTGAATGTGGTCAGGGACTGGGCGGTCCTGACATCTGTAGGTAGGTCATTCCACCACTGCGGAGCGAGGGTGGAGAAGGAGCGGGCTCTGGAGGCAGGGGAGCGTAGAGGAGGTAGAGCCAGTCTTCTAGTGCCGGCGGAGCGGAGAGGTCGAGTGGGGGTGTAGGGAGAGATGAGGGTCTGGAGGTAGCTGGGTGCAGTCTGGTCAAGGCATCTGTAGGCTAGTACAAGAGTCTTGAACTGGATGCGGGCGGTGATCGGTAGCCAGTGGAGTGAGCGGAGTAGTGGAGTTGCGTGGGAGAAGCGAGGCAGAGAGAACACCAGGCGGGCAGCAGAGTTCTGGATGAGCTGGAGCGGACGGGTGGCGGACGCAGGGAGGCCAGCCAGGAGGGAGTTGCAGTAGTCTAGGCGGAGAGTACCAAGGCCTGGACCAGGAGCTGGGTGGCGAAGTTGGTGAGGAAGGGTCGGATTCTTCGGATGTTGCTCAGGAAGAATCGGCAAGTGCGTGCCAGAGTGGAGATGTGCTGGGAATAAGAGAGGCAGGGGTCCAGGGTGACTCCGAGGTTCTTAGCGGAGGAAGAGGGAGAGAGTGTGGTAGATTCCAGAGGAACAGAGATAGAGAGATCAGAGGAGGGGAGGAGGAGGGAAAGAAAAGGAGGTCAGATTTAGAGAGGTTAAGTTTGAGGTGATGCGAGTGCATCCAGGAGGAAATAGCAGACAGACAGGTAGAGATACGGGAGGAGATGGTGGAGTCAGAGGAGGGAAGGAGAGGAAAATCTGAGCATCATCAGCATAGAAATGGTATGAGAAACCATAGGATGCGATGAGGGGCCCAGGGAGCGGGTGTAGAGAGAGAACAGGAGAGGACCCAAGACTGACCCTTGGGGACTCCTGTTAAGAGAGGGTGAGGTGTGGAGGTTGCTCCACGCCAGGTTACCTGGTAAGTGCGGTTGGAGAGGTAGGAGGAGAACCAGGCCAGAGCAGTGCCAGAGACTCCCAGGTCAGCGAGAGAGGACAGTAGAATAGAGTGATCAACAGTGTCAAAGGCAGCAGAGAGGTCGAGGAGAATTAGGACAGAGGAGAGAGAGGCAGCTCGGGCAGACTTAAGTGAGTTGGTGACAGACAGGAGGGCGGTTTCAGTGGAGTGAGCAGAGCGGAATCCAGATTGGAGAGGGTCGAGCAGAGAGTGGTTGGACAGGAAAGCAGAGAGCTGGCGGTGTACAGTCCGCCAAGGGTTTTGGAGAGGAAGGGTAGGAGGGAGACAGGACGGTAGCTCTGGAGGGAGGTGGGGTCGAGGGTAGGTTTTTGAGGATGGGAGTGATAGAGGCTTTTTGAAGGCAGAGGGAAAGAGACCAGAAAGTAGAGAGGTGTTGAGAAGGGAGGAGATGAAGGGAAGTAGAGCAGGAGCAGCAGCTTGAAAGAGGTGAGTGGGAGGGGGTCCAGGGCACACGTGGTGGGTTTGTGACCCTGGAGCAGGGAGGAGAGGTCAGAGTCTGAGAGGGGCGAGAAGGTGGAGAAGGAGGGTGAGTTAGTAGGGGATGCAGTGGGTGTAGGGGTTGGAGCAGGAGGAGGTGCGGGGAGGGAGAGGTGTTAAAGAGTTTATGGATATCTGAGATTTTAGAAGAGAAGAAGGAGGCAAAGTCATCAGGGGAGATAGAGGAGGGAGGAGGAGGGGGGAGGGTTTAGGAGGGAGGAGAAGGTAGAGAATAGTTTACGTGGGTTGTTAGTGGAGGCTTGGATTACAGATTGGAAATAAGTACATTTAGCAGAGGAGAGAGTAGAGGAGAAGGAGGAGAGGAGAGTGCGGTAAAGGTCTAGGGCAGCAGGGAGTTTGGTTCTCTTCCATTTCTTTTCAGCAGATCGCAGTGTGATTCTTGCCGAGCGGAGTGCAGAAGAGAGCCAGGGATGGGGAGGGGAGGGGCGAGCAGGTCGGGAGGTGAGGGGACAGAGGGAGTCGAGAGAGGAGGTGAGGGAGGAGAAGAGGGTGGAGGTAGCAGAGTCTACGGAGAGTTGTGAAAAGGAGTCGATAGGAGGGAGGTGAGAGAGAGCAGTGGAGGCAAGGACAGAGGGGGAGAGAGAGCGGAGGTTACGGCGAGAGGTGACAGTGGGAGTAGGAGGAGCAGGGAGAGGGGGAGAGACAGAGAAAAAGAGATGAAATAGTGATCGGAGAGGTCCAGGGGGTGACAGAGAGGGTGGAGGGGCAGCAGGCCCTGGAGAAGATGAGGTCCAGTTGACGGCCAGCTTTGTGGGTAGGAGGGGATGGAGAGAGACAGAAGTCGAAGGAGTGAAGGAGAGGGAGGAATCCAGCAGAGTGGCTGGGGTTGGAGAGATGGATGTTGAAGTCACCTAGCAGGACAGTTGGGGTAGACAGAGAGGGAGGGAGGAGAGTAGATAGTCAAGTTCATCCAGAAAGTGAGCGAGAGGCCCAGGGGGCGGTACAGTACAATGAGCAGGAGTTGACAGGGAGAGGTTAGTTGGACTGCGTGAAATTCAAAGGTATTGACAGAGAGTGAGGAGAGATCGGAGGAGACAGAAAAGAGTAAGGAGGGAGAGAGGAGAAGACCAGTCCCACCTCCCCGTCCAGTGAGACGCTGGGTATGGGACAGGACATAGAGAGAGGACAGGGCAGCAGGAGTTACAGTGTTATCAGGGGACAGCCAGGTTTCAGTGAGAGCAAGGAAATCGAGAGAGAGGTGGGAGGCAAAGGCAGAGATGAAATCAGCTTTGTTAGCAGAAGAGTGACAGTTCCAGAGTGCACCAGAGAGTGTGCAGGAGGGGGAGAGGCAGAGGGATGAGGTTAGAGGGGTTGGAGGAGCAGCAGCGGAGAGAGGGCAGAGGACGGGACGAGAGGACAGAACAGGGATGTGAGAGACAGTCATAGCAGGACAGGCAAGACAAAAGGCACAGTAGGAGCAGTGGGGTGGAGGGTACAGACCTGACTAGTAGATGGCTTCTTCCAGAGCACTGCTAGGTTCGGATCTATTCCAACAGCCTATACTGCACAGGGAGCCAGTGTAAAGAGGCCAAAACAGGGGTAATATGTTCACTTTTCCTGGTTTTAGTCAGAATTCTAGCAGCGGTATTCTGAACAAGCTGCAAGCGGGATACTACATGTTTTGGGACACCAGAGAAAAAGTGCATTACAATAATGAATTCTGGATGAAATAAAGGCATACATTAGTCTTTCAGCATCAGATACAGAAATAATTGAATAATAAATAAAAAGTTTATCTATATTTCTCAAATGGTAAAAAGATACTTCCCTAAGATGAGTCTCAAATGATAGATCAGGATCAAAGATGACCTTAATTTCTAGTTTTGATGAGAGACTGCAAGGGTCGAGCTCCTGTAATCCCACATTTCCTTTTAGTTGGTTCTGTGAGCCTGTGAGGGAAACATTATCTTTCTCCCTCACTGTCTAAAAAATAATAATACTAAACAACGGTGTGGTGCTGGTGGGACTGTATAAAGCAACGAGTTATTAATAAAAATGGACATTGAATATTAAATCTGGTATACTAACAGATGCCTATGTAAAATATATCAAACAATATACCATGTATTCTGTGTTTGTTTGGGACCTGCGGATACCGTAAAAGTTATAAAAACAAAATGCAACAGTTTTACTTTCTTTAGAAGGGTGCACACCTTTATTGAAGAGAAAGGTTGTATGTGTTTAGTGTAACGGGTAAAATAAAGAAAGCTTACCGGGTTTGTTTGATAATCTGTGGCTTGTCTGAGTGCTAGGTGGGGGGCTGGGTGATGGGGTCTTGTCTGTCTGCAAGCATGGCTGTCTCTAGGGAAGGTGCGCTCGGTATGCGCATACCTAATATTAGGATTTAGAATGGAAGCGTGCTCACTTTTCTCTAGTAGGGGAAAGGCTATTTTTGTAATTCAATATGGGTTTATATAGTTTATAATTTGGTTTATTTCCAAAAATGGATGCGCATTGTGCAAATTAATATGTGGGTTTAATATAACTTATGTTAATGTGTTATACAAGATATTTCTATGTTATTTATTATTCCTGTCCTTGGTGAATGGTGTAGCTATGGGAGGAGCTTGGTATTTTGGAGTTATTTTATTCTGTTCTGCAAACAACAACTGCTTGGGTCACCCTCACAGAGCCCACTAGCACAACCTCTGTTTTATCTGAATTCAACATTAGAAAATTCTGTGACATCCAATGCTTGGTGTCTGTAAGGCAAGTAGCTAATAACACCCAGGCAGAAGAAATTCCAGGCTTTAGGGACAAATATAGCTGGTGTGACAAAGTAGGGGTGCCTTGCCACAATTCAGGACCTTTCCACCTTCTAAAAATACTGACCCAGACACCGAACTGCACAATAAAGCACTTTCATGCACTTTTATTACAATGAACAAAAAAAACAAACAAAAGCCTAACTCCTCAAAGGAGTACTAACTAAACAGAGTCCAGTCCCTGACTGACCATCGGGCAGCTAAGCTGCTTACCGATACAACTACAACACACAGTTGTTACACCAGAAACACAGTACTCACTTTATATGACTGTTTGGTAGCAGCGCACACAGCTTTCTGCTCCCTCCAACTCAGCAGCCCAGAACAGACTGGCTGCTCTCTCTAAATACCCTGCACCTGGCTCTGATTTACAATGATCACCAGGTGCAGGGGATAATTAAATAATAAAACAATTAACAAATATAATTAAACAACACAATTACATCACACCACTGTGCATTTGCACATGTTTTATGCAGGGAGGATATTAACCCCCTCCCTGCTGTGTTACACTGGGTATCATCAGCATAATAATAGAAGTTCACTCTGTGTCTGCAAATAATGTCACCTAAAGGTAGCATATATAATGAAAACAGCAAGGGACCTAGAATGGAGCTCTGTGGAACACCACAGACAACTTCCGATAATGCAGATTTTACCTCTCCAATAGAGACTAACTGAAACCTATCAGACAGATAAGATCTGAACCAGGATAGGATAAGGCCAGACAGTCCTACTGTGCTTTCAAGACGATTCAGTAGAATGGAGTGGTCTACAGTATCAAAGGCAGCACTTAGATCTAGAAGAATTAATACTGATAGAAAGCCCGAGTCAGAGCTTATTAGCAGATCATTCACAACTCTGACAAGGGCTGTCTCAGTGCTATGTGCAGCACTAAAACCAGACTCAAACTTCTCGAATATACCATTAAGAGTTAGAATTTTTGTAATTGAATTGCAACAACTCTCTCTAGAACCTTATTTAAGAATGATAGGTTGGAGATTGGCCTAGTTATTGAGGACTTTAGGGTCCAAATTGTGTTTCTTAAGCATATGCTTCACCACAGCTACCTTAAGTTCTGAGGAAACTATACCAGAGGAAAGCAAACCATTTATCATTTTTAAAATGCAGGTAATAATAACACCAAGAACATATTTTAATATTTTTGTAGGAATAGGATCAAGAGAGCATGTAGTAGCTCTCATATGTTGAACTAGTTGTGTCAAGGCTGTGATCAGGGCAAACGGTGGTCCAACATGATATTAGGAACAGGTCCTAATAAAGTGTCCCACAGTGTATCTTTTACATATCACAGAATACAGCCACCATGTTAAGGACAGCCCATGTTTGAATATCACAGAGAGTCCTAGTAAATGTAATTCTGTAAATTAATATATTCTAATAACTGTGCCAGTCTGTGCATTCACAGATAAAAGTATTCATTTATCAGCAGTGCTGTCAGAATTCACTGTGCAGTTGTTTGATCTCCAACACCTTTCGTTTGTGTTCATGGTGCTGGGAGCATTTGCATGAATTAATATGGAAATGAAGTCAAATCTAAAAAAGAGTCCCCCGGGGTCAAATACTAGTCAGGCAGCTTTTCATGTTTCATTAATCAGGTCTGGATCACTGAAATCCTCTAAAATAAGTTTAAAAGCACCTGGGATAAATCTTTAACTCCTGAGTTGAGTTCTCAGGTTGCAGTGGTTCTGTGACTCCAGTATTATTTTTCTCTAAATGGTGCCTGGTTTTGAGCACACATTGAGCTTGTCCGGTGAAACCTAAGTCATGTGACAATGTGACCTTGGCTAGCCCCACCTGCTTTCTCTGTGTATATATACAAAGAGAACATAACAACATAAGAAAGATTACAAACGAGAGGAGGCCATTCGGCCCATCTTGCACGTTTGGTTGTTAGTAGCTTATTGAGAAAGCGGGGCTAGCAGATTTAAAGACAAATATATAATAACAAAGCTCTCTAAAACCTTTTCACATTAAGTGTCAAGGACTCTCAATTAAAAAAAAAAAACTGAAGGTCCCATTTTTTCTACTGAGTTGCCTGAACTAACTTGCTGATTACAAACTATGAGTTTTCTGCTCTCCGTGCCAGAACACTGAGTTCTAGGAAAGTGGGAAGTGAAATCCTACTTTTGTTACATTTCATAAAACTGCATCAACACAATTATCAAGCTTAACTCGAGTGGGGCTCATTCTTTTTACATGTTTAAAACGTTCGTCTCATAGGGCGATTTAAATGACCGCATTTCTTTATTTTTCTCTAGCTAATTTGGAAAAAGAAATACCGGTACACAACATCAGAACTACGACCATTAATCCTGTCAAGAATTACAAGCAACCCTTAAACTTAACATTATTGAAACTACAGTAAATCCAAACAGGCAGTGAAAAAAAATACATTAAACTTTGGAGCCATTTCTTTCTGTCAGCAGCCACTAACGTCTTTCAAACACAGTTGCTTATGCTTGGGAAGCAGTCAACAAGAAAGCCTGAAATGGATTTCAGCAAAACACGTAACCGTACACAAGAGGTCAAGTGAACAGGCGGAACTCATAAGCCCCTTTCACACTGGCACACCTGACTACCCGGGTCACAATCCCAGGGACTCACCTCAGGGTGTAGGCTGACACGCTGTGTGGGGTGAGGCTGGATGCGTCAGACTGACAGACGTGCATCCCGGGGACAACAGCAACCCTGAGAGTCCTGACAAACCCTGCATGCGTAAAGGAGGCGGCTACCCGCAGACTCATGTCTTTAAACACACTTTGGTTGATATTTCCTTGGTTACATTCTGTACAAGACGACCATAGGGGTAACTAGAACAGGAGTGCAATTCCTGTACTCAAGTGAAAAATAAAACAACTGAAAATGTAATTCAAAGCTATTTACTCATAGAATCTTCTTTTTTTGATTGTATTTGTTGTGGGGCTGGGAGTAGCTGTGTGCATCACAATCTAGTTTAGTTTATGAAAACCCTATCTCGCGAGGTTGGCTTCATAGCTGGGAGTGCTTGTCAAACAAAGCGTTCTAGTAAACATAGTTGATTAATATTGGGGTGGGTTTTAGCAGTATTGTGTTGCCAGCATCACCCCCACCCCCAAGATAAGCACTGTGAACACCTCAAGTAAGAAAGACATATTTTTTAATTAGAGAAGTTTAATATTCCACACTCCACAGCAGGAGGCCCATTCTTGCTGCCTTTCACAAGCTTTCTTTTGTAAATTTGGAAATGGCTTTGATATCGGATCACCCCCACCTCTCTCTTCAGCCCCTGGGACACACTGTATTTGCACAACAAACCTGCGCAAGCCATCAGAATTTACATTTTTAATTAGGGTCTTATTGCTGACTTCGGTTTTGGGTAAAAAAACAATATTTTAGTGAATAACATTAATCAAATGCTGCAATCAGTCACTGAGGCAGAGAAGTGGAAGCAGCGGTGAGCCTGGTACTCACTCACTCAGTTCTGCTGTAGGTCTCTCTGCTGCTCTGTCTGGGATAGCTTTCAAACACTTTACATGCAAAACCTACGGTACACTTCACATCAAGTCTCTGTAAGTACTGTGTATTTGGAAAGGGGTCGGATTGGGCTGATTTTCTCAGTTTAAAATCTTTTAAAACTTTTGAAGTCTGTTTCACTGTTGCCCAGGGTCCACGGAAGAAATATATTAACCTGGTGAATGATGACATGACGTAATTGATAAGAAAAATGAACCTTCTGAACATAATCCTTCATCCACACATGCACAGTTAAGATCACAGGTTTTCTAGTGCTGTGTAAAAACATTTGGTGATTTCAGTATAATGTTTACATGTAGCAACATACTTTATTTATTGTAGCAGTATGGTAATAAGCATTATATTTTACTTAGGCTACAACAGTCGTTATTTCTAATATGAATATTATTACATTAAATAAGTAGCTTGATTGATTCCAGAATTCACAATTATCTAATTTAATTATATAAAAAATTCTCTAAAATCAGTTTAATGAAATAAATGAGTCTATGTCTTATTAATTCATTTTTATATATATTGACAGAGAAGTTACAGCAGTAAAAGATCTACATGAAATAAAAACTTAAATATATAAAAACTGACGTCAAGAGTAAAACAGACTTCATAAGTTTTTCTATTTTTAAACATGGATAAAATCAGCTCAAAAGCAGCCTGATCCGACACCACTCCATTGACTCTCAGTAGAAAAACTACTTCCCAGCTCTCTTTATGTCCCACGCATTGCGTGACGGAAGTCCCTATAGAGAATCAGCGGACTAGAGTATCTTGCTGGAATCTGAAAATATGCTGGACTATAGTTCATAAGCAGGGAAATAAATGTTACATGAAATGTGTTTGCAGCCTGGGGATCTACAATCAGACCTACCCTTACACCTCCACCCATGCAAAGCACAAGACTTAGCTGTGGTCTGGGGCTTTGTAATGCAGCCTTGACAGCTGAGTTAAACAGAAGCAATAGTACGCTTTACCACTTTAAAATAGCTTTTAGACTTTATAAAGCATGTAAAAAGCAAATATTTTCCTGTAAATTGTTTAATTTTCCAGGCTATTAATTTTCATGCGGGTGGGCGACGCAATTTCACAGTGCTTTTTGAAGAAACAGCGTAGACTTGGGTGACAGGTACAAATCCACAATGCACGTATCAATGCCCCGGAAGCAGCTTGTTACAGACGCTTCCATCCAAGCTTCTCTGGATCGAATCTTTGACCCAAATGTTGATAAGAGCGAATGTTTCTTCATCCCTGCTGCAATCTGGCTCATGGTGTGTCTCAGTCAACATAAATGTGGCTAAACAGAATAAACAGAAATGTTCCTTGCGGAAGTGAAACCTTCACGCAGGTGTGCTGTTTGCTACAGCGTCGGCTTACGAACGGCTGTCATGCATTTTGTCTCGCTCGACCCGGGTCAAAGCGTGTCGACCCACATCCTGAGGTGGGTCGCTGTCAACCCGGGTACGACCCAGGTACGTAGTTTCACACCACATTTCATCTCACCAACAGGACCAAATCCATAACTGCAGCGCTCGTTACATAAGAGATACACAAACAATAAACCCAAAATCAAATGGGTTGTTTTTGTGAAGTACTTCTATTCACCTGCTTTCTCTCAAGTTCTGATACCCCCGTAACCACAGCAGTTAAAACAGATCTCTCCGTGCCTCACGAGGGAACACAGTATGGTCACTACATGGTATGCTTGTCAGAAGTAACTATCATTGGAAAGACATTTTATAGGAATGTCGCAGCCAGAATGATAGAAAACTCCCCCGCACATGCTCCAGCACGCTCTCTGTGCTGCAGAGACACTGCTAGCTCTGTTCAGTGTATGGAACAGAATGCAAAGCTGCTGCTAATTGCAATTTAGCAGAGTTACTGGGCTGTGCAGCTGCTGCTTGAGTCAACAGCTATGGCCAAAAGGGTTGCATCACTCTATAGGATTAACTCATTTTACTACACAAAGTCAAATGAAACCTGCTGAATAATGTTTCGTTAACGAAACACTTGAAGAATTTGACATTTTAAAATCTAACATGGCTTCCAGTAGACTTTTACGATATCATTTTGTAGTTTCTTTAATTACATGATGTTAAATAAAAGATCTAAATTATGTTCATATAGTTGTTGTTTTTTTAAATGATGTCTCGATCCTAAAGTTCTTAGTGTTGCAAAATGTTTAGCCATAGCTGTAAACACATCAGCACTGTGGATATCTCACAAACCCCTGACACAAAATGACATTGAGATGGCATTGAATCATGTTTACCACCCTGAAGGAACCCTAGGTGAACCTTTAGCAGACCACATCAATGGCATCACAATGGATTTGGAACAGATACTGCACAGTACAGTGGTCCAGCTACAGGAGCACACTAGCTGGTTCTGGTCTGGTCCCATGATACTGCAATGGAGTACCAGCAAGTGAATACTGATTTGTTCAGATGATTCTTATACTAGCCTCATACCATTAGTCCAGTGTGCTTTGTTTTAGATGAAAATACACTTGCCAAGTTAAAACATGTCCAGTACATAGACCAAATGCACAGCCACTTTATTCCACACACAGAAATGCAAATGGAAAAGGTGACTTCAAGTGGAGAAAAGCGTTGGAACCTGAAGGAAGGCAGCCCAGGCGGGGGTTATGCAGGACAAAAGAAAATGAGTGACTCAGAGCTGCCGGCTGGCTCTGGAAAGGACACGCTTCCCTGGATGGGCACTTGTTTGCGTGCCGGGGATTATTTAAATAGCAATGCAAATTCTGTCAGAGCAGATCCCCCCCAAGCGCGGCTTGACTCGTGCGGTTTATACAGGCCAAGCAGTAATAATAATAATAATAATGATTACAGCAGCCAGAGACTCCATTCGAGATCACTGCTGCTGACAGGGTTTAGGAATGAAAAGAAAATCAAGGGTGAAAGGAGAAAAGGAAGGGGGAGATGTTGTTGCTGGAATGTTTATTCAGCTTTTTAAAAAACAGCTTCTTTCTCCTTGCGGGGATCCACCACCCAGCCCTAAATAAAATTACCGCAAGAAATTTGCATGTTAAAGTTTTCCCCATGGTTATACTATACAACAGTTTCCAATGGCTTGCCATGTTTCTTTTGTATTTGCTTTACCATACCTATCTGTGCTTTTACAATGATCACCTATCCTTTACCATGCTTTCACTGTGTTTTATAAACAAAATACAGTCAGTATCATCATTGGAATAATACATTTGAAAAATATTGAAATGTAAAAAAAATGGCCTAGATTGCTCCAGTAAAAACCCAACTGTATAAATGGGTAATTGTAATGTGTAAAAAATAATGTAATTGTATGTAAAAAATAATGTGATATCTTGTAGCAATTGTAAGTTGCCCTGGATAAGGGTGTCTGCAAAGAAATAAATCATAAAAACTATTCAACAGCAGAATGTTGGCAGGATGAACATAGGTTTAAGCTTTTTATGTGAAAAAACTATTTTTTTGGCACTGTATAATACTGAGAAGCTTCACAAAGTTAGTTTTCATTATAATTAAAGCACTTGTCAGAATTGCACGTGCTCTTTTAAACCCAGGGGAGACGTTTTATGGAGGACAGAGATGTTTTCAACTCCTGTAAGTTGTTTTGTTCATGCACTGGGTGTGTTATATGTCCAGACAACTTTTTATTAATCAAGAAAATCACACAGACTCATTTAATTTGAAGTTTTAATGAATCAGTGGTCTTTTCAGTTTATTAAATGCTTTAAAAATTGGATTGGTTGGTTGCGCATACCATCGTAAATCCCAAGTGATAAGCAATCTGAGCTATCCAGTGCTTTTACAGGTTTTTTTTGTTTTTTTTTTAATTTAGTCGTTGCCAATTAGTTTTTTTTTTTTTATTTTCTCCCCAATTTGAAATGCCCAATTATTTTTAGGCTCAGCTCACCGCTACCACCCCTGCACTGACTCGGGAGGGGCGAAGATGAACACACGCTGTCCTCCGAAGCGTGTGCTGTCAGCCGCCTGCTTCTTTACACTCTGCAGACTCACCGTGCAGCCGCCTCAGAGCTACAGCGTCGGAGGACAACGCAGCTCTGGGCAGCTTACAGGCAAGCCCACAGGCGCCCGGCCAGACTACAGGGGTGGCTGGTGCGCGGTGAGCCGAAGACAACCTGGCCGATCTAACCCCGCCCGGACAACGCCGGCCAATTGAGCGCCGCCCCCTGGGAGCTCCCGTCCACGGTCGGCTGTGGAATAGCCTGGACTCGAACCGGCGACGTCCAGGCTATAGAGCGCATCCTGCACTCTAGCGAGTGCTTTTACTGGATGCGCCACTCGGGAGCCCCCTGCTTTTACAGGTTTTAACAGCATTAGTACTTCAATATAGTAATACAAATATGGTTATCATATGCTTAGCCCTTAGGCTATAAAATGCAAAAAGCTGAAGCACCCACTGCTAAATCCTACAACATACAATATATCAATCTCTTAAGACTAGAATATCATTTCTATACCTTATAGCAATGCATCCAATATAAACACGATATAAATTCAAATATATGCTTACCTTCCAGTATATGGAAGTGTAGTGTAGGATTTATTAAAAAATAAGAGCTGTCTTCAAAAGGCAGATACTTCTAACTTTGGACCAAACAGCAATCAGTTTTTCAGAGACCTTAGAGCATGGATCACGTCAGCTTGCAAGATCAAGATCAATGGTAATAAATGGTGTCTTGCTCTGGGCTTATATAGGAGTTTTCAGTCCATTGAAGTCACAATTAAATCTGATCATCAATTTGCCTTCACAGTTCTTATCTTTGAGTTAATGATATATTCTAGAAGGATCCGGTCAACTCTTTTTTTTAAAGCTAATTGGAGTTACATAACAACCTTCAAAATTATTTCGATATAACTTCTTTCCAAAATTATTGGAACATGATCTCATAGTTCTCTTTTTCAAACCCTCCTTTCTCTAAAAGTCAGGTGAACCAAAGTTCACAGGATTCACTGTAAGCACTTTTCCAAATTCACCGCATGAAGTTATTTTTTGGCCCTCAAACATCATCCCAATTAAAGTCTCTACCTGCCTGATAAGAACTGATACTGTAGACAACTTTTCTAATTTAAATGAAATGCTCGCTTCGGCTGCCAAGTTTTCATAAATTTCTATGAGATAATGAAGAGAGTTAATTTTGCTCATTATAGAAAGGCTTTCGATTCAAAACTGTTGACGACCAGTAAATCTCACTTTGACTGCCAAAAAGAACAAAAAGCACCGCTTTTGCTTGTAAGTAGGTGAAGAAGGGGTCACAGAATTAGTTCTATTCCTTCAGCAAGTTTACTGTATGCTAAAGTGATCCAATACACTTTACACTCTATTGTCTTACATTCAAACTTACAGTTCCTCTGTTTTTTTGTTGCAGTAAAACCTTTATATAAACTAAACATATTCTTTAGTTTAATTGATATTGTAATGTCTGGAGACAGTAACTGAACTAATTCTTAAATTGATTAAATTAAATGAACATTATCTCAAATGTGTCAACAATATGTTTACAACATTTTCAATGTCAGGCATCTTAACTTTAAACAACTTGTTGTTTAACTTTAAACAACTTCATAACATTTATTTCCAATTCAGATAATTCAATAATTTTATTTTACTCCATTGATCTGTTATGAAGTCATTTAAGCTTTCAATGGCAGGTCCAGTTATTTTCATCTAAATTCAAGCCACTGTTAACATATTAGAATGTAACAGTTTTATAGTGACTGAACTAAGTCTGACCTTTTTCTCTGTTCATACAAAATCCAGTTGAAGCAGGTTTTAAGACATCCTAGCCGCCTTCTTGCCAGGTTCTAATTAATTTCTGTTATATATAGAAAATATTTATTTTAATATAGACTCATATCTTCTGTTATCCGAAAGGTATTTAGTTTGTTAATATTAATGAGATCGCTCATTATAGAGAGCATCTTGGCTTTTAAATTGCTGACCAGCAAAAAATCCCGGCTTCATCGGCCAAAACCAATGAGTCATCTCCAACACTGCTTTTACTACAGGCAGGTAAGAACGAGGTTACAAATCGGTTCACTGTATATGTAAAGTTACAGTTTATACTTTAAATGATTTTATAACATGTAGTTCTAATTCAGATACTTCAATATAACAATCTTGTTTTACATCAGAGGTGTGGGCGACCAGGGTCTTTACTTGATACCTGCAAAAACTTCAATCTTGTTAGCTGGGCTCCCATCTCTACATTCTCATTCCCATCGTCAGTGGGCAAACCTCAAATAAATTAAGCTGTTTCTATCAAAGAGCCAGACATCTCTGCCGCATATACCTTCCACTCAAAAAAGGTGCTTGCACCTTGTACAAGGGAAGACAGGTTTTAGGGTCACTCCTTGACACTTTATTGGGATACATTATTACATTAATTCCTTTAACATACGTTGAATAAATCATTTTTAATCTATTGTGTTCATTTAATCATAATAGTTACCTTACCACAAAGAACAGATGTGGTAAGCACTTGCACCACAGTTTAATGTCACAATAAAAAAAGCATGGTGAAAACTTTCAGAAGTATGGTAAACAATTCTGAACAACAGAGTATGCTTTATGGGACCTCTGGGTTCAGTTGTGGAATTAGTTAGTTTATGCAACTTTAACAAAAACGATTTTGCGTCAATTGTTTTTTTACTAATACATATAGCATGTTTAATGAGCAGTGTCAGAAACAGGGTGTCACACGATGGCTTGTGCTGTGACGTCAGACCCAGAAGAAGTAACCCACAACAAAGGCAAGTACTGGTGAGACGCAAATGAGCTTGTTTCTTTATTAAATCAAAGTTTTAAACAAAACAAAACACTTGCACAAACAAAATGGCACAGTGGCCAAAACAAATAGGCAAACAAAACAGACATGACACCAAAAAGGTATGGTGGTGGTGTATAACCAGCACGCGTAGAAATTGTTTATATTTAAGCTTTGCTTTACCTCCCGACCCTCGTTCCGCCTCCGAACTCCTTTCTCACCCGTGATCACCCTATTTATAAACCTGTGCCTGGAGCCTTAATTAATCATTTAATCATGTATTCAATTCACGGCTCCAGCCACATTGCCACGTGTTTTTACAGGGAGGATTTTAACAGCCTCCCTGTCACCACTACTCCACACACACACAAACCCACATCCCCGTGCTCACATACCAATACACATTAACTCCCCCGTGATACATAAACCAAACTCTACAAAATAAACCAAAATACACCTGGGGCGGGGTACCCGTCACACAGGGTCAAAAGGATGATTGGATGACTGGGGTGATTGCAATAAATCTGACAATCACTAGATGGCGCTACTAAAACGTTTAAAAGTTTACGGCTTTGGTATACTTTTTAGGGACTTTTTAAATTCAGAAATTCGCATATGCACAGTAAAGACTATATCCACTTTTTTCACGATCTGCCAATTTCCGGCGACATCGGTAACTCAGTAGTTGATTCAGTGTCCAGATCCCTCTTTATTTGCTGCACTGCAGGGTAAAATGTATAAGTTAAATGAGTCAGGGGAGCGCAGGTTCGCGTCCTGGCTGTTGAAGTCGCTGGTCTTCCAGGGGATTCTGGAGGGAGCGTCGCACTGGCTCAGATGCAGGTTAAGAAGGCAATGAGACACAAAACCTGACTAGATAGCTGCATTCAGCCGCTTAGTGAGCCGTGGAAACTGAGCCGGGAGCGCCAGCAGTAGAGTAGATTGGGCCAGCAGAGTTGAAAGGTTGCCTTGTCCCATGGTTTGAATGTAATGAAGAAGCCTTTTCAATGTTAGACAGTTAGAATTCTTCTAATAAACTGAAGCCAGGTGTCTATAGAGAATAAAACTCTATATCACAACAGCAGAACCCAGAACCAATGATCTTCTGGTCCTTTTCTGCGAGACTAGACTGGGATAGACCATGAGCTCTGACAAGGGCAGTTGATAACTGTTTAGCAGCTTCAAGGCTGTGGTGCTTGGGCTCTCCTTCCCACCTCACCAGGAGTGCAATTTATTCCCAGAGACAAAGCGGTGAAACTATAATTGTGTTTGACTATTTGTTTTCCCAGCTGGTTATTCATCAGGGGCCCAGTGGGGAGGCCAGCAGGCAACCAGCGATCAGTCTCCCAGAGCTCTCTCCATCTCTCTTGGAGTGACAATGCAGGGGGAACACTGCACTAAGGAGTAGAGTACCTGGAGCTTCTGCACTCTGTCAGTCTCCTTGTGAGTCGATTCACTGCCTGTCATCCAAACTGCTTTTAAAAACACAGCTCTGGAAATAGAAAGCGGCCGGAATTCCTAATCTGGCCTGGTCAGTACTTCTTCTCAGATCTCAGAAATATAAGCAGCAGGTTCTAAGCAAAGTTGGGCCTGGTCAGGACTTTCTGGATTGTGAGCCTGTCAGATCTAAGAAAGCTAAGCAGCAGGGTCAGGCCTGGTCACCCTTCTAAAAGTTTACCGCAGTATTTCTGCAGTTTTATCATGCTTTTCTATGGTTATAAGGCACATTTACCACAGTTTCCCCTGGTTGGCCATTATATGCTTTACCATACCTCGCTATTCTTTCTGATGCTTACCTTTGTTTTTACCATGCTTTATTACATTTTTGCTGTGCTTTTATAATGGCAGTATTAATGGTTGATTGCTTAAGTCAAAGGGCTGGTCAGTACTTATTTTTAGACAGTATGTTCCAATACTTGTTTGAAAGTATATTTCTTCACTGGTCCGAAGAGTTGTTTTTGTATATATATATATATATTATATCAATAAGTTATTTGGTTTTCAAAAAAGATTTTAATCCAACAATGTAAATGATTGCATTTTCTTATTGTGGCACCCCAGCAGGCAAAGTGTTCAGTTTACTTTGGAAGATAAATAGTCTTCTTAATGTGATTAATGAAGGCTGCGCAGTGGTGGTTTTGAGAAGCTATCCAGTAACGGGTGCTGGGAGCTGCTGGGTGAGGCCTGTTTGAGATCTCTCCCTCTGCAGCCTGTAGAGTGCTCAACCTGAACAAAACACCTTTTCCTTACAGACTTCATGGTGTACAGTTTAAACAAGCATGAGATTAGAGTCAATGGACCTTCTCCTCCCAGCTCCCTGCTCAAAGCTCCTTCTCCCTCTGTGACAGCGGCTACACTTAGAGTCCATGCCCGTTTCCTCTCCGCTGCTTTATCATTTTAGTATTTATTTGTGAGTCTTTTATCACTCTGATAGTCTGTTTAGCTTGTTCTCCAGTCCCTAGAGCACAGTGATGGATGTTGCTCCTCGCAGAGGGAGCTACCGAGAAGAAACGGAGAGCGATCAATCCTGCGGAAATTGTACAAGTTTAACCATTATCTTGCGTTTGAAGTTCAAGCCTTGAAGGTTCAAGTACAATTAACCTTCTGACTGCCAGGCAAATTGAGCGTTTGGGTCCCTAATGTGGCACATTTACATCCTTCTATTAAAATCTTTATAAAAGCCTTTTACAAACATCACATTGCTAATTTAATCTAAGAGGAAACACTGCAGTGGTAAAATAGAGATCAAGAAATCAGAAATCTGGAGCAAATAAGATGACAGCAGATGCTCTAATCCCGAGTGTTTGCACATATAACAAATCTCATAGCAAGAACCAAAATGTGACTGCGTGTGGTAGACATTGATAAGGGTTAAAGGTACTGTTTTAGGTGTTTTCTTCAATAGATTGCTGGATAATAATCCTCAGATGAGCCATAGCAGTTACCATATGCAGCTGTAATTCAATCTCGGTCCTCCAGGAAGCAAGCTCAATGCCAACCCAGAACTAAGCATCCAAAAAAGAAATGTAAAGCAACCAATTACAATGGCATATGAAGCTACTGTAAGACTTTATAATAAGGGAATGTTTCTCCTCATCGCGCTGCAGCGCACCCTACTGACCAGGCGTCCAGAGAGCTTAAGCAGACTCCTGCAGGGCTGGCCCTCGTCCTCCACTGATTGGTTCACTAGATGAGTCCATGGGTCACTGTGACAGGGTGGTCGAGACGTGACGTCAGGTCAGAAGCAGGAAGGGAAATACTGCCACCAGGCAAGTACTGCAGATTCAAACAGAAAAAGACGCGGTGGCACCGTTTTATTTAAATAATACAAAAATCAATGAAAGGTTTTAACAAAAAGTCTTGCTCACAGAGCGAAATAAAAAGGTTAAACAAAACAAAATCACAAACACAAAATATAAACAAAACCCAGGTCAGGATGAGCAAACGCCTTCCCTGACCCTATAGATTTAATTTTTAGTTTTGTTTTTCTCTGGCTCTCTCGCTCTCTCGCTCCTAACACACCCACCTTGAGTGCAGAGAGCTGCAGGCTTTTATGCAGGTGACCATCTCCCGATTTAGCGACAAATTAATCACTTAATTAATTCAGGAGATGGCCACCTTCTACACAAGGTTTTTATAATAGTGGATGGGGCTTCCCATCCACACTACCAAACAGTATGAAACAAAAACAAACATTTGGCTACGCCATCACTAAACAAAACAAAAACACAACCCACGGCGCTTCGCCGTCATGTATACTTTTAAATAACAAATACAATAATAATAATAATAATAATAATAATAATAATAATAATAATAATAATAATAATAAACCACAAATACAAAATAAACTGCACAGGGGCGGAGGGGGAAACCCCGTTCTAAAAATAAACAAAATCCATGTACAGGCCTCCTTGCCCTGTTACAGTCACGAATATAATGCAAGAATGAGCAGAGTTAGAAAAAGTTACTACACTGTTCGTTCATTAACATAATTGTGCAAAAAGCAGTCAGTAGTTAGCATGGACAAGGTGGTAGATGGTTACCATTGGTATTGGTAGTGCCTGCTATTGAATGGAAATAACCAGGTCATGTAAGATATTATGAGTGTGTGTGTCTCTTGCTGCTGTCTTCCAGGACCACTCTGAACATGACATCACAACGAGTTCTCATCCAGCGAAACAAGAACAAAGAAGCAAAGTTTTGTAAAGGGCCTGGACTGTCTGATTGACTGTGTTGGTATCGAATGATTCTGTTTGTGCTGAAATGAATATGAAGCGGCTCATTACAAAACATAAATAACAAGGGAGTTGAAAAGGCGTTGGTGTAAATCATTAAAGCAGACAGTCTCCCAGGCGTAATGGGCTGTAATTCTTTCTGACTTTTTCAGCTCCGGAGAACTGCTGAGTCATCAAGTTGTAATTTATGTGGCTAGTCATGAATATGAAAGAAGTAATTAGAATTATTATATAGATGTTGCGGTAAAAAAAAATCTTGCTATCATTAGTTGGTTTTGGGCTTGTAATGAAATCTAAATGTTATCCATGCACAGAACTGCATAAAATGTAAAAGGCAAAACCAAAAGATAAAAAAAACAAGTTTCCAGAATTCAAACAGTATCCCAAGTCAGTCAAAATTGCAGAATATAGTGCTCGATAAGGCCCTAATGTCACAGTTCACTTACAAATGAAAATGCACAAAAGCAACTAAAGCTCACAGATAAATAAAATACATCACAGTATCTAAAAGTGTTTAATGATTAACTGTTACATTACCCTAGCTTGTCTCATTCGCTTTGTTTTGGCTGCATTTTCGTCAGGTGAAATGGCATTAGAGAGAATTAAAAAAAAAAAAACACAGGCTGTGTGTGATAGAGAGAGAAAGGATCGATGCTGTAAATCTCCTCCCGATTAGAAAGGGCTGTGTAAGGGGAAGGTAAGCTGCCTCCCAGATCTGCCACCTCGGTGGTAGGTGGAAACCGGAAGGTGACCATATTAGGAGGGGCGTAGCTGCAAGTACTCAGGACGATTCCATTGCAGTCAGCTGCGGGGCAGCCCTCTATTGGAGAAACCATGGCGACGTGCTGACTGCAGGGAGGAGTTTGCTGAGTACAAAGGGGAAGCAGCTACGTCAAAACCTCCTCTTGCGCTGAGAAACTAGAGCGACCGGCCGGAGCTGGTGTTTGTGTGTTCTATTTTGTATTACATGTTTGTTTGTGTTTATCGTTAAAGGAGCAGGAGGACGGGAGGCTGTAGCCGCGGAGCCAGCACTTACCCCAGAGCACGCCCTCACCACAGAGCACAACACAGCACAGCACACGCACCACGATCCACCAAGGAGAAGAGCACAGTTTCGTGCACGGAGGATTGTGGTTTTAGGAGTGCCTTTTGTTTACTTTTTGAGTTGGGACTTGTTGTTGTTTTACCCCAATATCATCGCTGATAGCGGGGTTTATTATTATTTTTCATTTGGATTATTTTATGATATTTTTGTTAATTAGTAAAAAGGATTATTCTTTGGGAGACAACGGTCTGAACATTCCACATCTTTTGCACTGCATCATTCATCCTGTCACAGTTGGTGTTCAGAAGAGGGATTCGGGATGGACGCTGCCGCGTTGGGAGCAATATTGGAGGCACAGGAGCGCAGACATCAGGAAGGAATAGCGGCCATGATGGAGCGGATGCATGCCATGTTTCTGGAGGCCAATCGGGGGGGAGGACCGGCGATTGAACCAGCGCCACCCGTACCAAGGATAAGGGTGGTGAAGATGTCGCTGGAGGATGATCCCGAGGCCTACTTAGTAGCCTTTGAAAGGCAGGCTACGGCAGCACAGTGGCCTCGGGATGGGTGGGCTACCCAGTTGGGCCCCAATCTCATTGGGGAGGCCCAGGCAGCCTACCAAGCCTTGACAAATGAAGGCGCCCTCAATTACGATCGAGTGAGGCAGAATATTTTTCCACTGCACACTGATCTGTTCCATTCCCGATTTAGCCGGAAAAAAACAAAAAGAGAGCGGAGGGTTGAAAAATGGGAAGGAACATTAATGAAACAAGGCTGGGGTTTGGTACTGGAAACTTCAGAATCGGTCAAATGTAAGGGTAAGGGGATTGGGACTCAGTGTGACCTGCGGGGACAGGTTACTGAGACCCCCAGTGCTGAAGCTACTTTAGCTCCGCTCGATATCCCGAAATTCTGGGACCGAGATGTGGACCTAGCATTGGAACAAAAGAACGATCCTTCACTGGTACACATCTGGGGGCAGGTTCGGTCTATCGAGGGGAAGGATGTAGAGGATAGCCAGCTGCTTACATACCCCCACCACATTATTGTCGGGCACTTACTATATAGAGTATCCCAAGCCACGAGCACAAGCCAGATTGTAACACAACTACTCGTTCCCCAGTCTTTTCGACATGAGATCATGCGGTTGGCTCACGATGTCCCCTGTTCGGGCCATTTAGGTATCGATAAGACTCGGGAACGAATATTGGCTCGATTTTATTGGATGGGAGTTTTTAGTGAGGTGGTGCGATATGTAGCGGAATGCCCAGAATGCCAGCAAGTAGCTCCGGGGCGGGTTCGCCCGGCCCCGCTGGTCCCACTGCCCCTAATCTCAGTTCCCTTTGAGCGCATTCCTATGGACATAGTGGGTCCATTGAGCCAGTCTGACTCTGGATATACGCACATTTTGGTAGTGGTGGACTACGCGACTAGATATCCAGAGGCAGTACCATTGAGATCCACTAGTGCTGCAGCAATTGCCAGAGAGCTAGTACACATTATAGCGAGGGTAGGGATTCCAAAAGAAATCCTCACTGATCACGGAACCAACTTTATGTCACAATGTTTGAAAGAATTATATAAATTATTGCAAATTAAGTCCATTCGAACCTCTGTTTATCATCACAGATGGACGGTTTGGTGGAACGTTTTAATCAGACTTTAAAACAGATGCTGAAGCGGTTTGTCACCCAAGAGCAGAAACATTGGGCTAAACTCCTCCCCTACCTGATGTTTGCAGTGAGAGAGGTGCCTCAGAGCTCGACCGGGTTCTCTCCCTTTGAGCTCCTGTATGGGAGACAACCATGGGGATCCTCAATCTTGTGAAAGAAGGGTGGGAGGAGCAAACAAAAACTTCCAAAAATATAGTGAAATATGTAATTATGTTAAGAGACGCCTTGAATTGGTTGGTCGTTTGGCACAAGAAAATCTAAAACTAGCTCAGCATCGCCAGGAGCAACAGTACAACAAACAAGCACGAATTTGGACCTTTCGGCCAGGTGATAAAGTACTGTTGCTACTTCCAACCTCGGAATCTAAGTTGTATGCTAAGTGGCAGGGGCCATATGAGGTGATACGGAAATTGGTAAAGTAAATTATGAAATTAGACAACCTGATCGCGGAATAAGACACAAATCTATCACGTTAATTTGCTAAAACCCTGGAATGAAAGGGAGGCCCTATTTGTAGCAGGCGACAGTGTAGAAGAGGATTTTGGTCCCATTGTCAATCCACCAGCTACAACTCATATTCCGATGGGGGAACAGTTACTTCCGGATCAGAAGCGTGAGCTCCACCTGGTGGTGGAAAGGTTTAGTGATGTTTTTCTGACTTGCCCGGCAGAACTAATGTTATTTCTCATGCTATTATTACTCCACCAGGTGTCAAGGTCCGAGAGAGACCTACGGATCCCGGAGAGTCATGGGGTCCTGTCCACAAGGAGGTGGAGGATATGCTCAAGCTTGGAGTCATTGAACCTTCCGCAGCGAGTGGTGCAGTCCGATTGTGATGGTGGGAAAGAAGGACGGCTCCACTCGGTTCTGTGGACTTTCGAAAGGTTAATGCCATCTCCAAGTTCGATGCATATCCAATGCCCGGTGGATGAGCTCCTCGACCGACTGGGTAAGCGCAGTTAATTTCGACCTTGGAACTGACGAAGGGATACTGGCAGATTCCACTCACTCAGAGCTCAAGAGAGAAAACTGCTTTCTCTACCCCAGATGGCTTGTTCCATTTCTGGACCATGCCCTTCAGGTTTCATGGAGCTCCCGCCACCTTTCAGAGACTGATGGACCAGGTCTTAGCTCCCCATCATCAGTAAGCTGCCGCGTGCATTGACGATGTGGTGATTTTTACCTCCACCTGGATGGAGCATATTGTTAGAATTTCAGCCGTCCTCCAGTCTCTGAGGGAGGCAGGGCTAACAGCCAAGCTGGGCAAGTGTGCATTTGGCAAACAGGAGACCCAATATCTTGGCTACATTATGGGTAATGGCCGGGTGAGGCCGATCGCCTCCAAAGTCCAGGCGCTGGTGGAGACGGCGATCCCGAGAACCAAGTCACAGGTGAGATCACTACTGGGGCTAGCTGGCTATTACCGCCTATTTATCCCCGAGTATGCCACCATAGTTAACCCCCTGGTAGATCTCACCCGAAAGGCTGCTCCAAAAATAGTTAAATGGACAGGGCAGTGTCAGGAAGCATTTGATTTGATTAAGAAGCGACTTTGTCAAACTCCTGCTCTGATTTCACCAGATTTTAGCAAAGAGTTCATCCTGCAGACCGATGCCTCCCGCATTGGTCTGGGGGCGGTCCTGTCCCAACAAGTTGATGGGGTAGAACACCCTATTATTTACCTGAGCAAAAAAATGGCTCCTAGGGAGATTAACTACTCCGTCATTGAGAAGTGTTTAGCCATCAAATGGGCTACTCACGCTCTTCGCTATTACTTGTTGGGGCGTTCTTTCTCTCTTGTCACTGATCATGCTCCTTTAAGGTGGTTACATACGATTAAGGACAATAACGCTCGGATAACTCGGTGGTATCTGGCGCTGCAACCCTTCCACTATACAGTGAAACATCGTGCGGGTAAGGAGCATCAAAATGCAGATTTTTTTCAAGGGAGGGGACCATTGGGGAATGTAGAGTTGGCCGAGTGTTCCTTCGGCATCACTCTGAGGGGTGAGATATGTGATAGCGAGAGAAAGGATCGATGCTGTAAATCTCCTCCCGATTAGAAAGGGCGCTGTGTAAGGGGGAAGGTAAGCTGCCTCCCAGATCTGCCACCTCGGTGGTAGGTGGAAACCGGAAGGTGACCATATTAGGAGGGGCGCGTAGCTGCAAGTACTCAGGACGATTCCATTGCAGTCAGCTGCGGGGCAGCCCTCTATTGGAGAAACCATGGCGACGTGCTGACTGCAGGGAGGAGTTTGCTGAGTACAAAGGGGAAGCAGCTACGTCAAAACCTCCTCTTGCGCTGAGAAACTAGAGCGACCGGCCGGAGCTGGTGTTTGTATGTTCCATTTTGTATTACGTGTTTGTTTGTGTTTATTGTTAGAGGAGCGGGAGGACGGGAGGCTGTAGCCATGAGCCAGCACTTAGCCCAGAGCACGCCCTCACCACAGAGCACAACACAGCACAGCGCACGCACCACGATCCACCAAGGAGAAGAGCACAGTTTCGTGCACGGAGGATTGTGGTTTTAGGAGTGCCTTTTGTTTACTTTTTGAGTCGGGACTTGTTGTTTTACCCCAATATCATCGCTGATAGCGGGGTATATTATTATTTTTCATTTGGATTATTTTGTGATATTTTTGTTAATTATTAAAAGGATTATTCTTTGGGAGACAAACGGTCTGGACATTCCACATCTTTTGTACTGCACCATTCATCCTGTCACAGTTGGTGTTCAGAAGAGGGATTCGGGATGGACGCCGCCGCGTTGGGAGCAATATTGGAGGCACAGGAGCGCAGACATCAGGAAGGAATAGCGGCCATGATGGAGCGGATGCATGCCATGTTTCTGGAGGCCAATCGGGGGGGAGGACCGGCGATTGAACCAGCGCCACCCGTACCAAGGATAAGGGTGGTGAAGATGTCGCTGGAGGATGATCCCGAGGCCTACTTAGTAGCCTTTGAAAGGCAGGCTACGGCAGCACAGTGGCCTCGGGATGGGTGGGCTACCCAGTTGGGCCCCAATCTCATTGGGGAGGCCCAGGCAGCCTACCAAGCCTTGACAAATGAAGACGCCCTCAATTACGATCGAGTGAGGCAGAATATTTTTCCACTGCACACTGATCTGTTCCATTCCCGATTTCGCCCGAAAAAAACAAAAAGAGAGCGGAGGGTTGAAAAATGGGAAGGAACATTAATGAAACAAGGCTGGGGTTTGGTACTGGAAACTTCAGAATCGGTCAAATGTAAGGGTAAGGGGATTGGGACTCAGTGTGACCTGCGGGGACAGGTTACTGAGACCCCCAGTGCTGAAGCTACTTTAGCTCCGCTCGATATCCCGAAATTCTGGGACCGAGATGTGGACCTAGCATTGGAACAAAAGAACGATCCTTCACTGGTACACATCTGGGGGCAGGTTCGGTCTATCGAGGGGAAGGATGTAGAGGATAGCCAGCTGCTTACATACCCCCACCACATTATTGTCGGGCACTTACTATATAGAGTATCCCAAGCCACGAGCACAAGCCAGATTGTAACACAACTACTCGTTCCCCAGTCTTTTCGACATGAGATCATGCGGTTGGCTCACGATGTCCCCTGTTCGGGCCATTTAGGTATCGATAAGACTCGGGAACGAATATTGGCTCGATTTTATTGGATGGGAGTTTTAGTGAGGTGGTGCGATATGTAGCGGAATGCCCAGAATGCCAGCAAGTAGCTCGGGCGGGTTCGCCCGCCCCGCTGGTCCCACTGCCCCTAATCTCAGTTCCCTTTGAGCGCATTCCTATGGACATAGTGGGTCCATTGAGCCAGTCTGACTCTGGATATACGCACATTTTGGTAGTGGTGGACTACGCGACTAGATATCCAGAGGCAGTACCATTGAGATCCACTAGTGCTGCAGCAATTGCCAGAGAGCTAGTACACATTATAGCGAGGGTAGGGATTCCAAAAGAAATCCTCACTGATCACGGAACCAACTTTATGTCACAATGTTTGAAAGAATTATATAAATTATTGCAAATTAAGTCCATTCGAACCTCTGTTTATCATCACAGATGGACGGTTTGGTGGAACGTTTTAATCAGACTTTAAAACAGATGCTGAAGCGGTTTGTCACCCAAGAGCAGAAACATTGGGCTAAACTCCTCCCCTACCTGATGTTTGCAGTGAGAGAGGTGCCTCAGAGCTCGACCGGGTTCTCTCCCTTTGAGCTCCTGTATGGGAGACAACCATGGGGGATCCTCAATCTTGTGAAAGAAGGGTGGGAGGAGCAAACAAAAACTTCCAAAAATATAGTGAAATATGTAATTATGTTAAGAGACCGCCTTGAATTGGTTGGTCGTTTGGCACAAGAAAATCTAAAACTAGCTCAGCATCGCCAGGAGCAACAGTACAACAAACAAGCACGAATTTGGACCTTTCGGCCAGGTGATAAAGTACTGTTGCTACTTCCAACCTCGGAATCTAAGTTGTATGCTAAGTGGCAGGGGCCATATGAGGTGATACGGGAAATTGGTAAAGTAAATTATGAAATTAGACAACCTGATCGCCGGAATAAGACACAAATCTATCACGTTAATTTGCTAAAACCCTGGAATGAGAGGGAGGCCCTATTTGTAGCTGGTGACAGTTTAGAAGAGGATTTTGGTCCCATTGTCAATCCACCAGCTACAACTCATATTCCGATGGGGGAACAGTTACTTCCGGATCAGAAACGTGAGCTCCACCTGGTGGTGGAAAGGTTTAGTGATGTTTTTTCTGACTTGCCCGGCAGAACTAATGTTATTTCTCATGCTATTATTACTCCACCAGGTGTCAAGGTCCGAGAGAGACCTACCGGATCCCGGAGAGTCGCAGGGGTCCTGTCCACAAGGAGGTGGAGGATATGCTCAAGCTTGGAGTCATTGAACCTTCCAGCAGCGAGTGGTGCAGTCCGATTGTGATGGTGGGAAAGAAGGACGGCTCCACTCGGTTCTGTGGACTTTCGAAAGGTTAATGCCATCTCCAAGTTCGATGCATATCCAATGCCCCGGGTGGATGAGCTCCTCGACCGACTGGGTAAGGCGCAGTTAATTTCGACCTTGGAACTGACGAAGGGATACTGGCAGATTCCACTCACTCAGAGCTCAAGAGAGAAAACTGCTTTCTCTACCCCAGATGGCTTGTTCCATTTCTGGACCATGCCCTTCAGGTTTCATGGAGCTCCCGCCACCTTTCAGAGACTGATGGACCAGGTCTTAGCTCCCCATCATCAGTAAGCTGCCGCGTACATTGACGATGTGGTGATTTTTACCTCCACCTGGAAGGAGCATATTGTTAGAATTTCAGCCGTCCTCCAGTCTCTGAGGGAGGCAGGGCTAACAGCCAAGCTGGGCAAGTGTGCATTTGGCAAACAGGAGACCCAATATCTTGGCTACATTATGGGTAATGGCCGGGTGAGGCCGATCGCCTCCAAAGTCCAGGCTGGTGGAGGCGGCGATCCCGAGAACCAAGTCACAGGTGAGATCACTACTGGGGCTAGCTGGCTATTACCGCCTATTTATCCCCGAGTATGCCACCATAGTTAACCCCTGGTAGATCTCACCCGAAAGGCTGCTCCAAAAATAGTTAAATGGACAGGGCAGTGTCAGGAAGCATTTGATTTGATTAAGAAGCGACTTTGTCAAACTCCTGCTCTGATTTCACCAGATTTTAGCAAAGAGTTCATCCTGCAGACCGATGCCTCCCGCATTGGTCTGGGGCGATCCTGTCCCAACAAGTTGATGGGGTAGAACACC
This sequence comes from Acipenser oxyrinchus oxyrinchus, assembly GCA_030684275.1. NCBI lineage: Eukaryota > Metazoa > Chordata > Actinopteri > Acipenseriformes > Acipenseridae > Acipenser > Acipenser oxyrinchus. Next base: position 5,286,393 of record CM060274.1, on the reverse strand, counting down.
CTATTATTTACCTGAGCAAAAAATGGCTCCTAGGGAGATTAACTACTCCGTCATTGAGAAGTGTTTAGCCATCAAATGGGCTACTCACGCTCTTCGCTATTACTTGTTGGGGCGTTCTTTCTCTCTTGTCACTGATCATGCTCCTTTAAGGTGGTTACATACGATTAAGGACAATAACGCTCGGATAACTCGGTGGTATCTGGCGCTGCAACCCTTCCACTATACAGTGAAACATCGTGCGGGTAAGGAGCATCAAAATGCAGATTTTTTTCAAGGGAGGGGACCATTGGGGAATGTAGAGTTGGCCGAGTGTTCCTTCGGCATCACTCTGAGGGTGAGATATGTGATAGCGAGAGAAAGGATCGATGCTGTAAATCTCCTCCCGATTAGAAAGGCTGTGTAAGGGGAAGGTAAGCTGCCTCCCAGATCTACCACCTCGGTGGTAGGTGGAAACGGAAGGTGACCATATTAGGAGGGGCGTAGCTGCAAGTACTCAGGACGATTCCATTGCAGTCAGCTGCGGGGCAGCCCTCTATTGGAGAAACCATGGCGACGTGCTGACTGCAGGGAGGAGTTTGCTGAGTACAAAGGGGAAGCAGCTACGTCAAAACCTCCTCTTGCGCTGAGAAACTAGAGCGACCGGCCGGAGCTGGTGTTTGTATGTTCCATTTTGTATTACGTGTTTGTTTGTGTTTATTGTTAGAGGAGCGGGAGGACGGGAGGCTGTAGCCGCGGAGCCAGCACTTAGCCCAGAGCACGCCCTCACCACAGAGCACAACACAGCACAGCGCACGCACCACGATCCACCAAGGAGGAGAGCACAGTTTCGTGCACGGAGGATTGTGGTTTTAGGAGTGCCTTTTGTTTACTTTTTGAGGACTTGTTGTTGTTTAACCCCAATATCATCGCTGATAGCGGGGTATATTATTATTTTTCATTTGGATTATTTTGTGATATTTTTGTTAATTATTAAAAGGATTATTCTTTGGGAGACAAACGGTCTGGACATTCCACATCTTTTGCACTGCACCATTCATCCTGTCAC